>OY856187.1:57734075-58334075 GCA_963693315.1 Diogma glabrata | reverse complement strand
ATGTCGAAAAAAAAGATATACGTGTTCGAGGATTTTTTTTTTTTTTTTTTTGGAAAATAGAGCTGTTCTAAATTTCGTGAATTTTGTGATTTTTGGCTTGAAGACTTATTTTCAAAAATTCGTAGTTCCGAATCTATAAGAGCTACAAAATTTTCACCGAACACTTTTTTGTAGCTGAAAAATTGAACTTTGAGGAAAAAATATTTTTTATAAATTCATATTATTATAAACAATTTAATTGTTTAAATCAATTTTTAACAATTGCCCCCAAAACGAATCCAGTTCTTAGTATTTTCATTGTATTCTCCGTCAAATTTTACGTCAAAAACATGTTTTTAAAATATGGTACCTTTTCAATTATTCTTAAAATATTAATTTATGTAGCGCGTAACGACCCAAAAAACGGTTTTTTGCTACAAAAATCAAATCTGTAACTTGTTTTCGTTTTTTTTTCTTTTCGTTTTTTTTTGGTTAAAGTTAAAGTTTAAAGTAATAGAATTCATTATTTATTACTCTCTACTTCGTTTCGTGTGTCATGCTCCAATTTCTATCCAGCATGACGTCACCTAGATTCTTTTGTCATAAAGACCATTTCTTTTCAAATAAATCATAAACTGTTATCATAAAACAATCCTAAAATTTCCATCCCATTCAATAAATTCGATCCCATAAACTATTTTTGCGAGCGAGTCTTCAGAGAATAAATGATCCTATTCGAACACCACGAGAACTATTTAATTGGGCGACAGAATCATTGGCAAACATTATTTGTCGCTATTCTACAAATGATGATTACGAAGAAGAAAAAAAATTATTATCAGAACGATTTACAAAAGCGAAATCGATAAAGGGAACTCAAAAATATCATTGCATGATTCCAATATCTTTTCAAGAATTAGAAGCTAAGATATTTTCTTTGCATGAAAAAAAAAAATTTGTGAAAATCTTCAATTAAAATATTATTAATCTGTCAAGGAGAGTGTTCATTTTTGATTTTACTATACAAATGTGGTTATTCCAATAAAGTACATATAAGTTATATTAAGAATTATTACTTTAATTTTCATTACTTGATTTTTTTTATTTACTAAGATATTTTTTACCATCTATTATTATTTGTCAAAGTTTGTCGTGGCAGTGGTGGCTAATACAATAGACAGGTTTAAATTACGTGGTGCATTGGATCGATTTTTTTTCCAAACGCTTGATAATAATTTTTTTTTCAATCAAGATTTGTTTTCTAACAAGTCAGGAGATTCGGTTTGAAAACGAATAACCCATAAATTTTTTTTTATGCAAATTTTCAATAAATAATTGTTACAAAGATGATTTGTAACATTTTTTGCAATTTAATTTAAAATTTTGAGGTTATGTCCACTAGTTTGGATAAAAGTTGTAGATCTTTTAATTATTTACAACTTTCACATTACACTTTTTTGATACAAGTTACAGATTTGATTTTATTAGCAAAAAGCCGTTTTTTGGGTCGTTACGCGCTACATAAATTAATATTTTAAGAATAATTGAAAAGGTACCATATTTTAAAAACATGTTTTTGACGTAAAATTTGACGGAAAATACAATGAAAATACTAAGAACTGGATTCGTTTTGGGGGCAATTGTTAAAAATCGATTTAAACAATTAAATTGTTTATAATAATATGAATTTGTTAATATTTTTTATAAAAAATATTTTTTCCTCAAAGTTCAATTTTTCAGCTGCTACAAAAAAGTGTTCGGTGAAAATTTTGTAGCTCTTATAGATTCGGAACTACGAATTTTTGAAAATAAGTCTTCAAGCCAAAAATCACAAAATTCACGAAATTTAGAACAGCTCTATTTTCCAAAAAAAAAAAAAAAATCCTCGAACACGTATATCTTTTTTTTCGACATAGAATCCGCAAAAAAAATTTCAGCCAAATCAAAAATGGGTCGGTCAGAAAGGTGTTCGGTTTATAAAAGAATTACCCATATATGTAAATTGAAATCAAATTTTCCTTTAAGGTACAGGGAAACTGTTGAAAAGTTATTAAAAAACACTCAATTCCCTTTTTCTATTTACTATTATGATTTTATTTCATACGAGTAATTATAATGACAACAACTATTATTTTAGACTTACGTATCGCCATATTACACTATCATAATTACAATTGATCATTTAAAATTGATTTAACCACCTTCTTTTCTTTAATTTCATTTATTTCTTTACTTTAAAATTTTATAAATTTAATAATTTTGTTTCTCGAATTGAAACTTCAAAAAAGAGAATTTCTTTTCAATTTGATTTTCAAACTCTAAGTGAGTGAGAAAACATCAGCCATGATGGCATTTATAATATGATTTTATGTACCAAATACAAGGCTTAGCAACATTAAGAAAAAAACATTTTTCGTTCAATTTTCCCTTAATATGAGTGTGTTTAATATTTCTGCTTATTATCCTTTTAGATGGTTAAGGATTTGGTCGTTATTTTTTTTAATTTGAATTTTTTTATGGAAAGAGAATGAATTTACGGAGAAATGTTTCGCGATGGTTTCAATAAATTATTTAACTGTTTGAAGTGAGTTTTATCAATGAAGATGAAATTAGATAGACGTTACAGCTCGCATTGATGCGAGTATTGCAAAATCGTTTAATTTGTCGACGGGTAACAGCATTAAAATCATAACATATTTCAACTTATTCTCCTAAACGAAGAACGAAATACAAAAATATAAAATCACTAAGGACAACAACATAAAATTAAAACATTCTGCCGTTGTTGAATGAATGTCTAAAATGAAATGAAAAATAAAGTTTCAACTTTGAAGTAGCCATCGTCTCGGTGGCGTAATTGATAAACGTGTCTGCAGTAATAGGATTCGATGAGGTGAGGATGAACCCAGCACCAGTGAGGAAGTTTCGAATCAAGTCCGAAACATGGAAAGTGTAGTTTTTCTGTGAGAAAAATTCAACCATTTTTTCGAATTGAAAAATTCTTAGCTACTTGGATTTAATTGCTCAAAAAAATTTCTAATAATATAAATTATATAAATTTTATATTTGTTAACATACAACAAAATGGTGTTCAATATCAAAAATGGTCATCAAATATTCAGTTTTGATATTTTTTAAAAGCACATAAATATATAAATATTACCCAATCAAATAAATAAAATATCACCAAATACGTCGAAATGACAATAAAAACCATTTTCATATATTAAAATGCAAATTCAAAGAGCCATAAAACAATAAATAAAATCTATTGAAACTATTTCCACAAAATCATTATCACGATATAAATGAGATATATAGATAGATATCACTGGTTTGTGTAACGTCAAATTTTTGTTTATTAAAAACAAAATGGCCGAAAGCTATAAAAACACGTTATCGATAGATGGTGATTATCGAAACTAATTGATTGTGTTGATGTGGTGAAAGTGTGATGATAGAAATAGATGAAGATCAAAGGAAGGACCTTTAACTAAACAAATTCAAAATAAAAATATCATTTATTTATTTATTACACATAACCACCTCTGCGAGCTGCAATGCTTTTTTCTAATAGATTGGATGGATATTTATTTAGTATTTAAAGGAAAAGCATTAAATAAATGAATATTCTGTAAACCAAACTAAATGTGATAGTTTGTTCATTTTTCATTTCATGTCTAATTTTATAGGCAAATATTTTATAATATTTGGATTTTGAATATGAATTAAAATAATCTGTTCCTTGACAATGCGGTAAGTATAAAATTTTTGATTTTATAAAATTTATGAGATTATGAAAAAAAAAACGAAATATTAAAATTCAATTGTAATAAAAATAATAACATAAAAGTTGTAATCATATTATAATAAATAGAAACGATGAATAAATTTTGTGGTGAGTATTAATGATATTTTTATTATGGTTTAAAGAACATCATATTTGTGGGTAGAATAATCATATAGAATTTGAATTTTAAATGCAATTTTTTTAGGAACCGTAAATAATAAAATTTAATTTTTTTCATATTAAATAAATGTAAAATTTACATTCTCTAACTTAAACTGAGAAATGAAAAATCTTCAAGTGTACTGAAACCTATTTTATCTATTCCAGTGCTTTTCAACTGATTTCATGCTACGGACAAATAATTATTTAAAGATTCTTTTGAGAACATTGGAAAGTATTTCATATTAGATAGGTGAAAGTGCAGGTTACATCTTGCTCATACTTACATACATAATGTAATTTAAAACAACACGAATGAACGAAATAAAGTTTATAGAAACCAAAAAAGAAAAGATCGAATTTTGATGTGAAATAAACAAAGTTTAAAACACATTATATCACTAATTTACTCCGTTTATTCAAAGCGAATAAGATAAAAAAGTATAACATTCCAAATACAGGAAAATTAAAAAAATATCGTTCTTACTCCTAATTCAAAATTGATAAAGCAAGTAAAACGAATAAAAAACTAATGAATTTTATTTTATTTTTTTGTACGACTAATGTCAAACTTGTTCAATTTCAACCTTGTTTAATTTCAATGCCTATTTAATTGTTTGGTATTTTGAAAATGATATGACCTATAATGAAAGACATCAAAGTTTTAACTACTAATACTAATGAGAACTGAAAAACCAAAAAACAATTATAAGCAATACTAATTTTTTCACAATGGAAATTAATTTTATTTTAATCATAGTAGCGTTTGCTTTTTTCAATATTCGAGAGAGGGATATGCGCATTAGTTTGAAATTACTATTTTTGATTTAAGCAAAGCGAAAATGTTTTTTTTATTGTTTGTAAAATGCAATCAAATTATTTATAAAACACAATAAAAAAAATTTACTTCATAGAATAATACAATCAGATAAATTGTTTTATTTTTCCGGCAACTATAAATATAGGTTTATTTTAAGAACCATTAAGAACTATTAATTTTATTCTGTTGCATGAATGCTGCGGAACACAATAAAACAATTAGTTTTATTGTATTGAACTCTGAAATACATTTGTTTATTGTAATTTATAAATAATTCGATTGTATTTTATGAAACAATCAACAAAAAGATTTTCGCTCTAATTAATAAAAAAACAATAATAACAACGTTCCTTTCTCGAATATTGAAAAAGGCAAACGCTACTCTGATTAAATTGAATTGAATTTCCATTGTAAAGAAATTAGTCTTTCTACGATTTTTTGATTTATCAGTTCTCATTAGTATAAAATTAGAAGTCTTTCATTGTAGGTCATTTTAGAATAAAATATCAAACATCTAAATAGGCATCGTAATTGAATAAAAATTATTTTTTTACTACTTGCATGAGAAATTTCAATTATTTACTCAAAAACCCAAGACAAAAGTTATTTTTCTCAGCTAAGGTTACTAATAATTATTCCCCACACCTAATAATAAGTATTTTAGCACCTTAGTAAATAATGAAAATATAATTTTTGTTCGTTTGTTAACTGAGTTCATCTTTGAATTTTTTTAGTTTCTTCCTAAAATAATAATAATATATTAAAAAATAATAAGCGTTTTGATTTTATTTTAATAATAATAAATAATGAATGAATGCAAAAACTTCTTTGCAACTATGGTTTAGTTTATTTGAAATTTTAATTCGTGTTAAACAGAATTCTGTTGAAATTTAGTTTAGTTGTGAGTTGTAGACTAAAAAAATTCTAAATTTGGCTCAACAATATTGAATAGATTTTCAATTCACTTCAATTCATGTCAAAAATAAATAAAAGCTATATTTTTTAATGCAAAGCATATGTGAATTTTATATAGTTTTAAGAAAATTAATTGAAAATAAATTTCTAACTAAGCAGCCCTGAATAATAAATATCCAATACGCAATCCAATGATATGATACACAATGTTTCACCAAATCAAAATTTTTATTTATTCACCATTTGCTTATTAATTGACATTTTATTTTGTGAATAATTAAGAGTTTTATTGCATTTTTTATATCAAGTAGTAAAAAAAATAGTATATAAACCTAGGTGAAGAAAATTTTCTCCATTTCGGTGCTTAATTCGCTCGAAACTTCGTTTCTCGCGAATTAATATCCACCTCAATGTAGAAAATTTACTTTATCACCTCGGTATATAATGTACTATTAATTGTTTTGAAATAATGGTATAAACAAAATAAAATAAAATTCATTGTTTTTATTCCTTTTACTTGTTTTACCAATGAATTTTAAAATAACTTAATTACATTTAATCCCCTGTCGGAAGGATAAAACATTGAATTCGTGTTTAATAAATTTTATTCTCTCTTAAATTTGCAAACTTTTCCTCGAAAAATAAAATATATCATTCAACACTGACGCATCAAAATAGTGATATTGTGTTCCGCAGCAATCGCGCAAGAGAAAAAAATACTAGCTTTTTATTATATTAAGACTAATAATGCACACAATTATGGTTGTAAAAATAAACAAAAATAATCCTATATTTGTATTTGCCGGAAGGCTAAAACTTTTTTTCAAATACTTTCAAATTGAATTTGTGCTTCAAAAAAATAAAAAAATATTATTTTTCTGAGTAATGTATTGTTATTATAATAAATAAAATAGATAACGAAAAATTACTAATTATTACTAATTATTTTTTCGATATGGAAAAGAAAATAAAATTTGCTCCGAAGGAGTGAAATAAAAAATCAAAATTTTACTCTTACGAGTAAGAATTATATTAAAAATATATTGCACATTTTTCTGTTTTTCGTGAGAGAAAATTTGTTCACGTAAAATGTTTTCATCTTGCGTATGAAATACAATTTTTTCTACGATGATAAATATATAAACGATATTTATTATAAATTATTAAATTAGAAATCGTCAATTCAAAATTAGTATTCTATTTTTTCATGGTTGCTTTGATTTAAAAAATTTATAAAATTACATGAAAATACCATAGCTCTGCAACAATTTGTGATTTAAAAAATAATGTTACGAAAATAATTTACACTAGTGGAAAAACAATTACAAATCACAAGAGATTAAGCCTGTATGAAAATAGAATTTTTATATGCTATCGTAGAATAGCAATTTTTTCTATAATAGTAAATAAATAAACGCTATTTATTTTAATTTATTAAATTAAAAATCGACAACATAACATTCACAATTCAGATTCTATTTTTTCATGGTTGCTTTGTTTTAAAAACTCTGCTAAATTCATCAAAATACCATAGCAACTACAGTTTGTTATTTAGCGAAAATATTTTTACACACAAAAGAAAAAAAACCCTTTTCACAGGACATTAAGCCTGCTTGAAAATAAAATTTTCATCTGCTATAGACAAAAAAATATTAATTTTTGAAGTAGTATTCATATTTGAGGAGTGAAAAAACCCTCGAATAAAATAAAATTGTAACTGGTAATAAATATAAAGAAATTTAGGGTCCGCGGATCAACGGTTGAAAAACACTGGTCTAGTCTATACTGTCAATTACTCAATTACTCAATTACTCAATTACTGTCAATTACTGTCAATTGAAGTAAAACTTCTAATGCGACTTCCAAAAAATGTTGCGTTGAAAACATAAAATTGTTTGCGCTACACTCTGTCTGACGCTACACTATGTCTAACGCTACACTCAAACTGTTTATGACTCGATGAAATATAAACCGTCTCATCATCGTTATTATCTACACAGAAATTAATTAACCATTTAATTATTTTTTGACACCCTTGACACCCTTGACACCTTGACACCCTTGACCCCCTTGACACCCTTGACACCCTTGACCCTTGACACCCTTGACAACCATGACACCCTTGACACCCTTGACAGCCTTGACACCTAGACACCCTTGACACCTTTGACACCTTGACACCCTTGACACCATTGACACCCTTGACACCCTTGACACCCTGAAAAATAAAATTTTATTACAATTCCTTTACTAATTTTTTTATTGTCTATTGATTAGAAATTAAAGAAACAATTTTCCAAATTTCCAAAATTTTCCTAATTTCCCAAATTTCACAAATTTCTCAAATTTCCCAAATTTCCCAAATTTTCCCAATTTTCCCAAATTTCCCAAATTTCCAAAATTTCCAAAATTTCCCAAATTTCCCAAATTGTCCAAATTCCCCAAATTTCTCAAATTTTTCAAATTTTCCAAATTTCCCAAAATTTCCCATGTTACCGGAATTTCCCCAATTTCCCAAAATTCCCAAATTTCCCAAATTACCCTAAATTTCCCAAATTTCCAAAATTTCCTAAAATTCCCAAATTTCCCAAAATTCCCAAATTCGAATACGGGAATACGGGAATACATCCCAAATTTTAATTAATGACTTAAAAAAAGTAATATGTTTTTATTTCCACATTACGAAGTTTTACTTCTTCCGCGCGGAGGGACTCCACTCACAACTTTTTCCTGATGATGCCCCAAAGAGGGACTAGTTTTTGTTGATTTGTAATTTTTGATTTACGGGTGTGACTACCCCGCGTACTATAGTCGTTGCTAAAAACACGTGAGTTAACGTGAGATATCACCATACCCAAGGTAATATCTTAGGGTTGCTGGCGGATGAACATTGAATCAACGGCAGTACTCTCAATCTTAGTTATGGAATATATATCCTTAACGATGACACGATATTGCTTGCTCGAAAAACCGATCCCTTATATAATTTCATATATATGGGCCTTAATCATTAACTCATTAAGGATAGTGCGTCACATGATCAAGAAATATAGCCCTAGCTAAATTATTGGCATCCTAATTTTAGTTATGTTCATCAAGTTTTTCCATAAAATTAGATTTTTAAATAAAATTATAAAATTTGATTTTGAAAAATTTTGATTTCATCCGATCATGAAATATTGACCGGTGTTGTTTGCTAGAAATTGTTGTTCTGTTGTGGTCCTTAGCACTTTGAGTGTAAACTATAGAAGCCAAAATGGTATTGAAGGAATAAGTTTCAAGTTACACTGATTTGGGTTAAATTAAACTAATTTGACTTAGCCTCTCTTCTCTCTGACTGATCCCCGTCATGGTATGCATACAGCATAAATCACAACGTTTGCTTATTCGAGCGACTTTCTGAAAGCGATCTGGATTGCTTTGTGAAATTAGCTCAAATAAGCAAACGGGGTAAATTATGCTGTGTGCATTTTAGCATCAGTCATATTAGCATCACTAGCATTAGTCAGACAAAAGAGGCTAAGTTAAAATAGCTTAATTTAAAAATATGTATCTTGAGATTTGGTAACTTTAGTCTGCTCTATCGTGTAGATAGACTTGGTTTAATTGATAAATAGCGTCTTTTGAAACTAACTTTAACGCCAATGCTAACTTAATAATACTGATAGAATTACTTGCAAGTAGTGGAAATAATACAGTAGTACTACTGCTTATACTCAATCATTGGTTCTTTAAAACAAAACCCCGTGATCCAATCATAAACGATGAAAGAAAGACAATGAGCAATGTTGTAATGGTACTTGTCGATCCTATATGTTCTCTCAAAATACATTTGGTTATAAACTTTGTAGATTGGCATTGAATTATGTCGCATTAATTACAACCCCGTCAATGGAAATTGTATTTAAACTACGATATAAAATAGGAACATTGCATGCACTAGCTTTTGAAAACCGGGCGAGAAACAAATAAGTAATTTTGTAGGTGTAAGCTAGACTATATGACTATATGAGAAAAGTAAAACTGCGATCAAAATCATTGTGATGACAATCAATTTGTTGTCACCTTAGTTACATAATATAAAATTTTTTGCAAAATTAATCGAAAAGCTATACGGACCTTTTAAGGTGTTGTGAGGGATTCAGATAAGCTGGAATATCTATTTATTAAATACTAGATTAAATAGCACAATCGATAACAAGTTTTACGTATAAATAGAATAAAGATTATCAGAATTTTTTTATTTCATTTTCTTTTGGGTTGCAATATTTAAATTTATAGTTTCACCCAAAAACCTTATGTGCAGTTTTTCTAGAACTCTAGATTGATAAACGAAGTTGCCATTTTAATTTATGATCGCTCATATCTCAAAATAACACTTTTTTCTATAAAAATGTACAAGTTTTTGTTACGAAACTGTTTGACTCGTAAAAATTCGTTTGTCTACACAAGTCTCAACACGTTCAATACAACTTATCGTTTTTTTCTCATATTTTTTTGGTGTAACCCTGCTCAAAATGATATTTCATTTTTTCGATTGCTTTCTCATTATGTGATATTGTTGATTAATGAAATTTGGTTTTATATAAACTTGGGTTTTTGGTTTTGGTAGTCAGTTGGTGAATATCAAAAAAACACAGGGCTTAAGATTTAAACATTTTGCTAGTCAAATGAAACTTTTTAGTTAAATTGGTAAATAGAAATTTTTTGAAAGTTATAAACAAATTATTATTAATTGTTAGTTTTGTGATCAATTACCGTGTTTAATCGTATATACATGCTGTTGAAAAAAAACAAAAATTATTACAACTCGTGTAAGCTTAAAATCTAAAATTAGAATCGTTAAATGTGTTTGGATAAATAAAATAATTTATAAGATTTTATGTTTCTTTTTTGTTTAAAATATTGATTTTATTAAAATTTAAAACAAAATGAAAAGAATTCTGCCATTATCACAGTTAAAATAACTCTCTGTGTTAACTTTCATGTCGTGGATGTGCATATAATGTGACAAACTGACTAAATTAGTAAAGATATACATAGAGTTTTTTTTTGTAATTCAAATATTTGTAAGATTAGTAATTCCTTAATTATTTACAAGAAAGTTGATGTTGTTATAATAAAATACTTTAAAAAAGTAGCTGTAACTATTTTTCGTTGAATCTATAAAGGAACAAAAGGAAAAATTTGTGAATTAGTAAAACTTGTTTTTTTTTATTTAAAGTTAGGCATGTTTATAGTCTGAATTATAATGAATTATAAATTAACGTCTCTGAATATCCGAAGATACCATGCCAACTAGGGATTAGGATTATGCTAAAATAAACTAAGTTTCTTTAAGAAATTTATTAGCGTTAACTTTAAAATTTTGAGGATTAAAGCTATCGGAGAAAACCCAAGAAGGTAAGGCATTCCAAAGGTGAGAGACTGTTAAAATCACATTGAAAAGCAACAGTTCTACACTTTTTAATTTGAACCGTAAAAGGATGGGCCACAACACTTGCTCTGTTGTGCGAGTTTAATAATAGAGCAAGATCATATTTAATTTCGTTAAAAATCTATAATAATTTAATGTAGTTTTTGAATATTTTAAAATTGTTTTGAAAATGCAATTTTTTTCAACATATGTAAATGTTTTGGTGACAACCACTCTGAAGAAGACAATTATGTATAAATCAAAGGCCGCACATCGAACATCAACGAGTAAATGCCGATATAATGAAGTTGTTATAAAAACGATATTTTTTTCGATTACGACCAACTGCTCCTTTGGGATACAACGAGTTGAATTTATGCTTATAATTATATTTATACTTCATGACAATCAACAACCAACTGTAATTTGTATTTATGGATGCCACTATTGTTGGTTTTGCTGTTATTATTATTATCCACAATTTATTGTAACAGTTTAATGGTCAACGTCGTTGAAAATTCGGTTATAACATTTTATTGGAAAACTTATTGTTCCACATCGTCAACAATTTGCTATAACAATTTGTTGGAAAACTTAGTGGTCAACACCGTCAACAATTTGGTCATAACAATTTTTTGGAAGATTTATTGGTCAACAGCGTCATAAATTTGTTATGACAATTTATTGGAAGTGGTTAACACTGTTAACGATTTTTTACAGCAATTTATTGGTCAACATTATCAATAATTTGTTATAACAATTTATGGGTCAACATCGGCCACCATTTATTAGAACATTGCTTGTAGTCTACCATTTATTTACATAGGATGAATGTACTCAATTAAATTAATCTGGCCTGAAATGATGGATCTGGAACAAATCATGCGGTGAGTGAAGTATTTATCTAATATTTGTTAAATGTAATAATTGTAATTATATTGTTGATGATCTCAGTTTCTTTGACCTTTGGGGTCGTTAGAGTTTCTGTTCTTTCCATTTAATTTCGTTTACATAGTCTCCTTTGCGTGCATATCTGATCATTTGTACTGAACTTGGAAAATTATTTCTCGGACACACATGACTGAAGCTCGTCGGAATAAAAACTCTGCCAGGCACGTTTCCTATTAGTGACTCACAAGCAGGTCCAATGTTCATTACATTTTACAAACAATACATTTAGATATCAAATTCTGAAGAAAAAATTTAAGGATTTATATATATGCGAATTTTTCACGATTTTTTTAATTTTTGAAATATTCATAGTAATATTCTAAAAATCATAAGACCCTCAAAAAATCATACATTTTCACTACAGAATTTGCTGCATGAATTTATATCTAAGACTTGTGAGAAAAAATTAGCTTAAATTGTGTTTTTTTAAATATGAGCTTTTCAGTAAAAGATTTCCAGCACGTCAAACAGCGGAAATGCAATGAGCTATAAATTCACAACTAATAGTTCTCGATACAGTCACAATTTTTACACTCACTTGGAAATATTTGTATAAATTAAATGAAGTTTGTGAGAATTGTTAGGAAAACACACCATACCAAAAAACCTTAAAATACGGCCAAAAATAAAATTCATAACCGCATAATTCAATTTCAGAGCAAACAAATTCTAAATTTAGGTTTTAGCGTTCGTCAATACCAAAAAAAGAACACACTATATTTTCAGATTAAAGAACAAAAGAAAAGCCTATTTATGGGAGTAATGTTCCTTCTATTACTCCTTTACTCCGTTTTTTCAGAGCGAGTAAGTTAAAAAATATAACACAGACACACCCAAATACAGAAAAAAAAAATAATAAAATATCGTTCTAAATCCTACATTTAAATAAATATTTTCTTTCAAATACTCACATATTTAATTTTTGCTTCAAAATTCATGCTTTCCAACGTACAAAAAAATATTGTTTGATAATGTTTTTTTTTCGATTTGGCAAGAATTGTTATAAAAAGGATGACGAAAAGGTACTAATTTTCTTCTTTTGCAAATGAAACAAAAGAAAATAAAAATAAAATAAAAGCTGCCGTCCATACATATTTTTTAAAAGACGAAAAAGCTGATCAAAGAAAAAGATACGTAAACGCGTGTGTGCTAATAAGATAAAACAATCACTTTTAAAAAAGAATCTCAATCGTGAGCATTTCGCCAATTTTTATACCAATGTTATCCGCAAATAAATAATAAAATGCCATAGCCAAAACCTCTTATATTCTTCAAGCCCAATTCATTGACGCCATATTAAAAAAACAATGAACATTGCCATATGCCAAAATTGGATTAGCGTTTTTGATTAAATTTTTTTGAATTGAGTTTTAATTTCAAAATAGCAATACAGGTTCAGGATTTTTTCTGTGATACATATATTAGCATAGCCTAGCCTAAAGCCTAGCCTACTAGCATAGCCTAGCCTTGCATTAGCCTAAACATTTTTATTTTATTAAATATAATTTTGAAATTTTTTTTAATTTTGTATAAAGTATTAGTTTTTGTTTTGTTAATTTTTTTTGAGAATCGATCATAATTATCGAGAAACAAAATTTATTTTAGAAAAGTATCATACTGTGTATAATTTTTTTTAACTAACACATTTTGAAAAAAATGATTTCTCGTTTTAAAAGACAAACATTTTATCTTTTCGGTTAACCAAGGTATAAAAATTAGTGAAATAGACACGATTGGCATCTTTTTTTTAAAAACGTGATTGTTTTGTCATATTCGCACACTCGCGTTTACGTATCATTTTCTTTGATTTGTTTTTTCATTTTTTAAAAAAGATGTACGAACGGCAGCCATAACTAAAATAAAAACTCCAAAGGAGTGAAATCGAAAAACTAGAAATTTTGCTTTTCGAAGAAGAACGATATTGAAATTATAAGCATTTTAATTTATTAATACTATTTTAAGGAGTGAAATGAGTGCTCGAATAAAACAAAATTGTAAACTCTGCCTTTTACTTCACTATAGACAAAATCAAGCATTTTAAGATGTATAGAAATATGAAACAATCAGCAAAGTACATTAATTCAGTAAATTATTTGTGATATAACATCACCCCGATGGAAAATCTCCCATCAAGAATAATATAAGAACTGAATCTAAAAAATTATGGTGCCAATTATGAAACTTTTTGCTATCCATACAATTTTAGAGCGATTAGTTTCGAACCAATGAGAAAATTTTAAACTTTAAAAAAGTTTATCATTCTCATCAGGGCTAGCCGACTAGATAAACTTTACCAAAAAATGTCAACGCTAATGAATATAAACCAAAAATTGGGTTACAACTCTAGCGAAGTGTAAAAACAAAAAATTTACATAAACATATATTTAATAAATTCAGGTTTAGTCACTTAATTTCTCTGGTGATCACTGTTTTGTTATACTCTAGACATTCTAGTATTGAATAACAAACTTGTATCGGTGAGAAGAAGATGACTAGTCTTCACTTGTGTCTATTGACACATGATCAACAATTAATTCAGTAAATTATTTGTGATATAACATCACCCCGATGGAAAATCTCCCATCAAGAATAATATAAAAACTGAATCTAAAAAATTATGGTGCAAAATATGAAACTTTTTGCAATCCATACAATTTTAGAGCGATCTAGTTTCGAACCTGGTTTTTCTTCGAACCAAGTACATATTTAGAAAAATGTAAAGTGATGACAGGTAAATCAAATAGACGAACGTGTCGTAATTAAAAAATATGTTGTTTTTTTTTGACGAACTTTTTATACAATTCCAGTAATCCTTTGTTTAAGAAAACAACAAACCCTTATTACCTGTGGAGTGAAAAAGAAGATAATGTATTTAATCAAATCGATATTTTTTCCTCACAAGAATCTATAAATAAAACCATCATTCATAAACATTTCCTACGAAATAAAATTTAAATTCCACTATCATCTCTTTACAGTCTCGTAATTTCATTTTAATTAAATACCCAAACTAAATTTAAATATCCATATAACCACAAATACGAGTAATATCAATTGTGTACCCAAATTTTCTAAACCATTAAATACATAAAATCCACCACATTATCTATATCTCTATGTTAACATACAAAATAGTAATATTCGTTATAGTAGAATAATAGAAAATAATTTATAACTCTCACCTGACAACAAAAATCCCGATAAATTACCATAAAGTTGTGTCAAGGCATATTTCACTTGTAGGACATGTGTATTCTGTTCATGTAATATTGTTTTATATTTAATTAAAAAATTTTCAAATAAATTTGGATCAGTTTTATCTAAACTTGAAATTTCTTTTGTTAGAATATCATTGAAATATGTTAACTCATCCGATGATAATTCATTGTGGCATAAATTGCATTCCCAATCGGCGTTACTATCTAACGGATTTGTTGAAATCATCTGAAAATAAATAGTAAAGAAATTTGATAAAAACTGGGTAATGTCTAGTAATCTAGTAACGTCTATCACCATCTATCTAAATTCTAATTATACCTAACCAACTAATACAGTTTACCTTAAAAAGTCAAAAGCTAATTATCATCAACATTGAGATATTTGTTTATAATTTATCAGTAAAATTATAATTCTTCATTAAAAATTAATTAGTTTTTAATTTGAAAAATGCAAATAAACATGACGAAAATATTTTAATTTCACATCTCAACAACACATATTTCAACATTCGTGTTAACAACAATAAATATTAAATATTATTTATAATTATTCATGATTTATTCAAATATTTAAAAATCGATTCAATTTCAATTTTTGTAGTTTATATTATTTTTAAATTAGATAAGCATGTAGCAAACGCTACCCCCCTAAAAACCTGTAGATGAAACAAATGAAATTAGAATAGGAAATGAACATAATTAGAACATTAAAAATTATGTACAAAATTTAAATATGCCTTTCGTCGAAATGATAGAAAGTAAGCTGTTGCGTATTATGGGTGCTGACTTAAGACGTATGGAAGAGGTCATTGGTATTAATAGACCGTTTGGGTAAACAAAATAATGAAAGGATGGTTTGTTTTAAATACCATTTTTTTCTAAGGGTAGAGTGATGTAGTAAGTGCTAAACCCAAAAACTAAAAATATAAATGAAACCAAAAAGTATTTTTTACATCTGGAAAATACAATATTTTGATAAAGACGAAAGAATTATCAAATTACTTCGGTTTTAAAAAAACCAAAGTATTGAATTCATGAACCAAAAGTAAAACTCTTACTGCCACTTTTTTTGGCATTTCTCGACGTTTTAGGACCTACTGATTCTAAAAAAGCAAAAAAAATGTATGTTTGTATGCCGACCGAATTTGAAAAAAATTTGGTCGGGATGGGTTTGTTTGTTGGGACCAAAACTAGATTATTGCATTACATATAAGTTTGTCAAAAAAGTGTTGTCAAGTGTGTCAAAAGAAAGATTTTTATTTATTATTTTACCCAATTTTTGGAAAAATATAAAATTAATTATTTCTACGACATGAAATTTTATTATTATTATTGAGAATTATGGCATTATAAGTTTGTCAAAAAAATATTGTCAAGTATGTCAAAAAAATGATTTCATTTATTTTTTAGCCAATGTTTGGAAAAAAAAATTTAGCTGTTTGTATTTCCATGTCACATTTACGTTTGTACACGTAAATGTGACATGGAAATTTTTGAATTTGTTATAGTTTTTGAAATATTTTGGGATTTTGAAAAAAGTTTGTGTTGTTGATTTTGTAATAATTTTTGCAATATTTTTAGAATTCTGGAAAAAGCTTTGATTTTTGATTTTGTTATAGTTTTTGCAATATTTTCAGAATTTTTGAAAAAAGTTTGAATTTTGTAAGAATTTTTGGAATATTTTTAGAATTTTGAAAAATTAAAAATTTTTGAATTTATTATAATTTTTGGAATTTTGAAAAAAGTTTCAATTTTTGATATTGTCATAATTTTTGCAATATTTTTTAGAATTTTGAAAAAAGTTTGAATTTTTAAGAAATTTTGGAATATTATTAGAATTTAGAAAAAGTTTAAATATTTGATTTTATTCTAATTTTTGGAATAATTTTGGAATTTTGAAAAATGTTTCAATTTTTGATTTTGTTATAATTTTTGCAATATTTTCAGAATTTTTGAAAAAAGTTTGAATTTTTTAAGAATTTTCGGAATATTATTGGAATTTAGAAAAAGTTTAAATATTTGATTTTGTAATAATTTTTGGAATATTTTTAGAATTTTGAAAAAAGTTTGATTTTATTTAATTTTTACAATATTATTGGAATTTTGAAAGAAATATGAATTTGTGATTTTGTAATATATTCTCGAAACGCTAAACGGAGAGGTTTTTGAGTAGTTTGCTGATTGTATCATCTTTTCACTAAATCATGTTAATTTATGATCTGTTATGATTGGCAGCGTATTGACCGGCAGCGTATGATGTTTCGTGTTAGTTTTGTAATAAATTTCTAAACAGAGATAAAAAATACATGCACTTTAACAAAGAGTTATGTTTGATATACATCCCTGCCCAAAACTAAATACACAACATGGTCTAAAGGTACAACTGACATTTTCTTTTGTTGTCAATTAAAGGAGCAAAAGATAGAATATAACAATTTCCGAAAAAAAAAAATTGTAACCAATTGACAATTATAAGACACACCCCGAATGCGATTCTTGATTCTCTTGGAAAGTAAAAACCACAATCTGCAATATTCGCCAAACGAAATAATGGATCAACCAGAAGAAAACGTATTGCAATGAATCACCTTATATCTCGTTTTACAGGATTTATTTAACCTATGAATTTTTTTTAAAAATTCTATATCTAGGAAAAAATAGTGATTTAGATTTGTGCAAAAGAGAATTGATTTACTTAGTGTTATTTATGTATGTCCAAAAATATCTATTTACTTAATAATATTTAATCTTTATTTATTTAGCAATATCAAAAAAAATTTAT
The DNA here is from genome assembly GCA_963693315.1 of Diogma glabrata. Lineage (NCBI taxonomy): Eukaryota > Metazoa > Arthropoda > Insecta > Diptera > Cylindrotomidae > Diogma > Diogma glabrata. The sequence continues at coordinate 58,316,045 of OY856187.1, read as the reverse complement.
TTAAAATTTATTTATTTCAAAGATTTCAATATTTATTTATTTATTTTAATAATAATTTATTTATTTATTTAGTAATATCAAAAAAAATATTTATTTAATTTATTTATTTATTTATAGTAGGAAAATATTGATTTGATATTTATTTATTTATTTATTTAATAATGATATCAAAAATTATTTATTTATTGTTTATTTATTTATGGAAAAGAATTAAAGATTTTTCCTGGGCAAAGCCCACACCGACTTGACTGTATTAGAGAAAAGAATTAAAAAAAAAATCGTAGTAGAAGAAGTGGAGTTGAAGATCGAACTCGTGACCTCCTCCCAGCGATGATATGTGAGGCTAGAATGAAAATAGGTCGAAAATCCTAAAATCGACATTCTAGTATCCTCCCGAATGATGAAAAGAAAACCCAGCATTGTTTAAGATACAGCCTAAACATCTGTTTCAACAAAATCAGATGCTGTGTTCTTTCATCCTTAAAACTAAGAAAACATTAACGCTAATATCATTGCTGAGAGCAGACCTGTATAGGGTTCCAACCCCCAGATCCATCTTCACTACTAAAATTAAATTTTCTATTGTATTGTATTGTATTGGGTTTGACTCCATTAAAATTTTTGAAGGAAAACTAATATGAAATTTATTACTGTATAAAAAAATCCACTTGGTCATCGCATGTCCAAAAAGACAGAGGCGACTCTACCAACGAACCATGTTAAGCGGGGAAGCCCGCATAGATCTTTTTTTAGAGGTACCAATGTTATTCAATTTATTTGAAAAATAGCAAAGACTATCTGTTGCATCATAATCATCAATAAAAATCAAATATCAACCAATAGAACAATCGATGCAACCACAATATCCACTATTTAATAAAAACGAAATATCACAATTATCAGTTGTAATTTCCCAAGGGCGGTGATAATTCGAAATAATTTTTTGCCAAAAATTTCGACAGCAAGTATGACGAATTTATCAAAAAAATATGAGAATTTATCAACGAACGAGGCGAATTCGTTTAGGAAATTTTTTGCCATTTTTCATTTATTTATATATTTTTTATGAATTATACGTTGGCCTACTTTGATAACAGTGAATTATTTCAACATTAGAATGATAATTTTTAATATCCCAGTAGGCCAGACGTATAAATACTTTTATTAGTATAATTCAAATTTTATTGGTGAAATTGAATGATGTTATTACATTTTAGAGAATTTCATTGGTTTAAATTAAAATAAAACTAAGGCAAAATATGTTCAACATAATTTAAAAAATTATCAAAAATATCAAAGATTATCAAAAATATCGAAAATTGAACATTTATAACGTTCTGAATCTGTGTATATAACAGGTTACAGTAACAGGCTACTGTTATATACTTGTCCCTGTTTCGGCGCCAATTTATTATAACTGGATCTAAATTATCCAGTTAAACCAGGATATTATATTTAAAATAAAAAAAAACCAATATGGCCTAGGTCAAGAAAAATCTCTATCGTTAAAGAAAACCTACAAGACCATGATGGTTTTCTAATAATTTATAAATTGAATTTTATAGAAAACATATGTATTTAAAAATAAATGAAAAAAAAAACTTAGCTTAATGTGTTGCGTTTTGTTCGGCTGATAGAAAGTACAAATGTATCCAATATTATCCAATCTATTTAGTTGTCTATTTATTTATTCCAATCTTCCTTCATTTGTGTAATATCCCAAATTGTCTGTATCCAGAGACGTAAGAATCGAGAGTGCATCAATCTCCAACAGTGCCACCATTATTACCACCATTCGATTTCCTTCAATAACCAAATCTATGTATATTAATGATGACTATCCTTTGGTCTTCATTAAACCAGATAAATGTTACGAAAGGTACTGGTTTCTACCTTCGTTGTCCAATAGAATGACAAAAGGCACACAACGACCTTCAGCACGTATTTTAAAGAAAACAAGAAACTTTTGTGGATCATCCGCCATATACATATACATATTTATAAAAAAATTTGTTTATTTTTTTTCAGCGATACAAGGAGTGTTTTATTTTAAAATATATGATCCTTCCAAGGGTTTAGTTTCATTTACAACATTGTCACATATATATATCTTAGTTAATATGTTGTGAACTGAATTGAAAGTGTAACAATTTATTTCAAACACACAAATCACATTCGAATTTTAATTTTATAGGCATATATAATTTTTTATTTTTCGATATATCACAAACTGCGTTTATCTTATAGTTCAATCACAAAAACTAGTTTTTTTGTATTAGCTCCGAAAAATGATTACTTTTAGAACTGTTTAGAGTTTGCAAAATTGTATTTTAGTACTTAAAGTCGTTATGACAACACTTCAGCGGATTCAAAATTTGTTTTCATTTTATATTATAATTATTTTCAAATTATAATCACAATTGCTTTGATAAGTTTTGTTCTAAAATCAAATTTTTAGGTACGCAAGAATACAAATTAAGCAATAAATTAGAAAAAAAATCCCAAGAGTTAATACAAAAAAACGTTGTATGCAACACGTATGCAAATGGCTTCAGCAGACTCGTCTTCATATTACAGACTCGGCTAGCGCCTCGTCCAGAAATATTACGATTCGTCCGCTAAAACCATATTTTGCGTACTTGTTACATAAACTACTATTATAAAGAGAAATTTAACAAAAAAATCGCGCAAAATTGATATTTTTACAAATTAAATTTTTTTATATTTTCCAAAGCAAGCGCTAACTGACTTTCAATTCAACACGAACCGAGTTCATCGATTTACATTAATTGAGTTATTAATCTCAAAAATCAACTGATCAAAAATGAAGCAATCTGCTAACATAAATAAGATTCTATTTTTAGCCCTAAACGAGACAAAAAGTTGATTTATTGCAAGGCCGTCTCTTTCTTTCGTTCTATTATCAAAATGTAAAAGTAGTTTTTGTTGAGGTTTTGTAGCATTCTTATATAGTGTATTCTTTTCGGCTGTACCGAACAAGATCCCACACCAAATTATCGAATTTTGAATTCTTTTGGAATGAATTTCAATACAAAAAAATAATTTGGTGTTGGAACTGTACTGAAATTTGTTCGGTACAGCCGAAAAGAATACGCTAATAGAAAAACAATTGTAAGAGAAAAGATCTAATATACCTGTTTTATTTTTTTTTCATTTACATATGTAACAGATAAAAAAAAATTACAAAGAAAAAGTCATGTGATTACATTTTCTATTGCAACGTGCGTCGTCGTTTCATTATTTCTTTAAACGTTGAATACAAAATTCTTTACTATAGTAATGTGTTTCGTCCAATTTTATATATGTACATTGTGATTTGTCGAATGTTAAAATTACGATACGACACGACATATAGGTTGCCAGTTCAAGAATGGAATGTGCAGGATGAATTAACTAGGACCTAATCTTTGCTGATAATGCACCCGGTCTAGGTGTCTGATCTGTCAAGCCTTAGATTCCAGTTAATCCTATACAGAACCAAATTGCGAGCATAACAATTCCATTCGGGTTTTGTACAAAAAATTCACCATATATTTTAAATTTTTTACCATAAAGTAGTTCTGCCGGTTAAAATTAATTTTTTCTTTGGATGATGCTCTTATCCCTCAACATATAATCCGCAACTCGTCACTTCAGTTTGCAGCATTTGCTGTACATGATTATCCATGTGAATTTGGTTCAAATCAGCACTGTGGACTTGGCGTATTTGTATAATTTTAACTTTTGCCATTTTTTACTAGATTTAGACCAAGTATTTGAATCGTCATTCATTTTAGGCCATAAGTATGTAGAAAATAATATTTTTTGCATTACATGAATGTGAGATGTGGGATTAATTTGAAAAATTTTACGTCTTATATCAACTGGAAGAAACGAACTGGTTTTTACTGTTGAAGTCTAACATCAAAATACAATTTTGGAGTTTAGAAGTAGCATTTATTGAAACCTTCAGTTTGCTCTCAGATCCCAATTTAGAAGTGATTTCGGGACTTCGTTCTGTTCTTGTAACTCTACTAATCGCTTTCCATCGATTACGCATCCATATTACGCAAATGATGGGAAAAATAAATTAAAGGTGATCCGAGTGGCCAGGGTGAAATGGGGTAAGCTTTTAGAGGTAGAAAATACTTTTTCACGATTTTCAGCGAAACTAGAATTTCTATCGAAAAAAGTTTAAAGTAAAGTTGTAGGTAATAAAAAGGTCTATAACTTTTGTGAAGACCATTTTTTCACATAACCTAAAATTTGCCTTGAAAAATAGAAAAACCCGAAAAAAGGTTTTTTCGTTTTTAATTTTTATCTCCCACAAAAAATTTTTTTTTCACACAATTTGGTGGAAACTTGTCTTATTATGTCCCTAATACGCTGATTTTTACGTTACCTACATTACCTATAACTTTTACTTTAAACTTTTTTCGATAGAAGTTCTAGTTTCGCTGAAAATCGTGGAAAAACCGTTTTCTACCTCTAAAAGCTCACCTCATTTCACCCTCGTAGCTCCGATCACCTTTAATTTATTTTTCTTATCATCTGCGCAATATTTGCTTTCTTATCCAATAGTTTACATGCTGTCAATAATTTTTGGCTTTTTAAAAGGTATCTGCACTGGTCCTTAGCTATATAAGGCTGGTTTAGATTTTTATGCTTCAGCACAGTTGTCTGGAAAAATATTACTTATTTTTGTCGAGTTTTTGCAAAGTGACCAGAAGGGAATGAATTGGTTCCAACAATTTGGCTAAATTTAAAATAAACCGGTGCTAGTTATTTATCGTTCCGATAAATTGCTGAATGTTCTTTATTGATGTTGATGAGGGTAAAGAGATCATAGCTTCTAACGTTTTTATAGGTAGAAGAATGCAATTTTTGAAATGTCATGACCCAGGCAAGTTATCGTTTTAACACGTTTAAAAAGGAGCTTAAAATTTAGTCATCATTATCTGTTTATCGTACAATTTGTAGCGGTGATGAAACAGGGAAAACAGAAGAACATCAAGTTTTCAAGAAGTTGACCTGTTGTCAGAATGTGATGCACCACATTGTGTCTGAAAGGTGCATCGTATGTAAGTGAAGATGTACCTATGTAAATGTACAACACACGAAATTTTTTGATAAACTACAATTTTTTCCTTCAAATTGTAAATCGAATAAATTTGTAGTTTTTTCAAATATGTTTTTCTCGCAATTTACAATATTTTTGGTAAGCCTACAAAAATTTTGTAAATTGTACAGGGTGGGCCAAAAGTCACTATGGGGTTAAAAAATTTAATAACTTTTTCGTTTATATATTTTTTTTGCAGATTATATAAATAACACTTAGAATAAATAATGGAGAGATTCACAACTGAACAAAGAACCAGAATAATAGAATTTTATTATTTATATCAGCGAATAATTATTTTAACGCAAAGGTTAATTTGCACTGCGAAAAAATATTGAACGTGTAGAGCAAAGTGTTAACGAAACACCAGAAATATCTACCAGAAGGCGTTCTACTCAGCTAGGAATAGCTCGTATGTCACTACGGTGCATTTTAAAAAAAATATTTACCGTTATCCCCATAAAAGGTGAAACTGGTGTGAGAATTAAAACCCGCAGATCAACAGCAACGTCTAAATTTTGCAGTTAAATTTCAACAATTGGCCAGAAATGAAATCAACTTTATTGAAAATCTGATTATGAGTGATGAAGCAAGCTCATTTTCATTTGCATGGCTTTGCTAATAAGCAGAACTGTAGAAAAATCCAAGAACCATTTATCAACGCTAATTGCACCCCATTAGGTTTACAGTATGGTGTGGTATTATATCTGAAAATATCATTGTGCCCTTAGTTTTTAGAAAATGAAGATGGAAGTGCTATAACCGTAAATGGAGAGTGGTATCGGTTTATGATAGAATATTTTTTATGTCCTATACTTGAAAACAGATCTGAGACGGGGTTTCAGTAGGATGGAGCCACTGTCCACACTGCGCGAAACACAATGGCACTTTTAAGTCAAGTTTTTGGAGAGCGAATAATTTCCAGAAATTCGGAATTTATGTGGCCGGTGCGGCGCGCTCTCTAGATTGTCAGCACTCGATTATTTTCTTTGAGGTTATTTGAAGGAGAGATTATATGTGAGCAAGCCTTAGACAATCATTAAACTCAAGGCCAACATTGTTGCAGAAATTCGAGCGCTACTGCCACAAATTTAGAAAGATATTATGGAAAATGCTCTAAAACGAGCCCATCATTGTGAAGCTGAAAAAGGGGGTCATTTAAGTGACATTATTTTCCATACTTAGTGTAAAAGAATTTCCATTTTGTATATTTTATAATTTGAAAAAAAAAAAGATATATAGACGAAAAAGTTATTAAATTTTTAAACCCCATTGAACTTTTGGCACACCCTGTACAATCTATTTATAAAAAATTGTAAAATAACCTTTTTTTTATAGTGTAAGTGACGAAAACTCATTTGACAGATTTTGTAGTTTTGTTGGCAATTAGATGTTTACGCTTAAGATCAACGCACAAATTATATGTGACTGTGACAAAAAGGTCTGCACTAAAAGTCGGCACGGAACGATTTACGAAAGTCCAGAGTCCAGACTAAGAAATTGCGAACAAAACGAATTTGTTTTAAAACAAATTATTCTTTGCCGCGTCAATAAAACAGGGATGTCGACTGTTTAGGCATTTTATAAATAAATTGTTGCTGTTAATGGATACTGGTATAAAAGCTGAACAAGGTTGTTTGCAATAGTTCCAAAATAAAAATGATCTTCCATTTCTACATGGTCTTTGATTATATCTACTAGACTAGAAGTATTTCGATCAATTAAACATATAATCATCCGAGTCAAATAAGTAGTTCAACATGCTTTTTGTGCTATGCGATTGCTTAAAAGTAAGCAAAGTATTTCAATATTTCAGCCGAACTACTTCAGTACCAGTTCAGATACTAAGTTGCGTGGTATGAACAAACCCGAAACATAAAATTTAGTTAGTTGATTAAACTTCTATAGCCAACTATATGTTGCCTATGTAGTGATAAATACAGAAAATATGTGAATGACTTTAGATTGGAGGACAACATATTAATTTTATATATTCACAAATTTGAAGAAAGCATGGTACACCGAGAAAAAAAAATAGTTGGTTGTAATAAAAATGGTGATTAATATTAATAAATTGGTAGTTAAAAATGACTAACTACGCCCGTAGTGAAATTTAGTTGTTTTAAATACATAAGGGTAGTAATATGTGCAATACTCTGTGTTGAAAAGTAATAAAATTTTTTATTATTTTTAATACAAAATTTTGTAAAACTTACTTTCGACGTAGTAATTTTAAATAAGAAAGATATTGGTGATTTTAAGTCGTAATTGGCTTTACTATGTTTCTTTGTATAAATTAAAAGTACTAGAGTTGTTTTGTATACGATTGGTAGTATAAACAATTGTTGAGATTAGTAGTTTTCACAACTATAAACAAAATATCGTAGTAATTATAAAAATAACAAATATTGATTTTTATTACCTACTGTTAGTAATTTCAGTTATTGAAAGTAGTAGAAACAATAACTTTTTTTTCAAAATTAATTGTTTATTTATTTTTTTAGAAAAATGTTATAAAAATATTGACACGACTCGTTGTCTTTACCACATAATTAAAAAATTGTGAAATCGATTTTATTTCATCGAACTCCACCCGTGATCCTACCCATTTGTTAGTTTGGGAGCTACCAGGTGAGCTACAAAACGATGAAACTGTTGTAGCTGTAGCAACTAAATGAGGATCCTGAAAAATAAATTTAGTTATTTAAAATATTATTTTTAACAATAACAAATCCTCACATTTTCTTTCTTCCACTTTTATTCATTGCTGCGGAATATAATATAACTCTTTGATAAGTACTAAAATCCATTTTCCACTTATCAACAATTAAATTATGTAATTTAAAACTATCATCTGTAAAATCATCTGTCAAATAATACCAGTATAATAAAATGAATTACGGTAGTAGATATTTTACTATTTTGAGTAGTTGAAGCTACTACGCTGAGTATTATTAGTGCACATATAATATATTAGTATAGGTTAGTTGCAATTAAATATTAAAAAATTACTTGTTGTATTGTACAACATGATTTCAACAAAATTTAAACGTTAAAACAAACGTTTTAACGATTTTTATATATATTTATAATTTATATATATATAAACAACAAAATAATAAATTTAAATAAATTAATTAATGTAAAAAAATTAAAACATCTTGAAAAGAATTTTTAATTCTAACAGCGTTTGGCAAATAGTATACGATTGAACGATTTGGCAAATAGTATAAATGAATGGGCGAGCCATCGAAATCCTCGATATTTTTAAGATAAATTTGTTCGTATGTATGATTTAAAATGAATATCATAAGTTTTAATTTCAAAATTTTTACAATAAACATAGATGTTATTATTTTTGATTAATAACTGTTCAATTTCAAATAAATCGAATTTATCGTTTATAATGTCCTTAATTCCTTAATCTCCCTAATTCCTCCTCTCTAATTCCACATTTGAAACACTTCATGATTAGATTTTTTATCAACCATTTTTACATTAAGAGCAAAATTCTACATAACCTTGTTTTAGAGAAATGTGTTTTAACCCTAAAACATTCATTTCATTCATCTATAATGCAGTTGTATTAACTATATTTTGTAATAAAAATTGTAGCAATAGTATTGTTTTATCATTTCAAATATTAATTGTTACTACCAAGTTTTAGTTAAAATAACTAGATTTAATAACTATTTATTTTCACTATTTTTTATATTACGAACAAATACCTCAATCATTAAAATTAGTACGTGTAATCATATTTACTACTGACATTTGTATATTTAATAACTTAAAAGACAGTTGTAATTTCAACTACAGCGTAGTTAATTTTTTACTACACGTATTTTTCTCGGTGTACTAAGACAGGATTAACTCATATGTTGTTGCTACATTTAATGTCAGAATTAAAGTTTCCAGTTTCAGTTTTAAGAATGCAAGATGTATCATAAAGTCCATTGAATATTTTGCAAATTGAAAACGTCTAAAACTCTGCTTGTCATGGTCAAAACCGCACAATTTTGTTGATCTGCCCCACTTTTCAACCGCATCACTTAGACGTAATCGCGCATTTATAGACAAACCATTTTATCTGCCACTGATAATTGTAACAAACAATGAACAAAATAACACAACCGAAAATTCCGTTAAATGAACTTTTCTAACAGATTCTCATATTGGTTAGACTCAATATCATATGAAATCTAAAACTTCCTTTCACACATTTTACTTTGTATAATTGTTTTATGAAATTTGAATTATTATAAAACTAGGTGACCAATGCAGAATGCAATTGATAAAAAGGAGCGAAGATATGTCCAATCCAAAAGATATGTCCGAAGATATGTTACAATCCAAAAGAACTACAAAATCGCTACAGTTTAATGTGTGGTAAATATTGCTGCATCTACCTCCGGCATAGATTTAGTGGAAAATCAATGAAAAATTTTTTAAACGGATTTGAAACCGATATGTCTGACTACAACGATCGTATTGTGAATTTTGTCTATAAAAAGTACTTTAACAAAACGGCAAAGAAAAAAAGGTGCAAGAAGCAAATAAAAACTCGTCCAGTTTGAAAACATGATCAAACTTGTTCAATGTAGGTAAAAATGTGTTGTTATATTTTTTTAAAATCAACTAATAACAAACTTTTATTTTCAGACTTTCAATATTACTGCCGTTCAAAAAAAAAAAAAGTAAAAAATAAAAAAAAAAAAAAATATAAAAAAAAACAAAAAAATTTAATAATATGTTTAAGTATTGTGAAAAGATGATAATTTTCCCATTGAAAGTCTATGGGAACCGTTTTTCGGTGATTATTCCTCCGTGGTATGTCTAATTTTCAATATTTTTTTTGTAAACCATCTATGGCTAGATGTCGTCTTACATGCAAAATTTCATTTTGATATCTTTAATAGTGTGGGAGAAGTATGGCGACAATCAAAAGTCCGAATCAGGGAAGAATGGAGCTACGCTCGCTTCGCTCCAATAAACAATAATTTTCATTAACTAAAAATTGCTTGTTAATCATTATTTTTGATGGGGTGAGCAAAAAAGTTCAAAGAGGGAATTATGCAAATATTTTTCTTTGTAATTCTTAGTTTCGAAGTAGAAAATCAATTGGTTTACATTAGCTTAGGAGGTAAATAACGTTGAGTGGTGTTGGATTGGAGCAATGGCGAATATGGTTTTTTGTTTTTGAGATGAATGTTGTGATAAAAAATAGATGATACTCTTTTATTTTGTACATAAAGTAGATACATTTTGTTGGAGATTATGTCAATTACTTAATTCCAATTAATAGTAATAGTTATGGTTCAACTTCATCAATAAATAATTAATTAACTAAGAAGTCACAAACCACAAAAATATATGAAATAAAAGTAAAGTTAAATAAATAAATAAAGGTATAAGGGTTTAAAAATTATATGGTTTTTTATTCTGAATTTATGGTAATGCGGGTGGAGATGATCCAGCAGAAATAGATTAAAATGTAGACGATGAAGAAGAAAGTGAAAACGTGAAAAACAATCATCAGGATGATATTGATAACATAATCAGATAAGTTTTTGTCCATGTTTTATCATTTTTATTTTTGTAAATTTAATGGTAGTGGTTCAATGATTTGCTAGTAGCAATTAAATAGACAGAGTTGTAACCTGACGGCTAGCCCTTGTATAACCTGAGGTGGAACTAATGCACACATTAGATTGGATGTTTTTATTCAAAACTTTTTTGTGAGATATGTCGTTTAGCTGAACTCTCGCTCGTGCCCCGTATCGTACACCTATTCAACTGGCGGGCAAGTGCGGTCCACCAGATCTAAAATTACAAGATGGCGCCCAACGGGGAGCTCTAACTCACTACCCTGAGAATAAGAATTTTAGCATCTCAAATTTGTAAGAAGAGAAACAACGCAAGATGGATTCCCGACCAGAAATTAATTAGGGAAAGCCTGAATACAGTCAAGGCGTGATAAGGGACAGCAAAGGAAGCCATATTAGGGCAATCTAATGTGGCCTTTTAGGATTAACCTGATTTATATATATCTGGTCCTGATTTGATTTTTCGTATTTGATTGGGCAATCTGATCTGGTCCTAATAAAAAATACGAGCCTTTAATCAGGGCCTGATTGGGCAAAAGTGTAACACGTATGATCAGAACCCAATCAAACTAGAACAAACTTGGAACTTGGTCATTAATGATCTGTTGTTAAACCTGGCAAGGTTTTAGGATAACCGCTTAGGAGGATAATTTTGCTATTGACGACTTCGGTAAGTATCGCTTGGGGCTCTTCGGTATCTAATTCAAAGTGCTCCTTAGATCCTTTAAAAATGAACTAATAGCTATGGCGCTAGTGTAAATAAACTAAAATTGGAATTAGTGCTCTTTTCTAGGAAGCGCAAATCACCTGAATTCGATCTTCCGATTCTCAACGGAGTCACAGACAAAGCAAATTTCTTAGGGTTCATTCTGGACAGTAAAGTAAGCCGAAATCCCATCGTACCATCGAAAGGGAAAGCTAGCATAGCACTCTACTTATGCAAACACGCTATTGAACGAAGATGGGTTTCCAGCCCCACGTTGGCCACTTAAGATACAGCTCGGTAGTTTGTCCAGCTTTGCTTTATGGGGTTAGTATTTGTGATATAACTCGTGATGTAAGTTCAGAGATGTGGATCATTGTGCATTAGTGGACCTCTAAAAATCACACTAGGCGTAGCACTAGAAATTATCTGTGATATTACTTCTTTTGACATCTTAGACAAACAAATAGCCACCAGCACGGCAGTTAGGCTAAAATCTACCAGTATGTGTAGTTGTAGTAATGTAGTTCTCAATTCTGGGAAGTAGGAATATTCCCTTCAATAGCTTAGAGTATTGCATCGTGGGAGGCTGGCTTCACCACTCCTATTCCCACCAAAAAGGACTGAAAAAGTCAATTAGATAAACAAACAGGTGTTGTCAATTTCTTCACGGATGGGTCGAAATGAATAGGAGATTTGACTGTGGACTGCAAAAAACTATATTTAAATCTCTCTTTCGCCTGCCTGATCACAGTAGTCTCTTTCAGGCTAAACTTGCAGTTCAAAAAAAAGGTTCTTAGATTGGTTGAAGTATAATTTAATATAAGCAATGAATGTCGGCATTTTTATGTACAGTCCGGTTGCAATCAAGGTTGTAGGGTTGAGCTTCACCCCTTTAAAAGTAGCCCGAAACGGTCTGGCATCTTCTAATAGTTTGAGAATAGATCTTGTTTCGCATACGCGCACAAATTTAAGATGGTTAGAGAGCACCCACATGTGTGATTGCCGGGCAGATCTGTCCTGTACTGGACCGTTCCAGATCTGATCAACTGATATAAATAAATCACAGAGATATTTGCATAGTTGTGTATGTCATCACTGGACACTGTCTTATCGGCACTCATGCGAGCAGACTAGGAATCTTCTCTAATGACTCCTGTTCCATAACATACATAAACCACTTTAACTATGGTCTCGACATAGAATTAACCATGTATTTTTTTTGTCTGCTTCATCTGCAGATTCGTTTGAATATTAAGTAATAGTTTACAAAACGGATTAAGAAACTTCTTTTGTCGCTTAAAAATTCAAATGTTTTGTTTCCACTCTTGATGTTGTAGCAGTAAAATTTTTACTTTCATGAGAAACTGTCACATAGATTTTACCAACGTAAAAATGTTTTGATTCTGAGATGGGAATATAGAATAAATTGACCTCCACAAAGAAGTATTCAAAATTAATATAACCATATTCAGCTTACCATTCCTTTTGAACATTCAGAACATATAATAGATCCAACAAATGTTCCAAGCTCTGTCGGATCCGAGCATCTTTCACATTCGCAATCAAAACATTTTGCATCTCTTAAATGTGCTCTTCGTTGTTCAGTTGATTGTAATGTTTGTGTATATGTGGCTGTTATTGCTTTTCCTTTTCCAATATTATCCGTTGCTATCACAATCAATTGATAATTTTCATCAAAAAAATGTTTTGTATTCGATTTACAATTATGTGCCATCATCGAACCATTCTCATATAATCCTCGAACTTTCACATCATGCTGTTGATACTTTGCTGGGATACGAACTTCAAAAGCATTCGTATCGAGTATAGCAACAATTTTCATTATTATTTTTTCATCGAATTCCGTCAGACCTGGAAAGGTGAAAAAGAAAATTCGATTTTAATATGGATATGGAAAAAAAAGCGAAAAAATATTTGTTTGGGGAAATGATTTTAGAAAATAAATTTGCATAAGAATTGTTTACGAAAATGATTTTTTTTTTGTTAATATTGTTTGTTCATGTGGAAAATTGAATAAATCAGTTGGGGATGTTTTTTCTGATGTTTTTTGAAACAGTTTACATGCATGCAATACAAATCATTCTACCGTGATTAATATCGTTGCCCAAATCATTCATTTTAATTGACAGTAAACTTTAAAATTGTAGCTGCAAAGTTTTTAATTTCCAGTTTAAAAAAAATGTAAATGTTTTTTTTACCAAATAAATGAAAATTACTTCCAAAGTCTGAAATATTAACATTGAAATTTTATACATGAACACACATATGAGTTTGCTATACGGGTGGGTTAATGCTCGAGTACAAAAAGCATAAAACATTTAAAACGTTTGTATGCTTTGAAGAATTAAGGTAGATTCATATATTACCTTCTACTCAAATTCAAAAAGTTATTATATCACGCAGGTTAAAAATTTTCCAGTAAAACATTTACATGACAAAACATTTTCTCTCTAACTTTTTCATCTTTTGTTGAATTTTTATCTATGTCGAATAGAAATTTGAATTTTGAAGAATAAAACAAAAACGTGTATATGGATTTATGTATATCCATTTTTCCATCCATGTAATAACAAATTTGCATACAAAGTATGGGATTGAGGATGTAAATTCTGTTGGAATGTAAAACTGTGTAGGGTTTGACTTTATACAAAAAAAATATCAAGTGTAATTGGTTTTCTTTGGCTATTTGTTTTTGGTTATTTGTTCTAGGAATAGGGTTGGGTTGGGATAAAATGGAAATGTTTTGTTATCTGATTGATAGAGGTTTTATGGGTGAATTTTATTAGCAGTTTACACATTATATTCAAATGAAATATTTTTTATCGATGCATGTGGGTACTCCAAAGTTTGTTATGCCATTCGTCACATTTTAGACTGTTTTACTTTTTTCTTAGAAATTGAACCAAAACTTTCGAGTCAATCAAACAACTATAAGAGTCAGCAACCTTGATTAAGAAAATATTCATGCAGTGAGTGGAAAACATAAATACAATGATAACACACGGTTAGTTTTATGAGTTATTAAAATGACTGAGACGTCTTCATGAACATGGCGAGACTATTCTGCGTCCTAATTACTTGAACAAACTTTGTGGTGTTGTCCAGCAAAATGCTTCATTTTTTCTTAGTGGTACTGGAACAGGAGTACACTTCTATCTTATGGTACATTTTTATCAATGTTAATGTAGATCGTGGGTTCGATGAGATCAAGGAACGTTTGTCTTACTTTTAGTTGATTTCAGAGTTGATGTTGAGATCAGTGATAGATGCTCTATTTGGGGGCAACTTCTTAATTTCTCAACCTTCCATGGCCATTTTGTCAGGCAGGTTGTCCTGTTACGAAGCTGTTTCCCATAAAAGCGCATTTGTATGTATGCAATGCATTCAATACAACTGATCGTCTTTCTAATTCATATTTTCTTTCCACCCGGTCTGGAATGTTATTTTTTCTGTTTCGCTATCTCATGTTGTATGCTGTTGGTTCATGAAATTTTCTTGATGTTCACTTGGATTTTGGGGAACGGTGAGAGAGTTCGTGAGCATTCAAGTTGTACTTGATTAAAATAATTAATTTGAAAAAAAGTTTATGTTTCTTTGCAAAATAACCAAAGAATTAGAAAAAAATATATTTGTTTTTTGTATCGTTCATGAAATTCTAATATATGCTTCTAATTAATATAATTTAATGAAGTGTTAGTAAAATTTGTGGTGATTGATTATCTGGTTATGACTTCACCACATACGATTTACTGCCTCACATGCCGTCTAATAAGTATCCAACTCCATCCGTTTATTAGTACTTTTAATATTATGTTAATATGTAAAAGATGCACATAATAATCAATAGATAAAGTTTTAGTTTTATCTCTACGACGCCAAGTGATGTAAAAATGTCGAACAACACGTGATATTTGGTACACTTTATTTCATAGATATTTATAGATACACCTAATTCATTTTACAAAAAACTATTAGGATAATGTTTTAGAATATTCCATAAAATTATTTAATTTAGTATATTTAGTTTGATATACCAATATTTTACTTAAATTAGTTAACCATAACAATTTTAATTTCTTTTTACTTTCAAAGTATTTTTCTATCATATTCGGCTGGTCTCCACATTACTCCCCCACCAGTTACGCTCAGCGGAACGATATATTATTTAGAATTTTGACTGTTGTGTTTGTTGGGATATGAATTTACTAAAGGTTGGTATGCATCGAATCTCGACTTCATCTTGGAATCTAGCCGGTAATCGCACCGTGCGGCCGGTTCTAGTCTTATATATTATAGATCTGGTTTCATCTGTTTGTCCTGCGTATTTGCTGTTATCGAGAGTGTTTTGGATTGGTTCGCTGTCTTGGCCTTCGATTTTAAAACATGGTTTGAGTCTATCTATGGTTATTAGGCATTCTTTGTTGTTTACGCATATTTCGTAAACCTTATCCGTTCTTCCTACGACTTGATAGGGTCTCTCGTATGGAGGTTGAAGCGGTGTTCGCACTTTATCAGTTCTGATAAATACGTGGGAACCAGTTTTAATTCTCGAGGTACAAACATTTTTGTTGTCTTACCGTGATTTGTTGTTTTTTGTGGTGTAAATTCTCTAAAATCTTATCTCAATCTCTCGACTAGTTCGGTTTGATTTTCGTAATTGCGTTTCGCGTCAAAAAATTCACCTGGTAACCGAAAGGTGGTCCCGTATGTCATTTCTGCCGTTGTTGCCCCGATGTCTGGATGTAAAATCGCTCGCATGCCCAACATTATCGTTGGTGAAACGTCAACCCAACGTTCTGTAACGTGGCTTTTAATGGCGGCTTTTAATCGCGATGTCATCGCTCTATCAAACCGTTTTTCTGAGGATGGTATGGTATTGTCCTAAAATGTCTAGTTCCCAGAGTTTGGTTTAGTTCTCTGAAAAGATTGGACTCAAACTGCCGACCCTGGTCCGTTGTTACTGCTTGTGGTACTCTGAATCTAGCTATCCACCCTGCATAGAATGATTTGGCTACCTCTTTCGCGGTGATATTTTCGATTGGGAATGCTTTAGTCCAACGTGAAAATCGATCTACACAGTATGTGCATCCGCGTGAAATTAGTTGGGGACCTATTAAATCAATATTTATGTGTGTGAATCTCTGATCGGGTACGTTGAATAAACCGTGTTCACTCTTTGTGTGTCTTGTCACTTTTGCCTTCTGACATGGTATGCAACTGCGAGTTCATAGAGTGTAGTCTTTTGTAATAGACGACCATACGAATCTGGATTTTAGGATTTGTTTTTATACCTGGGTGTGCCAAGTTGTGGACTATAACAAATACGTTTTTACGTAAGTCTTTTGGATCGTTTGTCTTAGTTGATTTCATGATGGTGAGACTTGAGAGCGATGATAGATCTTCTATTTGGAGGCAACTTCTTCGTTTCTCAACCTTCCATGGCCATTTTGTCAGGCAGGTTGTCCTGTTACGAAGCTATTAAACCCGTAAAAGCGCATTAGTGTAAACAACTTTCTTCTACGTGATTTAATGCATTCAATACAACTGATCGTCTTTCTAATTCATTTTTTCTCTTCATCCGGTCTAGAATTTTTGTTTTTCTGTTTCGCTATCTTATGTTGTATGCTGTTGATTCATGAAATTTTCTTGATATTCACTTGGATTTCGGGGAACGGTGAGAGAGTTCGTTAGTTATTCAAGTTGTAATTAATTCGTTCGTTTCTTATTCAAGTTGTAATTAATTAAAATAGTTAATTTGAAAAAAATTTTATGTGTATCTTCTCAAAATAAACAAAGAATAAGAAAAAAATATATTTGTTTTTTGTATCGTTCATGAAATTCTAAATTATAGTTCTAATTATGTAATATAATTTAATGAAGCGTTAGTAAAATTAAATCAAATTTCAGTCAAATGTGAAGTAATATGTAAATAAACCAGATAAATTGGCATTTTAGCTAGAATTTCAAATGATCTAATTTATTAGTGAAAATGAACGTAAAGTTAAATATAAATTGTAAGCAACAAAAAAAATAAAACTGTGTTGTATTCGTGCACCAAAATTTTTGTGTGTTTTGACTTATTAATAAAAGTAGAATTTCAAGAAGTAGAATTTCAAACACAATGCAATATACAGTTAAACCTATGATTCTTGATTGTAATTATTTTGGATAATTTTAGTGGATTTTTTGTACTTATCTACACGTAGTAGTTTTTTAAAAAGTTACTACATTGAGATAAAATAAAACTCATACTCGTCATTATTGTTTTTTGAAAGCATAACGGGCTATCAGTCATGCCCATGCGCCATATTTCTAACAAATTCAACTTGAATAATGTGCTGACTTTCATTTTTGTTACATCAATTATTATATTTCTTCATTCATTCAACAATTCAACAACAACTTAGATAGTTGCCGATAGTCATTATTGTTGCATCATTAAATATATTTTTAATGTATCTATCGTATGCTTAAGTTGGTGAAGGTAATCTGCCAATTAAGTTTTCGAAGGAAAGAAGAGTTGGAGCCGAATCAGTCATGGGGTGTGTGAAACATTTAAGTAAATTTTTAAATGTAACAATTGCAGTTGTATTGGTGTGATGATCTCGGTTTTTTCGTTCTTTGGGGTCGTCAGAGTTCCTGCTCTTTGTTTTGTTTATTTAATTCCGTTTACACACACTTTTTTGTATGTATATTTGATTATTTGTACTGAACTGTGGTATATTGCTGTTCCAACACACGTGTCGGATTGCAACTCTGAGATTCACGCAGTCTCGCGATTGCAATATGAAATACTCATTCTTGGAAATAAAAACAAAATAAAAAAATATAGAATTCAGTAACT
This sequence comes from Diogma glabrata, assembly GCA_963693315.1. Classification (NCBI taxonomy): domain Eukaryota; kingdom Metazoa; phylum Arthropoda; class Insecta; order Diptera; family Cylindrotomidae; genus Diogma; species Diogma glabrata. The sequence continues at coordinate 58,297,749 of OY856187.1, read as the reverse complement.
AATATTTATTGTTTTTTGAGCACTAGATATCACCAAAATAAAATTGAAACTATACTTGAGAAAAACACACTAATTTTTGACATCTTTAATATAATATTATAATATCAAAAATGAGTGTTTTTCTCAAGTATAATTTCATTATTATAAAATTCAGCATCGTTTTCTAAACGTTGAAGTTGAACCAATCATGTTTTATTATACTTATTACATCACCTTACGGTGGCGAGAGGGTTTTCAGAATCCAATGATTTTCAGATAATATCGGTAGCTTAAATCATGTCGGTAAAGTCTGAAGAGAGAAGTAAAACTAAGTTGTCCTCTTAGGATGTGAGTCTAAGCCACCAGATGGGCTACAGGGGATAGATTGCGTAACCCTTGCTGCGCACTTTATGTTTACTAGCAATACGATCACTAGCAGGACAGAACCCGAATATCAAATAGGAACCGCGAACAATATACTCTCACTTAAGCCAGTGGTGTGGCAGCCGTGCCGAGGGATCTGACCTTCTGTAGTTTTGGAAGTTGATCAAGTAATGTGGCTCTACTTACGAAATTATCGTGGAGAAAAAATAAAAAAATTTAAGAAAAAACACAGACACGCACCAAACCACGAAAACAACAAAAAATCCCAACACAGAGCCAGATGAAGGATCTGTGAACGGTGAAACGTTCTGGCTGTAACTCTAAGGTGAAAATCTGGCAGTAACTCAACCACTTCTCCGGCGACTAGTAAAAATCTTCCGATCGTGTAACACATGGCTATTGGATATTTAAACAGGTCTCTGAAATGTCTCCATCTGGAATCGAAAGTCAGCAAATCTTCAAATAAGCAGCCTTCTAAAACCAATGTAACGGTTCAGAAAAGGAAAGAAAAAAATGTTTGTAGTTAGCTCAGTGAGGAGGAAAACGAGGAAAGGTAAGGCTGATTGTAATGGCTACTACTTCTAGTGATCTCGCGTCACAAGGCCAGCCCTCGTATAAGACATTATAAGACTACTTGACTAAAGATGGCAAGTTACTATCATGGCACATACCTATCATGGCACTAATGATGAATCGAATCCCACTCCAAAATACGTATATGAGAAAAATAGAGTTTTTCGTAGAGAAAAATCCAAAAACATAATTTCGAATTGAAAAATTCAAATGACTTCCTTAGCTACTTGAGTTTAAGTGCTCACAAAAAATTGCTTATAGTTCAAAAACTATTCAAATTCACGTCTCGCGAATTAAAATTCCTGTACAAAGAGATGACGAGATAGCTTACCGTGGGGTCTAGAAGCACAACAGCGTAAGGGCTTCAGATGATAATATCTCAAATGTTCCATCGAAGTCGACAACAACTACGGTCAAATCAAAGCTGCATCAAGTATGCTAGTGCAATGGGATAGTCAGCCAGAATCAAAGCTATTGGATCCAATAATAGTTGTTTGAAGATGTGTTGAAACAAACACAAACTCTAGCCTATACGTTTGAAGGGGAGTGGGTCAAAGAAGGACAAATTTATTTCCGGTGTTCAAACGACCATTAATTGAACCTGTTGGTTACATTCTATGAGAAGGAACAAGGCTATCAGAAATGAAGGTCTGTGATCTTCCGAACATGCATCAAGCCAAAATCTGGAATCCAGAACCTAAAAAATCTCAGACGGCATTGTTGGGTGGTCTCGTATGTCAAAATGGTTATAGCACTTTCAAAATCAGAATCCGGACGTACGGGGGAAGAAATTCAAAGATAAAACTTGGGCCGACGGAAACCTTTCGTACATTCTTTTCAGTGAAGATATCTAATCGAAAAGCGACAATTTTCTTCATATGGCTATCATAGTCCATTATTAAGCCAATTCACATCATCTGGGCTGAGGAAGTATCAATCCCAACAGTAGTTGTCAGTCTCTTCTAGAGTACTTGGTTACTACTAATTTGGAGATACTAAATTCCAGTCGAGAGCACACTTATGTTAAATTCTAGCGTCAAGAAACTATAGTCATCACTCTATGCTCCAGGCTATTCTAGGAGACATCAGAAACTGGAGAGTGTCTACGGCCATATCTGTGAGTGATCATAGATATGCTGATTTTCTAGAAAAGATGATTCCAGTGGAAGGTCGTGTTAACCAGAATCTACGACAGACGGATTGGGTGCGTTTCTGAGGTTTTGTTGTGGAGGAGTGAGGTATTGAACGCATTTACAAGATCCCCACTTTAGAGCAGGCCACTGAGCATCTCAAAGATCTGTTAGTCGTAAAACCTTGTTAAAAACCTAAAACAAAGAATCTTCTAAACATAGCCTTGAAAATTCGTAATGAAGCTGATTGGGATCTTTAAAGTATGTTAGTGACGGATAGCTCTAAAATAATAACTTTGACAATAAATTTTTTACTATATTTAAGTAAAAAGAACTGAAGAAGGAGTATATCCGAAATATAAACATATATATTCTGTATTAAAAATTAAATAAAACAAAATAAAATATTATCACTATAAGGAATAACTTAATTATCTAAAAAATAAAATCTTTTACCAATAGTAAAAAATTAATTATTCAACAATCGCCTGGTTGTTTTGGTGCAACGAGTTTTGGGTTGAACAATATGAATTGTTAATTGTATTTTGTTTTTACAAACCACGTCAATTAAAATTTGGTAGTCGTAGCTGATGGAGGGATAGAGATGGTTTTTTTTCTTCTTATTTTTTTCTTCTTTGGGTCATCAGAGACACAACATTTGTGTCAGTTCCCCTAATAATTATTGCGTGCATAAGCATTTGAGAAGGTCCGAGGATAAAGTGTACCAAATCCACGTACTAAACCTTGTCAAAACAAATTCAAGGCGCGTGTATCCACCAGTCATCAGGATTGCTTTTGGTAATCCTGAACTCTAATCAACCGCTCGTTACAAGTGAAGCAAGAAATCTTTTGAAAAGGCTTATTCGTAAATCAAAGAAAAGGTCTTACGAAAAGTACTGTTAGTCTATTGCGACCATCACAAGTCCTGCACTAATGAGGACAGTTGGCTGAAAATAGAGAAAAACCAAACCAAATGGACTGGTTCATGACCGAATGGACTGGTTCATGGTAAAAAAGTTGTATCTCGAGGCTTTGTCTTGGGCTATTAGCTCGTTTTAGTAATACAAATTTCCAGGTTTTTTCGGGGTTTGCTTTTTTATGATAAAACAGTGTTTGGACATAATAAGAGAATAGCTAAAAGATTTCATTTTTAAAAACTTCCCAAATTTAGCTTAGCAAATAATAAATAACAATCACAAACAATAATCCTATTTTTGTTAAATCAAATTCACTGTAACCAGTAAAAATAAAACATATTTTCCAGTTGACACCCAACAAATTTACTACCCACAACAAAAATAAATCAATCAAAATTTCATTTGTAAAAAGCTTCTGCAGATTATTTGTATATCTTTCTCACCCACATACACATCAAATCTTAATTTATCTTAACTTTAACAAAATCACCAAATTTTTTTTTTAATAAACAAAAAGCAAACAAAACTTATGGTTTTTTTTTGTGATAAAATAGGCAGCCATTATTCTATTTTCAGACACATTTTCAGTTCATAATCTAATAATTATGTCTTATAGCGATAATTTGTAAAAAAAATTATGTCACAGTGTGATGTCACCTAACTTAGCCCCGCCATTTTTAAGAAAATTAAAAACAAAGATTGTGCTGTATTGTGCTAAAGTTGTGCTGGATGTGCTACTCAGAAAGAATGCCATATCACTAATGGAAAAAAGTTGGCACGCTGAAACAATTTTTCGAGCAGAAGTTAGCCCCGCCATTTTCAAAAATCTGAAAAACAAAGGTTGTCCTGTATTGTCCTCGAGTTGTGCTGGTTGTGCTATTTAGAAAAAAATTTTATATCCCTAGTGGAAAAATTTTATAACACTAAAATCATATTTTCGAGTAAAAGTTAGCCCCGCCATTTTGGAAAAAAAGAAAAACAAAGGGTCTGCTGTACGGTGTTAGAGTTGTGCTAGTTGTGCTATTCAAGAACAAATTTGTACCACCAACAGAATAATTTAAACACGCTAAAACGATTTTTCGAGTTGAAGTTAGCCCCGCCATTTTGAAAAAAATTAAAAGCAAAGGTTGTGCTGTATTGTGCTAGGGTTGTGCTGGTTGTGCTACTCAGAAATAGTTCCATATTATCAATGAAAAAAAGTTGGCACGCTAAAATGACTTTTCGAGCAGAAGTTAGCCCCGCCATTTTGAAAAAAATGAAAACCAAAGGTTGTGCTGTATTGTACTCGAGTTGTGCTGGTTGTGCTACCTAGACAAAAATTTCGTAACCCTAACAGAATTTTTTTACAAAGTTTGCATCATTTTTTTCGAATAGAGAGTAGCCCTGCCATTTTGGAAGAAATCAAAAACAAAAGAAGGGCTGTATTGTGTTATAGTTGTGCTGGTTGTGCTACTGAAAAAATATCGTATCACCAACAGAATAATTTAAACCACGCTAAAACCATTTTTCGAATGAAAGTTAGCCCCGCCATTTTGTAAAAATCAAAGAAGAAAGGTTGTGCTGTATTGTGCTACAGTTGTGCTGGATGTGCCACTCAAAAAGAATCCCATATCAACAATGAATAAAAGTTGGCACGCTAAAACGATTTTTCGAGCAGAAGGATATTTTCGAGCAGAAAGCATTCGAGCAGAAGATTGAGCAGAAGATTAAGCAGAAGTTAGCCCCGCCATTTTGAAAAAAATGAAAAACAAAGGTTGTTATGTATTGTACTCTAGTTGTGCTGGTTGTGCTACTCAGAAAGAATTGCATATAAGCAATAAATAAAAGTTGGCAGACTAAACCGATTTTTCGAGCAGAAGTTAGCCCCGCTACTTTGAAAAAAATAAAAAACAAAGGTTGTACTGTATTGTGCTTGAGTTGTGCTGGTTGTGCTACTCAGACAAAAATTTCGTATTCCTATCAGAAAAATTTTATAACGCTAACATCATATCTTCAAATAGAAGTGAACCCCGCCATTTTGGAAAAAAAACTTAATTGAGTGCTGTATTGTGTTAAAGTTGTGCGAGTTGTGCTACTTCAAAACAAATTCGTACCCACCGACGGAAAAATTTACAATTTTTTTTTAATATCATATATTTTTGGGATTCCCTTATTTTATATATACAAAACAGGCAAGATTCATTTATGCTATCGGACACCAGGTGTCACTCACATTATTAGTACTTATAAATTAATGATTACACTGATTCCTACAAGAACAAATGATGCTAGCGTAAAAATATTTTTCATTGGGTATATAGAGTCTATCTCTAAGCAGCCAGCTCAAACAAAATTTCATACCACTACATATACAAAATTTTTGTTTCTCATTTTTTCGAAAACGACGGAGCTAACTTCTAATCAAAAAATTGTTCTTGCGTACCAAATTTTTGCATTGGTAGTTTGGAATTTTTTTTGAGTAGCACGACTAGCACAACAATAGAACAATACAACACAGCCTCTGTTTTTGTTTTTTTGCCAAATGGCGGAGCTAACTTCTGCTAAGCCTTCTGCTCGAATAATCGTTTTAGCCTGTCACCATTTATTCATTGGTGATATGGAATTTTTCTTAAGTAGCACATCCAGCACAATTATGGTACAATACAGCACAACATCCTTTTTTTATGTTTTGTTAAATGGCGGGGCTATCTTCTACTCGAAAGATCGTTTTAGCGTGTTTAAATTTTTCCGTCGGTGGGTACGAATTTGTTTTGGAGTAGTACAACTCGCACCACTTTAACACAATACAGCACTCAATTAAGTTTTTTTCCAAAATGACGGGGCTAACTTCTATTTGAAGAAATGATGTTAGCGTTATAAAATTTTTCTCTTAAGAATACGAAATTTTTGTCTGAGTAGCACAACCAGCACAACTCAGCCACAATACAGTACAACCTTTGTTTTTTATTTTTTTTTCAAAGTGGCGGGGCTAACTTCTGCTCCAAAAATCGGTTTAGTCTGCTAACTTTTATTCATTGCTTATATGCAATTCTTTCTGAGTAGCACAACCAGCACAACTAGAGTACAATACATAACAACCTTTCTTTTTCATTTTTTTCAAAATGGCGGGGCTAACTTCTGCTTAATCTTCTGCTCAATCTTCTGCTCGAATGCTTTCTGCTCGAAAATATCCTTCTACTCGAAAAATCGTTTTTGCGTGCCAACTTTTATTCATTGTTGATATGGGATTCTTTTTGAGTGGCACATCCAGCACAACTGTAGCACAATACAGCACAACCTTTCTTCTTTGATTTTAACAAAATGGCGGGGCTAACTTTCATTCGAAAAATGGTTTTAGCGTGGTTTAAATTATTCTGTTGGTGATACGATATTTTTTCAGTAGCACAACCAGCACAACTATAACACAATACAGCACTTCTTTTGTTTTTGATTTCTTCCAAAATGGCGGGGCTAACTTCTATTCGAAAAAAATGATGCAAACTTTGTAAAAAAAATTCTGTTGGGGTTACGAAATTTTTGTCTAGGTAGCACAACCAGCACAACTCGAGTACAATACAGCACAACCTTTGGTTTTCATTTTTTTCAAAATGGCGGGGCTAACTTCTGCTCGAAAAGTCATTTTAGCGTGCCAACTTTTTTTCATTGATAATATGGAACTATTTCTGAGTAGCACAACCAGCACAACCCTAGCACAATACAGCACAACCTTTGCTTTTAATTTTTTTCAAAATGGCGGGGCTAACTTCAACTCGAAAAATCGTTTTAGCGTGTTTAAATTATTCTGTTGGTGGTACAAATTTGTTCTTGAATAGCACAACTAGCACAACTGTAACACCGTATATCAGACCCTTTGTTTTTCTTTTTTTCCAAAATGGCGGGGCTAACTTTTACTCGAAAAAATGATTTTAGTGTTATAAAATTTTTCCACTAGGGATATGAAATTTTTTTCTAAATAGCACAACCAGCACAACTCGAGGACAATACAGGACAACATTTGTTTTTCTGATTTTTCAAAATGGCGGGGCTAACTTCTGCTCGAAAAATTATTTCAGCGTGCCAACTTTTTTCCATTGGTGATATGGCATTCTTTCTGAGTAGCACATCCAGCACAACTGGAGCACAATACAGCACAATCTTTGTTTTTAATTTTCTTAAAAATGGCGGGGCTAAGTTAGGTGACATCACAGTGTGTCCTAATTTGACTTTAATTTAAATAAATTAATTTTGCATTGTTAATGGTTTTTATTATGAATTAGTTTGAATTGATTAAGTTATTTTCTTGAAATATAAGGGAAAAAGTATTTTTAATCAGTTTAGCAAATTAAATGGACGTGTAATTCACTACATATAATTCTGGAGAACGTTTCCTAAATTCTAAGAAACAAAATAATGATTTCTATTTTTCTATTAGTCCACTCCACGTGGAGTAATTGTTTTGCGTGTTTTTTATTTGTTCTTCTTCAAATCCATTTTTTAAGCCACATGTTTGATAACGATGACTTTAAAAGTTAAGTTTCGTTATAACGATGATTGAAATATTGAATAGGGTTAAATGCGAGGTTAAATACAATTACTTCGGTCTGAAAGACCTAAGTATTACATTCATGAGCTCTAAGTGAAATTCTTACCCCCACTTTTTTTGGCATTTCTCGACGTTTTAGGACCTACTGATTCTAAAAAAGCAAAAAAAAAATGTATGTCTGTCTGCCGGCCGGCCGTCATTACCTAAGCTGCAGGGAAAACCGCTGGAGGGATTTCAAAAATTTTTTTTTCTAAAAATAGGTATACTCAAGAGATAGATCCGAAAGGACGCTGTGTTCGATAACTGTACCGGAAGTGTGTCAAAAAATCATTATGTGTGTCAAAAATAGCAAATTTTCATATTTTTGGCTTAAAAAACGTTTTTAAGCCGTTTTTATTTTAAGTGATTACGAGTAGGAACATTAAATTTGGAGAAATCTTGATGGTAGAGATTGGTTGAAAAAATGTTGTCTAGTGTGTCAAAAGAAAGATTTTTATTTATTTTTTTACCCAGTTTTTTGGAAAAAAAAAAATAAAATTGTTTGTTTGAAATGAAATTTTATTATTATTATTGAGAATTATAGCATTATAAGTTTGTCAAAAAAAATTTCAGTTTTTGATATTGTAATAATTTTTGCAATATGTTTAGAATTTTGGAAAAGTTTAAATTTTTAAGAATTTTTGGAATATAGAAAAAGTTTAAATATTTGATTTTCTTCCAATTTTTGGAATATTTTTGGAATTTTGAAAAAAGTTTGATTTTATTTAGTTTAACAATATTTTTGGAATTTTGATTATAATTTTCCGGCAACGTATTGATATTTCGTGTTAGTTTTGTAATAAATTTTTAAACAGAGATAAATAAAATACCTGTACTTTAACAAAGAGTTATGTTTGATATACATCGCTGCCCAAAACTAAAAACCATGTCCTCATAAAAGTTTTTGCCGAAAACTATATCAAAATCCTTAACCCAGACCGAAGTCTTGATATCTCAGAGCTGTGAGATTTCAGCCCCACCATATTTTTATTTTGGTTTTCGTTGCGCTTCTGTTAGAATCGTAGCAATATTTTTCTCGATTGGTGAGAAAATTTGTTATGTGCTACTCTTCCAATTCTTTTTCTAAAATGAACAACTTTTTTTATTATATAGTTCTTAAAGTTCTTTGTTTCTTGTTTGGTATACAATAACCTACATGGTTTGGTATAAAGCAAACCAGCTCTAAATGTCGAGATACTGAACAAAAAAAATCAGCTTATTTGATAGAGCATTTAAGGCTTACCAGCTGATTGAACACGAACCATGCTAAATGTAGCTTGCTAGATTCAATTTATTGCGTCTAATTTATAATTTTAGGCTGGGGCCGTTATGAATGTTTATAGCTGAAAAAAAAAACAAAATTAGTAGCAGGCAACGGCCGGCTGGAATATATAGTTGAGGTCATAAACAATGAAAAAAAAACTTTCGAACTTGAGATGAAAGGAAGTAGTAAATTGGGGTGCTGTGTAAGGGATGAAAACCGTTTTTCGTTATTTGTGGCGAAACGAGACCTCCTAAAGAAAAGTGTTTCATGCAAAAGTTGTAGATAATAAAAAAATCTAAAACTTTTGTTGAACAAGTTTTTCGACATAATCTCAAAGTTTGCGAGAAAATGACGAAAAACCGATTTTTCTGTTTTTTATTTTTTTCTCGCGTGAAAATTATTAAATTTAAATGAAACTTTGTGAAAGTACGTAATTATTTGCACATAATAAGCATGAATTTTTTCAATTATGGAAAACAAACATTTTTCGAGATTTTACCATTTTTCCGAAAAAACACCCCTATCTTCGGCGAACATCTTTATTGATTTTTTTTTTGATTTTGAAGTTGTACTATAGCGCTAATTTTTTTTGTCGAGATGTTTACTCTCAAATGGAGAGTAAACATGATTTTAATGTTTTATTGTTATTTAGCAGCTTAAAATTGAGGAAAACCGAAAAAAAAAATTTTCGAATCTCGAAATTGTCGATTTTTTTCATTTTTTTTTTTTCAGTTTTTTAGCATATTTATGTTAATAACTCATAATATTTTAATGATGAATTTGCTTATTGGAAACAACGATAAAATTGAATAAAATAAAAAAATACTGTTACCTATTCAAACAAAAAAAATTTACAAAATCTAAAATTTCACAGCATACAGGTATTTGAAATGCCCGCCCAAAGCGACTGAAGGTTGGGGGGAGAAAGGGGTAGGATAAAGTGAGCCTGTACAAGAGCAGCAGAGCTCGTTCTGTTGTATTTTTTCAGTTTGTGATGCGTCTGTTATATATTCTATACTTATAATTTGAATAATATGTTATGTTATATGTATGTTTATAATAATGAAATCTAGATGTCACTAGCAACTTTAATTTGTAATGTATACGTGATGTAACATTAAATAAAATATATTGTTGTTAGCTGACGTACTTCCGGCATGTTAAAACTAAATGGTCAAAACTGATGGACGTGTGTAATTTTGTATTCTTTAAACATCATATAAAATATAAATAGAAAACAATAAGAGCGTCCTTTGTAAACGCACGTGGTAATTCAGTTTTCGATTAAAATTAAACGAATTGTTAATTGACAATAGTTTACTGCCGTTGGATAATAACAAAGTAAGTTGAGTATTAATTTGTAGCCTTTAACATTGCCAGTAGCTTTTATAATTTTAATATTATTCTAAATTCATACATGATAATTACAATTCTTATATGTTACAATAATGCTTTGTTTTGATGTATACGCTTGAAGCTAGAGATACGCTTTTCGCGACATTTTCTGTTTCTCGGGAAAAATTGAGAAGGGAAATCTGTTTCTCGAGAATTCTCAAGAATTCTCGAGATAATTCTTTATTAATTTTCTTTAATTAATAAATAATTTTCTAACCCAATAACTCCTCATAAACCCTATTCTCTAATTATAGCCGCCAAAAATATCAATAACTATCTGGGATTTTTTAAAGTTACTAGAATTGAGAGATATTTCTGTTTAAATCAGCGGACGCTTTGTTAAAGTTTCTTGACAGTCAAATCATTTTCTGTATGGTAAACCAGTCCTGTAAAAATACTCTATCAAAGTAAACAAACTATTCTTACGAATTTTGAAATCAAATAGAGGAAACAGTTTTTTTTCTCGGTTTTACAGAGTGTTGCGATACACAATTTCTATTGGGGGTGTAATTAAAACAACTACTATTTGAATAAACTTTGGTCCTCACTTAGGTCACCCATATAAAACTAATCATGAAAATTACGTTCGTCTATAAAGGATTACATATACGAAAAAAAAGAATATTCTAATAATTCGTCAGCGATTCATCATTTTTATCATATGGATAACGGAGTCCACACTCTCAATATTTACCATACCTCTCAATATTTATCATATAAAACAAATATAGTGTTCGTTATCTAATTTAAAATTTTAGTTTATAAGATAAAACATGATTCTCAATCTAATTTAATGAATTATTCTGACAGAAAAATTCGTAAAATTTTAGAAGGGTTGCGCTGACTGCAAGAAAAGCTTAGTGAGTTTTAAAAAATTTAAATTTAAGGTTTAAAAAATTTAATGAGTGATTTTTTTTTGTCTTTAACTTTTTTCAAGTTCTCGAGAAATAAAACAAAATGAGAAATAAAAATCTATAGGGAATTCTTGAGAAATCGAGAAAAAGAATTCTCGAGAATAATCTCTACTTGAAGCTACAACCACAGAATAAAAATACACAGAATAGCCGTTGCGTCGACCAAAAAAATTTTAACCTAACGGGATCCTACCTTATAATTTGCACGTTGAACTATAATTATGTTTGAATTTTTAGCCACTGAACGACAGGCTTAATGTCAGTTTTACACTGCTACAAAGTTTTACAATTTAAACGTATAATAAATATAAATTTTATTCACGATTTACACTAACCTGAAATACTGCTGTCAAAACAAAACTTGTCAACTTGTTGTTTAAGAAACTACACTGTTATGGATTTGGATTTTTTAAATGTAAAACTATAAACCACCAAAATGTAGAATACATAACCAAACTTTTTCCTACCTTAAGCAAGTTTGAAGTGAACTTCAAACAGTAAAGAAAAGTAGTAAAAAAGAAGTAAAAAAAATGAGTCGAAATTTTTCTATAGAAAAAGTGTGTTATGACGCTTCTGTATATTTTTATTCTGTGCTACAACTATCGTATTCTTAATTTCACCAAAATCGAAGTAACATTTCAGAAAATATTTATTGAACATCTGAAATTTAGTTTAGATTTTTGTAGATTTAAGTGATTCTGAAGATTCTGTTGATGAAGAGCTCCTTAAACTCTGATCTTAAAACAATTTTAGAATGGGGTCATACAAACAGTGTAGAATTCAATGCAAGTAAAACACAGTTTTGCCACTTTACAAGATCATCCACATCTAACCCTTTTGCTAACCTCTTTAAAATGTCTAGACACTGTCCAACGGAAAGCAATTAAATTGATCGGCAATTCAAATCTTACAAACGAGCTTGATTCGTTACAGCATAGAAGAAATGTCGCTGATTTGACGACATTTTACAAATACATTATGAATGAGTACTCTTCAGAGGAGATCAAATTAATACTATGTTATGTAGACTGGAGTATGATAACGTAGTGCGGTAAAATTCCAGATTAATATAGTCTCTGTTTCCTCATATATCACAATTTTGCATATCACGCGTTGTTCATAACAAATTTTCTTTCATACATAATCTATAGTCATCGATTCTTATAGTGTCCGTTGCACATATTTATTCTTATCATAAACAAAAATAAAAAAATAATAATAATTTTATGTGCAACGCACTATTATTGGTTCACACTGCGTTTTCACCAGCTTAGATTCGTCATACTACATAAATTTAAATTCTCCGGGACTCTAATCATAACTGCTCTAAATGTATTCAAACCTCAAATAGCTGTGCATATTTTTTCCAATTCGTCTTTATTATCCTAAAATTGTATTCGTAAATCAGCGTATAAATTGGTCTAGGATTGTTCTACTTGTTAATTAACAATACTTCTCTCCGTTATGCATACATATATTTGTATATAAATCTCGCAATTGTAGTTGGCTATTTTAATGTTGGTTGTAAAACGTCATAAACCGATATTTTAAATATACATTCGAGCCTTGCAGTGCAACTCATTCGCTTTCACTATTTCCCTGTAGATATCACCCAACTGGTTGATATTTCAGATTGATGTCCATAGTCATCCTACAATTTGGGACCCGGGTACGGTACGATTGTTTTGGTGTTTTTTTTCAAATACGTTGGTCTATATATTTCCCAAAATAAATAAAAAAATCCATTTCTCGATTCATGATTGTTTTCGATCGTCATAACATGAATTCGGGATTTCAAACCAAAAAAATGTTCGAAGTCGCATGCTATATAAGCGCTGATTTTTCTTATGGCGGTAGCCAGTCGATTCTTTTTCTCTCATGAATGTCAAAATCTAGTGAAATTTTGCATTCATGCATTTTCATATTAAATCTAAGTTAAAAATTTAAGTAGTGAAAATTTTAATTAAATTAAATTTTAAAATAGTTCAATTAGCTCAAATTGTTTTATTAGTTCCAATCGCGTTGTTTCCAATTTAGTATGAATTTATATGTTTAGTGTCGTTTAAGAAAATATTAAAACAAAAAAATTTCATTCGCATTAAATGAAAATGACCTTGTCAGTCATATAGCTAGTCGATTCTTTTATTCTGTTTAGAATTGCTTTTTTGACATCTGTTGTTTGGTGAAGATGTGTGTTGTGAAAATTGATAGCAGATGAATAAGAGAAATATAGTTAAATTTATTGTGCATCCAGGTGTAAAATTAAATGGAAAAACACCAAGGAAAATTCATACTGTGATTATTATTCAATTTACGGTGATTATTGGCTTCGATCGATTCAAAAGGTATTTTCAGTTTCATATCCACTCATTATGTTAGTCATTTTTAGTGTGAGTCATTTCGAAATACGGTGATATTATTCAGTGGTGTACATAACGGTAACTGTTAATAATTGTACAGTTCCTTAAAATTATTATGAACTAATGCAAGTTTACCTTAAATTACTGTGATAACAAATTCATGTTAAAAAAAAAATCTATTAATGAACTGTTGATCGATTAAGAAAAAGAGTATTTCAGATTTTTGTCAAATCAGTGTGTTAGTCATTTTTAGTGGTAGTCATTTCGAAATACTGTAGTATTAGCCAGTGTTGTACCTAACTGTAACTGTTAATAATTTATTACTTACTTAAAAATCCTTATGAATCAATATAAGTATTAAATTACTGTGATAACAATTACTATTAAAATAACTATGGATCAATATAAGTTTACATTAAATTACTGTGATATCAATTAATATTCAAATAACTATGAATCAATATAAATTTACAATAAATTGCTGTGATATCAATTAATATTAGAATAGCTATGTACATGAATGTGGGCATGGATGTAGGTATGGGTGATAGTGTGCATGTGTGGGAGGGTGAGAGCGTGTGTGAGGAGTGAGAGTGTGAGCGTATGGGATTGAATGTCGGGGTTGAACGTGCTGATCGCGGTTCTTTCGCCAAAGCGGTCGTCAGAGTCTCAGTTTTTCCACTTGTCATTTTTTTCCATTTCCGTTTGAATCATGTAATTCGCGTACATTTCCGTATTTGTGCTGGAGTAGCAGGATATTACAACTCGAACTCAATACTGCCGCTAGACCGGAGCATATAATAATCTAATCTAGGTACGCGATCTGCTATGGCACTTCGTTGATGTCCAACGAAACAGCTCTCCATTACAACAACCCAAACCCGCTATTTTTTCTCGTTCAACAAGAGCATCAGCCATGGCCCACCCATCCACCGTTCAAATAACAAAATGTAGAATTGTCGCCTTTCAACGTGATTTTTCAACCGTGTTTCTTATCTTTGGAATTCCTTACCTTTATGGGTTTTCCCTGATTATTTTAATCCCCAACTTTTTAAAGTTCATGTCCACCAATTTCTTAAAGAAACATAATCCATTTCCACAATCCACAGTTGGCATGGTATCTCCGGATATTCAGAGACGTTAATTTATAATTTATTTAAATTAACACTAAACATGTCTAACTTAGTATAAAAAAAAAAAAAAAAGAATAATGACATCGTAGTTGAAGAGCCTGAAAATGCCAATGATTTTGAAGATAATACAGAATTTGAGTGTTTGGTCGATGAAGAAAACTGACCAAAACAAAAGAGGCCTAAAATTGATTGGATTTTAACATTTATTTTATTGATTTGTCTTTTTATAAGCTATACACAACCAATATTAATAAAGTAAATATTTGTAAATTAAGTAAAAAATTCGTAGCCGAAATAAATAAATTGTATGTTGTATTTTATCATATGTATTTAGAATAATTTAATATGCATGTAAAGTTTTCGAAACTTAACTGTAGCTTATAGACCGGGAGGCAGCGTTGCAAATGAAAAAGTCATTTGATGCCGGTTGATTTTTATTTATTTTAATTAATTAACTCCAGCTGATAATAAATTTGACGGTCAGCTGCTAAAGTAGTGGGGAGTGTGGTTGTGGGGGAGTTTTAAACTGGTAAAAAAAACGAATTCCAAAAGTAATTTGATGCCGCTTCAAAATTTGTATGATGCATGTTTACACCATAACAATTGAAAAAAAAGTCGTCAGCTGATTGGCGGATGGGGGATTATACGTCAGCTCCTCGTATACATCAGTATAAAAATGCAATATGGTCAAGACCTTTCTGCATAGGATCTTGATGAAACTTTGGCAAATGATCCAGGTTCACTTGAAAATGAAAAATCTGAATTAATTTTAAATTTGGACAAAATGGCGGGGGGTCTCCCGAACACCTCTAAGTTTAAATCTTCAATAACTTCTAATCCCGACTTATGATCTTATGGAAACTTGGTATATAAATGTTTAATACTGTTTCCAATATTTCTGCGTACTAACTTCCGGTTTGACACTTCCGGTTAAAAAGTTTTTTTTCCAGATGTTTATCCCTACTGTAGCCTACAATTACCGATCGATTTTCATGAAACGTTGGTAAACGCTTTCAAGTAACATGGAAAACATTTTGTTAGCTTTTGGAGTACATTGGATAGAGGGTTGGGGAGTCCACCATAAAACAGATGGTTTTTTTCCACAATGTTTTATATGTTTGTTGGG
Source organism: Diogma glabrata (assembly GCA_963693315.1). Taxonomy (NCBI): domain Eukaryota; kingdom Metazoa; phylum Arthropoda; class Insecta; order Diptera; family Cylindrotomidae; genus Diogma; species Diogma glabrata. Next base: position 58,282,013 of record OY856187.1, on the reverse strand, counting down.
AGCATAAAACATTCGTTCGGGAATGAATTTTGACGACACTTTGGAAAAAGATGCAAATATGTATGGCAAGAAACTGATTAGTTTTTGAGCGATAGTAAACCAAGTTGTGAGGGGTCACCCAAACACCTGTTTTTTTTAAAGCTTAATAACATCTGCGCCTGATAATCGAATTGGATGAAACTTGGTACATAAACATTTGGTACGGTTCACAAAAGTTCTGCATCCCAACTTCCAGTTTTTCATTTCCGGTAAAAATGTTTGGTACTCCCAACAAACATTGCAACAATGGTGACACAATAAGCAGGTGTTCGGAGGCCCTCCACCACTTATCTCAATATTGTCCAAAAACTAATCAGTTTTTTGTCGTTTAAGTCTCCATATTTTTTCAAAGTGTCACAAAATTGATTAATGAATGAAGTCTGTATGCTCCCAACAAACTTTAAAAACCAAGTGCGAAAAGTCAGCAGATGTATGGTAGACCCCCGCCACTTTGATCAATGTGTCCCAAAAGATGATAACTATTTTTCACTAATTGAAACTTTTTCTATAAGTTTCATCATAATCACTTCATTATTATAGGCAGTGAAAAAACTTCAAAAAATTACGAACCAAAATTTTTTACCGGAAATGAAAAGCCGGAAGTTGGGATGCAGAACTGTTGTGAACCGTACCAAATGTTTTTGTACCAAGTTTCATCCAATTCGATTATCAGGTACAAATGTTATTAAGCTTTAAAAAGAACAGGTATTTGGGGGACCCCCACCACTTTGTTCACTATCGCTAAAAAACTAATCAGTTTCTTGCCATACATATTTGCATCTTTTTCCAAAGTGTCGTCAAAATTCATTCCCGAACGAATGTTTTATGCTCCCAACAAACATAAAAAACATTGTGGAAAAAACCATCTGTTGTATGGTGGACCCCTCAACCCTTTATCCAATGTACTCCAAAAGCTAACAAAATGTTTTTCATGTTACTTGAAAGCGTTTACCAACGTTTCATGAAAATCGATCGGTAATTGTAGGCTACAGTAGGGATAAACATCTGGAAAAAAAACTTTTTAACCGGAACTGTCAAACCGGAAGTTGGTATGCAGAAATATTGGAAACAGTATTAAAAATTTATATACCAAGTTTCCATAAGATCATAAGTCAGGATTAGAAGTTATTGAAGATTTAAACTTAGAGGTGTTCGGGAGACCCCCCGCCATTTTGTCCAAATTTAAAATTAATTCAGATTTTCCATTTTCAAGTGAGCCTGGATCATTTGCCAAAGTTTCATCAAGATCCTATGCAGAAAGGTCTTGACTATATTGCATTTTTATACTGATGTATACGAGGAGCTGACGTATAATCCCCCATCCGCCAACCAGCTGACGACTTTTTTTTCAATTGTTATGGTGTAAACATGCATCATACAAATTTTGAAGCGGCATCAAATTACTTTTGGAATTCGTTTTTTTTACCAGTTTAAAACTCCCCCACAACCACACCCCCCACAAGTCTGACGGCTGACTCTTATTTTCTACATCACAAATAATTAATCTATCTATAAAAATTAAATTCAATCGGCGTCAAATCACTAACCAAAATGCAACGCTGCCTCCCGGTCTATTATGAAAATTAATAAAGTACTTTTAATTTCCATGTAAATTTTAAGTTTCATGAAGTTTTCCCTACCTTTCCGTGATGAGCTTCATTCAACTTTATTTATTTTATACCAAAGTACGTTTTTTCATAAAAATACTATGAATTATTAACATAAATATGCAAAAAAATTGAAAACAATGAAAAACATCGACAAGTTCGAGAAGATTCGAAAAATTTTTTTTTCGGTTTTTCTCAATTTTAAGCTGCTAAATAACAATAAATTATCAAAATCCATATGCCATTTGAGAGTAGACATCTTGACAAAAAAAATAAGCACTAATACAACATCAAAATCCAAAACAAAATCAATAAAGTTGTTCGCCGAAGATAGGGGTGTTTTTTCGGTAAAATGATAAAATCTCAAAAAATGTTTGTTTTTCATAATTGAAAAAATTCATGCTTATTGTGTGCAAATAGTTACGTTCTTTCACAAAGTTTCATTTTAATTTAATAATTTTCACGCAAGAAAAAAATAAAAACAGAAAAATTGGTTTTTCGTAATTTTCTCGCAAACTTTGAGGTTATGTCGAAAAACTTGTGCAATAAAATTTAGATTTTTTTTATTATCTACAACTTTTGTATGAAGCACTTTTCTCTAGCAGGTCCCGTTCCGCCACAAATAACGAAAAACGGGTTTCATCCCTTACATAGCACCCCATTTCACTACTTCCTTTCATCTCAAGTTCGAAAGTTTTTTTTTTCATTGTTTATGACCTCAACTATATATTCCAGCCGGCCGTTGCCTGCTACTAATTTTTTCATCTCAAAAAGGTGGGGCCGTTACCTTTTAGCCTATTTTACATTGTGTCGTTTTCGAAATATTATTAAAAACGTGGGTTGTTCTATGAAACCTGGACAGATTTGAAGATATTCCAACTGATTGAAGAACTTGTGGATATGAAAAAGAAAATTTAAATGATCAAAACTTTTCGCAGACAACTTATCTGGGATAATTCTTCTACTTGGGCGACAAGATTTTTTTTTAATTTGATATAGAATCACTCACTGAACCGAATTAAACCAAAACGAGTTGTATATCAGCCCCGGGATTCAAGAAGCAGACCTTCGAAAAAAGCAAAATCCATATAAAATTACACTTTTTTGACAAGAATTTATTCTGTTTTTTAATTTTTTCATTATTTCCTATGTTTTATTTCCTATAAGATAAACAGATCAAAACTGTCCCTTTTACTAAATTTTCTTAATTTACCCTTAAACTTATAAAAAAAATCCGCTTGCGCCTAAGTTCAAGTAATCTTGTCAGCTCATCAATTACGCCACTTAGGCGATGAGCATTTTGAAGTTCAAACTTCAACATCAATTTTATATTTACTTAAAAGTTGATTTTCTTTCTTTTGGGTTGAATAGCCCAAATAAAATATTTGACGTTTTGCTTAATTTTATACACAAACATTTTAATTTCAGTTGTTTCAAAGGTATTTTCTTCAAAACATAAATTTTAGTAATAAAAAGATTCAAGCCTGTTTTAGGAACCTATTTAATCGATCCTCCAATCTAGTAAAAATAATAAAATCAATTTAACAGGAGCTATGAATGAAATCCCTATTTCATTCGGTTTTCCATCATCAAGGAATGATGATGGAAACCGAATGAAAATAAATAAATAAATGAAAACCAAAACAAAAAAATAAAATTACTTCTAATCATAAAATTTGAACACAACGATATCAATAAATATGGTTGAAATGGTTGAATATGTTTGGTTAGACCTCTTTGCAGAAAGTAAGTCATTAATATGATAAACTATTGATATAATTTTTGTTTTACTTTTATTAAATTTATGCTCACAAAACGAAATGGAAAATTTTCTACCCTCTTTGTTGTGAAGGGTTTGAAATTATGAAAATTTAAAAGCTTTAGAAGCTCAAAAGATAATGTTTTTATAAAAATTTGTTTTCATTTTTATATGGATATCGGAAATCGATTACAAAGCTGCTGTTCTTAGAGTAAAAGGGTTTAATAAAATGAAAAAGGGATTTTATTGCATATTGCTAGTAAGCTTACAACTTACCTACTCCTAGCTTTAATTTAATTCAAAGTCCTTATATTCCAAATAATTTTGAACATTTATGATTTTGATTCTCTTTTTGATTACTCTGCTTAACACAAACTTAACTTTTAACTAAGATTTCAAGTAGAACATCCGTCTACTTCAGAACTCTCTCCTCAACTCCCCGATCAAAATTTTTGAACATCTGTTTAGTTATTCCAGAAAATTATATGATGATTATTTAGCCAATCATATCATCATCACAGGTTTGGTATCAGATATCATTTAGAAAATGTACTTATGTACATGTATTATCAAGTGTAAGCAAAATATACTGTATTCCGGTAAATGTAATAATAATCCATTAATTTCACAAACACATGAACTAGTCTGTTAAGGTTTACTTCATTTCTCGTAATATGGATATATTAAAGAAATTAAAGAATACCCGATGAAGCATTCTTGCTTTCGCTTGGGTTTTACAGGAAGCAAATTCAATAAATGAAATACATGTGTTACGTAAGACCCAAATTTTGATTTATAAATTTAGAATAATTTAGGAAATGGGTCCAAATAAAGTTTGAAGAGTTAAACTATTAGGAAGGTTCAAAATACATACTCTTGTGACGAAGAAAAGAGAATGGATTCTTTTTCACCCCATAAATTGTGGAGACGTCCTACACCCTGAAAATGTCTCTAAGCCGGGTATTGAAGTTATTTAAAATGAAAACTCAACAAACGCGTCACTAAGATTTTAAATATTTCGAAAGATGCCAAGAGTTTTTCAAACTCCATCAGCCACCTCATTCGTAACGTTGCCGATAGACCGAAGAGTTTTACCTTTGGTGAATTTTGGGCGATAGTTAAACAGAAAACCTTTTATAGAGGCGTCACTTTGGACATCATGACTTGGTTCTAATTTTCGTGGTCAAGATCGCAAGTTGTATCGATCTGAGATTTTTATACGTCGCTTTAATGTTTTGCAATACGGCTTTTTGCAGCACTGATGGTTGATTGGAAAATTAGCTATTCATGGGGCCAAAGTGTGACGTTAGAATTTTGATAATTTTGGGGAGTCATAGTTGACATTCTATAGGGCGGTCATAATTCTAGAAAGAATATCCTATTCCTGGTGCGACTCTTTGAGATAAGATCGTATTGCAGCAAGAATAAATCGATTAACTCATTCTGACGCATTAAATTGGGAGAAATAAATCGCCGTTAACGTATGGCGCACTCCGTATTTAAATGGAATTTTTTCAACTTCGTCGATTTGAAAGCAGAACCATTGTCTAAAACAAGACACACGGGAACCCCGTATACACCAAATACTCTAGTTTCTAAAAATTTGCCTATGAGTTCAGCTATGGCGTTAGGAAAGGAAATCTACATAGAGTTTTGGAATGTACGGAGTACGATTTTACGAACCTGTCTACTCAGGTACAGAAAGTTTGTTTTTTTGTGACGATGTAGATAGACAAATTACACAAGCCACGCCTACCTTTAGATTTCATTTTTTACATGCCATAGCTCCTTTCACCAGAGAATAAAGCTTGACTTTAATGATCTACTGATTTATATTTCGAAAAATTCTAAAATGATTGTTATTTCTTTCAAATCAGTAATCTTCGAATAATTCTTGACAAATTTGTATTATTGTCGGATTTTTTTAAGTAAACTTTAATACATAATTACTGATTCTTAAGTGTCCCTACTGTATGAATCTATCAGATTCATACGGCAATACAACGATTTAAAGTTTGTAAGGGGAAAAACAGGGAAAAACTATATATTTGATGTACATTTTTGGTACATAGACAATCTAATTTTCATCGTCGTGGTGATGAATCCGTTTCCTTGTTAGTTGAAAAATTTTTATTTTATTTGCAAATATAATATTTAATTTAAAACAAAATAAAAGAAGAATATCACAATTTCTTTTCTACGAAAAAAATATACAATATATTTATCAAATTGTAGTTATAAGTTTAGAACTAAAAGTTAATAACGTATTTTAGTTTTTTTGGAGTTTGTGAATATAGTCGAGACGAAGATGACGAAAAGGAGGTGAATTTATGAGAGTTTACAGTTAGTATCAACAATCGCCCATTCATTGTGACGCACCAATTTATCTGATCAAATCTATATTTAACCAATTTATTACCAACAATCGTCCATTCATTGTAACGCAACGGTTTACTTAATTAGTTATTAATATAAATGTTACGGTCAACGATTTGCTGGATCAATTTCGTATTTTATGATTGTCGTTCAACATTCGCCCGTGCAGATTTGGGGTTGCAACAAAACAAAATAGTGACGGTCTTGGCTTTTTTGCTGCTAGGGTAGTCAGAGTATCTTCTGTACAATTTCTTGGTCTGTCTGTAAATTCTCGAATGCGTGTATATTGAATAATTTGTGATGAAATGAGTGACGTTCATTTTCGTATCCACATGAATTTCACTAGTTGGAATATAAAAATTCAAGGCGCTCAGTCCCTTGATTGCTTCCTTTTGATTTTTTTGGCAACAGGCCCAGTCTTCACTACAATGGATGATGGATCACTTAACAGGTCCAGTCTCCATTACAACGGATGATGGATCACCCACGGGTGGTCTCAAGGTAATATTATTTGTTTTTTTTATAGTTCAGGCTAATCACTTAGGTTATAGACCTCTAATGCTTGATGCACGTGTTAACAATAGGAAAGGAAAGTTAAAAGGTTGGTATTTAAGGACTTGGGATAGGACTGGAGCGAAAGTGATGATGTTTTGCGGATTTCAAAGCTTGGGGATTGTACGTAGCAGGGAATAGTAGATTGTATTACTAGTGCGAAAGCGTTTCCCAAACAAGAGTTAGTTTGCCGCATGACCGTAGGGAGTGCGACGTTACCTCGCGTTTGGAAAACGCATTCGCACTAGTAATACACACTATTTTTTGTAACAAATGCATAAAATTTATAAATATTTATTTAATTGTTAATTTTACAAAATTTAACAAAGTTATAAACAAATTTGAGATATTTAAATAATTAAAGTGCGCCATCTTCGTTGTAATAGTTGTAAATTATAAAAATCAAACTACCGGTAAAAAATAAACAAAAGAATCCAACTACCGGTTTTATAAAAACACATAGAAATCCAATAAGAGCTGACAAAATTGTAAACTTTAAAAACCCAAATAAATTGTTTTTTCTTGCAATTTCAAATGTTGCAATGTGTTTAAGTTGTTTTTACTATATGGTAAGTTATTTAAATTATTATTTTGATATTTTAGTGCTATAACAATATTATATATAGGATAGATTTAACTACAAATCTCACATGCAGGCGGCGTGCGTGCCAGGCATACAAAATATTTTGTGGTCATATGTGTGGAAAAGTAGTTTTTTCTTTTATTCTATTCTAGTACAAAATTGAATATTTTTTATGCATGTGTTACGAAAAACAATTTTTGGTAATCGATTCCACCAGTATGCGGAACGTAAAAGGAAGGAGTTATTACAGCTAGATGTTTTCACATATGATACCTCTAAGGTATGCTTATGGGAATGCGAAGATTGCCTTGTGGCTCGTAAAGATCTACGTAATGGTGGTATTAAGTTATTAATTTTCTAAGAACATTTAACGTAGTAGTATCTGTAAAAAAGTGTTCTCAACCACTGTTCTATGATGCAGCGAATGCATACCCAATGATGGACATTGGAGCATCAATCAGTTTCAATGCACGCCTGTGAATTCTGTCGACAAAATCTAAACTGGTGCTGCAGCCCATAAATGGGAGACGAACTGGAGGATCGGTCGTATATATGCTTTATAGATCGTAATTATTTCCAATGGAGAAAAAAGCTTTTACAGCGACGTAGGAAGCAAAGTCGTTGGGACCCCGATTTTGCCACGGAAAGAATGTGATCATGCCATTTCAGTTTGTGATTGAATTTGTAACTAATAGTTTAGGTGTAGGTGAGTTTAATAATAGTTGCCTGGAAAACGTTGTATTGCCGCTATAGGGAGGTTTTATGGGACAAAACGCACGTTGTATTGCCGCTATAGTGAGGTTTCACGGGACAAAACGCACGACTTCGTCTTCATAGAATTAAATATCACAGGATTCCGTTTACCACAGTCCAGGATTTATTCAAGATTTAAATCCAACGATTTAATCATTTTTCTACGTTGACAATTAGAAGATAGACTAGATGGCTGTTTTTTGAAAGAATAGGAATGAAAGATATTACTGTGTTCGGCATAGCTATATATTTGGTTTTTGGTGATAGATAATAAATCGTTAATAAAGATCAGAAAAAGGGTTGGTGATAGAACCAAACCCTGAGGAACACCAGCTTGAATTGGGAATTTAGACAATATAGCACCATCCAACACTACTCTAATCGATCTGTGGGATAAAAAATCTTCTTACCAACAGATCAAGGTCTTACAGACTCCACAGAAATTAATTTATTGTTAAGAGCCTGATGCCAAACTCTGTCAAACACTTTAGATATGTCAAGAGAAATGATATGAGCCTCACCAAAGTCATGAATTGCTTTACCCCATTTCTCCATGAGGACTGTCATTATATCACCAGTAGACCGTGTTTTACGGAAGCTATACTGGTGGTCGTAGAAAAGATTGTTGTTTTCAATATATGCCATTAGTTAATAATTGATATTTTTTTCCATAGCTTTAGCAAGTATCGCGGTTATTGCAAAGGGACGATAGTTTGATGAATCGGACTTGTTGTTCTTTTTTAGGACTGGTTGAACATTAGTCAGCTTCCACGTTGATGGATAAAAACCAGAGCTTAGGGATAAATGTAAGAGACTAATTAGTACAATAGGTGGTATACCATCCGGACCATCGGATTTGCTAAGATCTAGATTAAGCAGTGTTGACCGCAAAATTCTTGGACGAAAGTAAATTTTGTTCATTGATGGTGATGGACAGTTGGAATGATGGACAGTTGGAATGATGGGAGGATATATACCGGCAACATCAACGACAGAATTAACAGCAAAATTTGCGGCCCTTCGCTATGGTTTTGGTTACAAGGTTCCCCAAGCTTATCAATTAATGATGGAATAGAAGATTTGATAAAGTTGTTGCCAACCTCTCGGATAAAGTTCCAGTATGAAAGGCTGCCTTTAGTGGCACGTAAAATTTTTCGCATAGCATTGAAGTCATAAAGAAATTTAGCATTTCTAAATATACAATGACACCTGTTTCTAGCTCTGATGTAAAGGGATATACTGCTGGAAGATTTATCACGTTGCTATTTGTCAAACGCTAACATTTTATTAAGTTTAGCTATAAATCATTCGTCAGACAACCAGGATTTGGATCCATTTCTACTTTTTGCAATACTGGTTAGTATAAAAATTTTCATTCCCAGTAGAATAATGAATGTGATGAGTGCACTAGCTTGGTTAACATATTTATCTTGCAAAAGTAGCCGCCAGTCGATTTCATTGTAGAATTTATTAAGTCTCTGCCAATTACATTGATTGTAATGCTAAACCTTAAAAGGAGGAGACAATTTGGACTTGAAGCTTGAGAACTTATTTTGAAATAGGCCGAAACTAAACAACGATCTAATCTGCCAAGAGGAGCATTGACTGAGCAAGTATATTTGGCAGAATGAGTTGTCATGAAAAGATCAAGTAGGTTAGCAGAATGGCTGGAAATATTTAAGAAATGGGTGGGCCTATCTACTAATTGAGTAAGCTGATTGAAATCAGCAAGAAATTTGGCATATTGGCCTTCTTAAGATGTTTTGGTTGAGAAACGTAACCAATCTTTATGATGGACGTTGAAATCACCTGCTAATATAATTTCTGCATTAGGCGCCGTGATGAAAATGTCATCGATTGTGTCTGTTAGAGAATTAAATGCTTCCAAAGTTTGATTATGGTGGTACAATATAAATAACACAAATATATGTCATTTATGAAGATTTTGAGCCAGATAAAGCAGAATTCAAAAATACTGCTTGTTTCATACTGGAAGAGCCAATTGTTCATTTAACATCAAATTGCGTATATATATTATATATATATATATATATATATATATATATATATATATATATATATATATATATATATATATATATATATATATATATATATATATATATATATATATATATATATATATATATATATATATATATATATATATATATATATATATATATATATGTATTTATATATATATATATATATATATATATATATATATATATATATATATATATATATATATATATATATATATATATATCAGTGTTGCAAAACGAAAAAAAAATTCGTAACGTTATGCATTTCGTTTTTATAACATTATATTTATTTTTTGGTACGTTATTTCGTTATGAAACAGAAAAATATTATATTTCGTTATGTTATAACGTTTTAATTACGTTATTTTAAAATTAAATGTTATGTTTAAAACTATAACCTATTTAAATGTACAAAAATCGAAAATCTAATGAACAGTTACTTTTTGCATGCAAAATTAGAAAAATAAAATATTAATATAATAGTACATTATGATGCTAGGAAGCAAAGCTAAAGATTTTGGACGTATGTGGAGTTTGCAAATCGAGGCGCTAGCCGAGATTTGCACCCACATTAAGTTCAAAATAGCTTACGTCCGTGCATCATATGCTGTTTTTTATTCGCCGCAAGCAAAATATTTAAAAAAAGTGTTTATTCTAAATTGATATTATACATTTGCATAAATTTTGAAATAAAAATATGTGGAACAAGTTACCTTTTCCGTTATCTTTTCCAAATTATTGTATAAATATGACAACAAATGATAACAACTATTTTAATTGGATAATGAAGTTTTGAATTTAAGGGTTGCTTTGATAAAAATTTATATTCTATATAGAATTTAAACAAATATAAATGTTTTTTGGACGTAGCTATGACAACAAAATATATGGTGAAAAAGTGACACTTTAAGGCCGCAAATCACAGTAATAGAGTAACACTTTAATACATAGGCGAATAAAAAATTTATATTTTTCAAATTTTACATGCAAAAAGTAGTAGATCGTAGTAAAATAAAATTAAATAACTAAATACATGAAAAAAATTTGCATCCAGCATAAATATATGCCTTCTTAAAATTATTCAAAACACATGTGATGCAGAAACGGCCAGTGCAGACTTGAAATTACTTATATACATAAAATTTTACAAAATGTTTATTATTTTGCTACTGATATCAAACAATTTTATAATTACCAAAACCTTCAGTTCAAGCGTCCACAGAAATTGAAAAAGAGCAGATAAGTTGGATTTTATAAAACTGATTTTTGGGCTATTATTTCCATATAATTATACAAAGTATACCAAAAAAACGAAATAAAATATAACGTTATCGTTACGTTTTACGTTATTGTAACGCAATTTGATTTTTAAAACGTTATGAAAGTAATTATTACTAATAACGCTATTTCATTTCGTTATTTCGTTTTTGCGTTACGTTTCGAGTAACGTTTTGCAACACTGATATATATATATATATATCATATATATATATATATATATATATATATATATATATATATATATATATATATATATATATATATATATATATATATATATATATATATCCCAGCTAGCACAGATTTCGATTTGTAACATAAATATGTTACAATTCGGATGTAATTTAGTTTTTTAAAACAAATTTAGTTACATATGGGTTATATTACAGTTTTGACTTAGCGATAGGCAACAAATCATTCGGCTCAGTTACAATACTGTTTTAATTTTGTTACAGAAAAATACACTTGTTGTTAAAATGTTCCATGAAAGTTACAAAAAAAAAAATTATGTTTAAGTTAAATTAACGTTAATAAAACATTTTGTTTTGTAGCAAGTCCTAAAAATGTTATTTTATTGTAGTGGCCACAAATCCAGTAACGAGCTAGCAACATTGATGTGACTAACAAATTTTTCTCAAGTTACTGTTACAAGGACGCTGCAGTGAGGTTTTTATTTAGTTGCAATGACAAAAAAAAACAAGGTTCGAGCATTGTAGTTGAAAAAATTTAGTTAGTTACAACGACGCTGCAATTGGGTTGTTATACAGTTGCAATGACAGAAGAAGAAAACGGGTCGACCGCAATAATTTTAGACAGCCAATTAGTTACAAGAACGCTGCAATGAGGCTTTTATTCAGTTTCAAAAACTGTGGAAGAAATCTGTCTTGATGTTCTATGTTCGCCATATTTTTCGTTGTTTTATGTATTTCCTACACCATGCGGTTTTATTTGAGAAAATTCGAATGTGATTTTCTATAGTATTATTTATTTCCTATAACAATTTATGGTGCAATACGACACTAGGAGCATTGAAAACTGTATTTAGATATATAGATGTGAATTTTATGGTGATAATGAAAATTCGAAAATTTTCTAATTTTCCTCTTTTTTCCCAAATTTTCATTTTTTGGGGGGCGCGTTAATTTTCCAGAGGTAAAATACCCACACTCATCGACAAAATGGCATCCGTTATAAAATTTTGATCTAAAAATCGTGAAATTTTTCAACTTCAAAGTACATATTGAGTAGTGTCTGATTTTTAAAACTTATAAATTATTTCAATGAAAATCATGTAAAGGATAAATTATTAAAAACATTTTTAAAACATTACAATATGCAACTGAAATTAAAAAAAATTCGTTGCTACATCTTGTTGCGTGCAACTTCAGTTTGTTACATCAACACATTTTAAACATAGCTATAACCCATTTGTCGCCTTATTGCGACCAAATTTGTAACAAAATATACCATAAATTCTGCTTTTTCTGTCGCAATAGAGTTACAGTTGTATTACATATCTAATCTTGCGACTATTTTATTTGTTACATTAGCTCTATTGCTACAAATTTGTGCTAGCTGGGATATATATATATATATATATATATATATATATATATATATATATATATATATATATATATATATATATATATATATATATATATATATATATATATATATATATATAACATTATACCACGGTGTTCAAAAAATGCAAATTCTGGCGAATAATTGTTAAAGCGGAATCGTGCATTGTCGATGTTTGAAACTTGGGTTTCACCTAATACTAAATAATCCCAACCGACATGTAGAGGAGGTATGTCTGCATCATCCAAGTCTTTAATTTCAGAAATGACGTGCTTTCTATAAACTCGAGAGAGTTCATCAGTGAGACAATTGCGAGTTCCTTTCCGATATTCAATATCAACATTGAAGCCTTGTTTAACTGCAAACTCCAACGCGCCAGTCAGTGACTTTGTATCAGTTCTTTCTCATTGGCCACTCATTGGTCTCTCACTATTATCATATTCTCGATGAAACAACACACTGCCAACTACCGTACTACTAGCATCACTCTGGATACAAAATCTTCGTGTAGAGTCAGAACTTACTAGGACTGATGCTGAAATTAAAAGTTTCTTCACTGACTCAGATGAATTTTGTGCGGTTTCGGACCAAAACTTTTTTGATTTATTTAAGAGGTTGAGTGGGGATGATATCCTAGAATAGTTGACGATGGATCTTCGGGACCAGCCGGTAACACATAAGAATCATCGAATTTGTCTGACTATTATTGGTGTAAGAAATTCAGCGATTGCTTAAACCTTGAACGATCGCTATTAACACGTAAACATCCATTACCAACTATATAACTTAGATAGTCTAGTTTTTTCAAACAAATTCGACTCTTTTTCACATTAGTAGTCAGCCCGGCTGATTTTAGTCGCCGCACAACCTCAGACAAGAGTTCTATATGTTGTTCATAAGTGGAAGAAGTGATGAGCAAGCAAGTCATCGAGATTAACGAACATGTACACGATCGTGCCACTGATGAGAAATTACTTTGTGCATCAATCGACAAAGTGTTTGAGGTGCATTACACCGACCAAATGGCATGATAGTGAATTGGTACAGTGGGCAACCGGGAAAAGTGAATGCGGTCTTATCTCTAGATTTCTGGTCGAATGGAATCTCGCAGAGTGTGTATTTTAAATCTAATCAGGAAATATACGTAGTCTGACCTAGATGACTGAGTAGACCGTCTATGATTGGCAGAGATCTCGCATCCTTGCGTGTGACGACATTTACACGTCGGGCATTCAAACATAACTTGGTTTTATTATTTTTCTTGCGTACAACAGCCATAGGTGAACTCCAGCCACTACAACATTCCTCTATGACACATAGAACGGAATGTTGGCAGAAACTCTATAATATCTTCAGTCGATAATTGGTGACTTTTATCAACCACTAGTGTATCAGTAATGGACATCACCGTTGGTTCTTTGAAATAATGGGGTTAATTTTCTTCATTGTCACCCATAGTTGGTTTAATGCAGAAGGCATTCCAAAAATCAATACCTAAATAAACTATTTGTTGCAGAGATAGATTTTTATTGTTCTTGATTAATGCTGATAGCGAACAGCTGATGATATGTAACCAATAACTCTTTGCTTCCGCAGACTTGCAGTACAAATGCTTATAGTGAGAAAATGGAATGCTGCGTGGGGATTTGTTATAAATTTGTCTGAACCCACTCCTAAAACACTTATTGATGCGCCGCTATGCAGTAGCCTGCCATGGTTTTCGTTACTGATAGTGATGTTTCCATAAGGTCGTAAATCATAAGGATCTGGAGTAATATAAAAAAAAATTTCGCTAATGACTTTTTAAAGCATTTTATGATGTTTAAAATATGATAGCATTAATGAAATCTGGATAAGATGGGTCTTGTGGCCGATCGTGAGTCTGGTTTAGGTTTTAAGCAATTATGCGAGTTTGGATTTGCGTTCTCATTGATTATCTGGGCGGTCACAACGCTTAGGTCTGGAATTGATGATCGTAGAAAATTTCCCTCAATCCTGGATTGGCGTTCGACGCTGCTTCGGCAGACACTCTGGAATCGATGGATCAACGAAAGTTTGAGATCCTATAGCTGTCGCTACCTCCATCAGTTGGTCTCCAGCGTATTATGGAGAACATCTTGGCCATTGTGGTTTTAGTGTTTCTGACCTACCGCAACCATAACATATGACCGTTATTTCCACAATTCCAGCAGAGATATCTGGTGACGTTTATTGCTGCCCGTTACTTTATTTGGACTCGTTTTTAATTGAATTATATAATTATAATTAAAGCAAAGTGATTAAATTTGCTTGGTCATCCAAACAAAAGAAAAAACCATATACCTAGATTTAGCGACTCGTTGAAATCGCATAACTTCTTTTCACCCGCAATCCTTTATAATGCCGAAACGATTTTAAAAGCAGTTCAAAGCACCACTTAAAGCAAAAGGTGAAACAGCGGTAAGAGAGTTAGTTGTACATGGGGTACTAGCTTTTCCCAAAGACAATATAGCAGACTTTATTTATAAACCACTTTAAGTAACCATACGACTATTACATAAAAAGTAGAGTCTAAATGGGTAATAAAATATTTTTTGTTAGGTATAGACAGAAAAAACAAGCCTATGTCGGTTGATCGTTTAATCCCGTTATTTGAAGTTGTAGGGTGGAGGGTGATGTAGTGATTACTGAAACATAACTTCAATTCACTTCGGCTAATCTAGACAAGATTACCACGGACTACCCCAAAGCAAGACTGGCCATTCTTGGAGACTTTAATATTCATAATAAAGAATGGCTTAAGTATTCATCGCGCACTGACGACGTAGGAAGACAAGCCGAACTGATTCTCGCAGATTATCACGGTTTGACGCAAATGATAGAGTGTCCCACTAGAATCGCAGACAATTCACAGCATAACAATAATTTGCTGGATCTGTTTTTGACAAACGAACCAGATACTACGAAGACAAAAGTTGAACAACCCCTCGGAACATCAGACCATTTACTAATATCAGCAATAGTGCAATTTACATCACCGACACAAATTAAAGCAAATCCTCGCCGGGTTTGGAACTATAAACGCGCTGACTGGGAGGGACTGAGAAACTTTTATGACGAAACACCTTGGAAAACTATTTGTTGTGTTGATCAAGATCCTAGCACATCGGTAATAAGAATTTCTGAAATCATAAAAGAAGGAATGCGGCGGTTTATTCCAAATCGATTAATCACTCCTAAAACTGAGCCTTGGTTCACACGGGATGTTGATGAGGCAGTGAGGAATAAACGCAAAGCATTTAAGACGTATAACGCTAATAAAACACCTGAAACCCATAGCGCCTATAAGAAAGCCAGAAATATTAGTAAATTCAAAATAGACTTGGACAAAGACGCGTTTATCCAGAAGAAAGCAAAGAAATTCGCCGAGCACCCATCTGGCTCACGTAGTTTCTTTCAGGCAGTTAAATCAGTCCAGAGCAATTTTACTCGATCCTCTATTCCAACCTTAGTTCTGAATGACATTCCCGTGAGCGACTCGAAAGAGAAAGCGGATCTATTGGGTCGTATTTTCGCAGAAAACTCAAACATAGTTGAACCCCCCCATTCTCCTACACTCATTCCCCCAGTTGTAACGAAAATGAAACCAATTATTTTTCGTTGCAATATTGTACGGAAAATGCTTCTTTCTATCAATATCAACAAATCTGCTGGTCCAGACGGTATTCCACCCCTCATTCTTAAAAACTTTGCTAGGCAACTAGCTCCAATTTTAACAAAAATTTTCTATTTATCTTATAAAACCGGAATATTTCCCGATTCTTGGAAGCTGGCCAGCGTTCAACCCATATCAAAGAAAGGCAGTAAGATAGACCCTAACAATTATAGACCAATTGCAATTCTGTCGGTTTTAGCTAAAATATTTGAAAAATATGTTAACTACAATTTGATAGATTATTTGGAAATGTCGCAAATTATTGATGATAAGCAGTATGGTTTTCGTAGAAGTCATGCAACAGGTGATCTGTTAGCCTACGTATCCCATCTCTGGAACAAATCGCTGGAAAACCACGGTGAAACATTCAGTATTTCACTTGACATTTCTAAAGCGTTTGATAAAGTGTGGCATAAAAATCTTATAGCTAAATTGAAATCTTATGGCATAGACCATCTTACTGTCTCATGGATTCATAGTTTTCTTACAGGTCGCCAATTTCATGTTAATTTAGATGGTATCACATCCAATATTTTCACAACCAATGCTGGGGTTCCCCAAGGTTCGGCACTCTCACCAACCTTGTTTCTTCTATACATTAATGACTTGCTTATTTCCACAGTGTACCCAATCCATAGTTTTGCTGATGACAGCACATTACATGCATCACATGCATCTCCTAAATTTCGATCTCATACTGCAGTTACCACTGATAGAGAGTTGCTAATTGATTCCATCAACAAAGATCTGGAGCGTATAATGGAATGGGGTGATCGTAATCTCGTTTCATTTAATCCAACCAAAACCAAATTATGCCGTCTTTCACGAATGGAACGACATAAAAATTTTCCTATTAAAATAAACCAAGAGGAATTGCGTGAGGTTGAATCAGTTAGACTTCTTGGAGTGGATATTCAAAATAACCTGAAATGGAATAAACATGTGTTCAACCTCGCTAAATCTGCAATGCAAAAATTAGGATTCTTGAGTCGATGTAAAAAGTATTTCAATCCCGAGCAAATTTTGCTAATCTTCAAGTCCTTTATTCGTCCATGTATGGAGTACTGCTGTCATGTTTGGGGAGGTGCTTGTCAGTCAACAATAAATTGTTTAGACTCTGTACAGAGAAAAGCAATACGGTTGATTGGTAATACCGAACTAACGGATCAGCTTGATTCACTCCAGCACAGAAGAAATGTGGCTGAATTGTCAATATACTATAAATATAACTTTAGCGAATTCTCCTCTAAGGAAATTCAAAATATCCTTCCATCGTGGGCGCAGTATAATCGACAAACAAGAGTTGCCGAGTTATCCCATCCATTTGTTGTACAAATACCTCGTTGTAGAACTGTGTCCTTCCAAAACGACTATTTCAATAGAGCGGCCAAATAATGGAACTCATTGCCCTCCTCTGTATTTCCCGATGAATTTTCTCCTCAGGCATTTAAAGAAAATGTCCATTATCATTTAAAAAAATTAGTATAGTTATCCCTATATCCCCATTCCTTCCATTCCTTTATAGTTGACATGGTATCTTCGGATATTCAAAGAGTCTAAATAATGAATATTTCATATTTAGTGTGCTAAACATGTCTAACTAATTAATAAAAAAAAAAAAAAAAAAAAAAAACATTTCATGAATATACTATACATTTCATACAAATTTAGATAAATAGATAAAAAAGTTAGTTGTTTTTTTTTACAGTTTACATCACAAACTGAATTGTTCAAACGAAAAACCGAATTAGTTGTAAACGAAACCAATTTTTCATTTTTAAAATCAACAGGAACAAATTTAAACTAAAAATTAAACCAATTACAAAAGATTTTATGGATTTAAAATAATTCGTGTTCTAAAAATTTTCTTTATTTTCTGTACTTCAAATTTATTTTTCTAATCGTATTATCTTCTCAAGTATTTATCGTACCAAAGAGATTATACAACATTTTCATCATTGTATCTCTCTTCCAACTAAAACAATGTATCTTTTATTGTTTAGTTTCAATTAAAATTAAAATTAATTACCAATTAGTTAAGATAATTACAAATTGAATATCATGATCAGACTAACACTAAAATAATTTCTGTAACCTTTAGGAGATTGAACAAAAATTAAGAGATTAAGTTTACATAAGAGTAGGAGGTCAGGTATAGTATTTCTATTTTTGCAATAACGTTTTCCTTCTCGTATTGAGATCCATTCTTTGATAACTTAGTAAAGTTTTTTCATTATGTCTATCCTGTCACTATTTCAGAGTGTTTTATACTTTAGTTTTGATTATTTATTCTGCTCAAGCTAACCAACCAAAAAATGCAAGTGAAATAATTTTCCCAAAGACCGACAAAATTTTATAGAAACTCAACAAAAAAAAAAACAAAGAAAAACTTACCCAAAATAGTTCGTATAAAAGTAATTAAATTTGCTTTTAAAATTTTATATAACGTCGTTTTAAGTCTTTCTTCAACATGACTTTCCAGCTTCAATATTTTTTCAAAACTAAAATTAAAAAAACAAAAGAAATAAAAGTTCATTAAGTGGAAAAACAATTGAAAAATAAAACAAACAAAAAATAAGTTTTTTGTTTAATTAAAGTAACGGAACTATGAAAACCAGTTTGTTTTTAACAACGAACTATTTTATCTCAGAATTTTGTGTCTTTTGTTTTAAAATTTTATGAATTTTCGCTTCAACAGGTAACCGTTATAGTTGTTAGAATATTTCTAGTTATATAACTTCACCTTGTTTTTAATGAATTTTATCGCTGCGCCAAACTATGATTTTATGAAACAAATATTTTTAATTTACTTTAACTAAAAGACTTCAAACAAATTGAAAAATTTATTTTTCTTATCGATATAAACGTAAATACCTATATTTTGTTTTCGTTAATCAATTTTTTATTTCTTGATCCGATAAACCATAACATCATTCCTAAAGGTGTTTTTTTTATCAAATTCAAAGAATACCCGCCTTTTCACCCAATCAATTAACGTGCACAAAAGGTCCTTAAAGAATTTAATTATAGAGAAAAATTGTTTAATGGTTTGATTTTTGAAGGGCGATTGAGTTTTTTAAAAACATTTTCCTGTTAATACACAAAAGACCAAATTCAATTTATTTTTCTTTGTAATCGGGAATTATGTAAGATTGAAATATAAAATGATAATAATTGAAAAATTTAAGTGGATTTTAAATTGGTCTTTAAATTTAGTTTTAATAAATATGTACTTTTAAATCGAAATGACTTCATATTTATTTTTCCCGCATGAAATTCTAACATAAAATGTAATCTCTGTAAACAAATCACAATTATTGTCAAATAAAATTCTAAATTTCAACATATCATCGCTGTTTTGACAAATTAACAAATTATGATGCAATAAAATAAAATCATCATATAAAATTATAATAAAATAAACAAAAGCTGAAAATAAATTGTTGACACGCTGCGTGTTGTGTTGTCTGTGTTTTTATATGAATTAATCATAAAAAAATGAGTTCATAAATACACTAAATGTTCGTTAGGTTATGTTTATTAATTGATTTTATATAATCATAGAAACTATTGAAATGTATAATAAATAGGGCGGTTTGTATGTGGTGGAATGAATTTTTGTATTTTTGCATAGGATAAGAAAAAGAAATACGATTTAAAAATATTTTAACATTTCTAAAAAATTTTAGAGTAAAATTAAATATCGGTGACGAACGAACGCACAAAAAGGTTAACAATATGAACGCTGCTTTAAATTCATAAATAAAAATAACGTAGCGTGTCACATTCTGATTAGTGAAAAAAATCAAAAAAAAAAAATGAAAAATTGTTTTGCTTTTAAACAGAAGTTTAAATGAATTAAAATGGATTCTTATTGTTTATATTGTATCGACATATCGTTTATATCGTTTATATCGACGTGTTTATTATGCAAAAGAAACGTCCATACGAAATATGTAAAACGTCTGTGTACTCTGGAGATTTATGGGTGGTATATTTGTAACGATTGACTATTTAGAATATTTCTCTAAAAGTAGGAATATTCATATATAAAGATTTTCCCTAATAATTTGCCAATTTGTTTCAACTCGGGCTTTTTTTTTAGAAGGCAAGGATATAAAAGTTTTTATGTATGCTACAAGTTGGTCAATAATATTTTAACGTTTAATTTTAGTTTATTACCCTCAATACTAATTAATAATACTGTTTGTCTGTATTACATGCAGATGTAATACAGCTGTTGAGCTCAATTTATTGAGTTTTAGAAAAATTGTTTGATCAGATGATATATAGAGGCTTAAATGTATATTTTGTAAACGAGAAAGAAACAAGAGAAGAGAAACAAAACACTGAAGAGTCAATTACTTTTATACTGGACCATATTTGTTTGGCCAGTCATTATATAAATTAAAATCCACAGTGTTAGAATAGTGTTAATCTAAAAATAAAAAAAATTGTATGTTAATGTTTTGTAATTGTTCATATCATATTTGAAATTGGTGTTTTTATTATTTTATTCTAACAGTGTTAAGTTTTCGTTGCCTGTTAACAAAAGTTTGTGTATTAAAAAGTTCTAGCATCAATTTTTGAAATCATACAAATAATCTGAACGGATTTCAACATTATAAATTTATTATACACGGCATTTTCTGTATTTATATATATGAACGTCTTAGTATTAGAAAGCGGCATCGAAAGTGGCGGGACCGTTGTTTTAGCATTACGGTTAAATTGATAGTGCCTGAGATAAATACAACGGATGAATATGAGGTGAATGTCTGAAATTGTTTTTGTAAAAGGTGAGAATAACTCGTTTAAAGTTCTTCGCTTAAAACAGTACATTATGATGCTAGGACGTAAAGCTAAAGATTTTGGACGGATGTGGAGTTTGCAAATCGAGGCGCTAGCCGAGATTTGCACCCACATTAAGTCCAAAATAGCTTACGTCCGTGCATCATGTACTATTTTTTATCCGCCGCAAGCAAAATATTTTAAGAAAAGTTGTTTATTCTAAATTGAAATTATAAATTTTCATAAATTTAAAAATAAAAATATGTGGAACAAGTAACCTTTGACAAAATATTTATTATTTTTTCCAAATTATTGTGTAGCTATGACAACAAATGATAACAACTATTTTAATTGGATAATGAAATTTTGAATTTGAGGGTTGCTTTGATAAAAATTTTTATTTTTCATAGAATTTAAACAAATACAAATGCTTTTTACTTTTTTAGACGTAGCTATGACAACAAAATAAATAGTTGAAAAGTGATACTTTAAAGCTGCAAATCACAGTAGTAAAGTAACACTTTAATATGTAGGCGAATAAAAATAATATATTTAGCTCATCGTCAATATTTGAACATGATAGATTTATTTCAACGCGAAACCTATATGCAAAAAGTAGTATTTGAGGAATTTTTAGCTTTGCGGGATACCACATCTAACCATTTTAGTGATATCACAGTATTTTATTGGGGAAATTAAGTATGATTGACATGCTGGTCTTTGTTGTGATTAACATAGTTCAGATTTTTTGGATAAGTTATTTTGGGAATGCAATTTGTGACAGCCTAAAATCAACAAATGTTCCACAGGACTGGTTTTGGAATAAGACAACTAAATTAATGTAAGCACTTTGATTTGATTTATATAATTTTTGTGTTTTAGTTCCTTTTTGTATTAAATTATTTAGTTTTTGTTGTATTTAACATTTAATTTATTTTCGATATAACTTTTTTCTGTGATAAATAAGAGTTTTTTAGGGTTAGGCTTTCCGATATATTTTTTTAAAAAGTCCAATCTCTACATATTCTTTGATTTTAAGCCTGTTCATTTAATTCTAGCACAAAAAATTGGAACGACTTCTTCCACCAAATTTTAAACCAAAAAAGCAATGTATTTGAACAACGGCTGGCACTTTATCACACAACAATTCAGAATTGTTTGTATCTGTATTTGATTTTGTAAATAGTTCCAGATGGTGGAAATTAACTATATGAATACGTATCACAGAAGCGTTCAATAAAAATAAGAAAAACTGAAATAAAACAAGCTAAATATCAATGTTAAAGCTTTTAATAGTTTGAAGGACAAATTACTAGAATTATATGAAGTTTAGTGAAAAATGCCAACATAAAAATATATAATGTAGATCGAATAATAAATTGATATAAAATATTCAATGATTAAAAGAGCAAAATTTACAATAATTTAAAAAAAACTTTTGATATACGGGTGTGTCAACTCCGTGTCACTACTATTGACATACGAGTTAACATGAGATATCACATACCACTGGCAATAGCAGTGAGATATCACATACAACTGGCAATAGCAGTGAGATCAGTCAAAGTGGTGTCTTAGTGATGCTGACGAATAACCTTTAGTCAATCGGCGGTAGAACTCTCAATTTAAGATATGTACACTCAGAGAATTTTGTTAATAAATTTAATAACCGCCCGTTTTAAAAATGTGTAATAAGTTATTTTATCAATCTAATAACGATTTTTATTAAAGTAATTGCCACATTCATTCGATTAATACTTTTTGTTTTTATTTTCATAAAAATGTTTATTAAAATAAAAATACGGTCAATATTATTAAAAAAATCACAACGGTTGATTAAACTAATAACCAATTCTTAATAAAATAATGAATTCAGGCAATCAAATAAAAAATCATGTGATTAACGTAGAGCTTTTAAGATTAACACATAAATTATTATTTTTGTAGTTAATTTTAATAACAATTTTATTAGATTAATCATCGAGGTTTTTACTTTAAAAACGTAGGTTATTAGATTAATAATAGTATACATTAATCTAACCATAGTTTATTATTTTTAATAACGATTAATAAAATCTTGGTAAGAATCACAGTTTATATCCAGACGCTGAATAAACAACAACTTTACAAAGTATATAAAAGTTTTGTGAAAAGCTAAAAGTGTTGTTAAGAAAATTGAAAAATTAAAATTCTTTTATTAAACGATAAGAAATTTTATGATTTAAAACAAAAACAAATAGTTGGCAAGTAAACAAATTCATACGTTTGGTATATGAAACTTTGTAAATTTTTGTACTGTCTATGCCGTGTTAAAAAAAATGATTTTTCAGTTCCTGAAGCAGATTCATCAGAACATGTAGAAATTTTGTTCGATGAACAACAGAGTAGTTGGGTTGAAATTGAGTCTGCATGTGACAGGACCAAACAACTGAGACTCAGAGACATTTCAAAATTAAAATCAACTTTGGCAATATTTACCTAATGGAAGCAATTTAAATTACCGCTTGGTTATAAACTGGTAATTAATAATTCAATATTACTATATTTCAATAACATTTTAATTATGTTAATATTCCTTTTAAAATTTTCAGATAGACATTTATTTTAAAGCAATGTTTGAGAAAGTCAACAATTTTGGTTGTAAATTACCAACATTCATTCAGAAAACTCAGCCCATTTTTGAAGAACAAATTAAAGATGAAAAGTTAAGAGAGGTTGTTGAAAAGCTTCTCAATTTACAGAAAGTAAGTTTTTTTAAATTGTTTTTTTTTTGGCGCTAAGAACTTGAAAATCACATACAACAGAAACAGAATTCCATTCAAATTTTACAGCAACAGAATTTCTTACTGTCAAATTTGTATGAAATTCTGTTTCTGTTTCTGATGTAGGGAATAAAATACCGGAGTAAAATCTAATATCGGTATTTCGGTATTTAAAAATACAAATACCGGTATACCGGTATTTAAAAAATTTGATTTTCATACAAAAAATGTTGTTTCAATTTTTATTTGAAATAAAAAACATAAATTCATGAATCATTAACATATCACGTAATATTCAAAATAAAAAAAATAATAAATAACACAACATATCACATTAATTGATTAAAACGAAGCAAGTCTTGATCTCAGCTTATTTAGCTGATGAAAACGATCTTTTAGATGAAAACAAATTTTGGTTGAACCGTAAGAAACAATTCATAGAATTGTTGCAAATATACTCCCCTTGTTCCCTCATCTTCAGAATGAATCATTTCGTTTCGTAGGCCCTTAGCTAGATCTTGAGTTTTTCTCTCAGCAACTGTGCAAACTGAGCAAACTCACCGAGTTTTTTTCTCAGCAACTGTGTATGTTTGTTACAAATCGCTTGATCTATTTTCTTTTTCATTAAGTTTTTACTTTCAAACTCAGAATCAGTTTTATCTTCAATTTTTGCTATAAGCTCGACATTATCTTCCACGAGTTCCTCTATGGTCTCATCATTGGGCCATGATAAAAGACACTTCACTATATCGTTTTTCGGCACATGCTGAAACTTGAGATTACTATCCAAATTCCGATTTGTGGTAAAATCTTCTTCGTACGCTTGATGGAGATACTTTATGAGGTCCGAAAGTTCAGTCTTTTTGAAGTGAAAACTTCTTTAGGCGCGTTGTGCAATTTTGTATGGGGAAACATTTATATATCCGAGTTCTCGAGTTAATCATGAATTCATAAAAATCATAAAAATTTCTTTTTACAAATTTCAAAAAATTGATCGATGATGCAGTTTTTTAAAGTTATTAATATAATTATCTTAAGGGATTTTGCCTAAATGTTGATAATTATTTGATTTGGCTTTTTTTTAAATATCGTTTTATACGGAATTAGTTTGTTAGTTCAACGTTTTTTTGGCTGAGCATAATTTTTATGAAATTGGTAAAATGAAAGTATAATCTGAAACAATTACATTTGTGTATATCAAAATTATATGTATTGGAATTTAACACATCATGATGTTACAAATTTTATCATCTTCACCATATATGTTGCTGGTTTGCAATGGTATGTAATACATTTTTCTAAAATTAAGTGAAGTTAGTTGATAACATCGATTATATCGATATAAAACTCATAATTACGAGACCGAATTCGCACAAATACTATACAAAGAAGCTAGTTCATGTATGATTAAACATGGATGGCAATCATGATGAATTAACTAATTGAAAATGGTGGTACTTCGCCGATAGTGATAATCAAACGGCAACAATGCATTAATACCAATGAATTTAATATTTAGCTTTCCGCAGGAAGATTTGTAAGATTTAAAATTGTTGATCTATGGGTGTGACAACCCCGCGTACTTTAGTCCCTGCTATTGGCATACAAGTTAATTTGAGATATCGTTTACCACTGGCAATAACAGTGAGATGTCACTAGCCAAAGTGATATCTTAGGGGTGCTGGCGGATGAAGTTTTTTCGATAGCATCCCTTAGTCTTAGTTATGGAATATTCTTTGATGATGACACGCTATTTTTTTTAAATAAAATGTGTTTGGTAGTAGAAATTACAATGTTTGCTTCAACTTTTGCTTGAGAATAAACTGTCTCAATAAACACTAATTGCTTAAACTACTCTTAATTACTATATATGCGAAAGAAAAGTAAATATTAAGTTCATCCAACAAGACATATAAAATTGCTTACCTTCACAAGTAAAATAAATTCACAAACAAAAACGATTGAAAAATTAAAAGCGTTACAGTGAAATATTAATTTATTGTATAAATACCGAAAACCGGGATTCAAATCACTGAATACCGGTATAAAATACCGGTCAAAATTTAGCGCTATCCCGGTTTTCGGTATACCGGTATATAGGTATTGTATACCATATTCTGATGTATTTGAATACCTGGCTGTAAGTTAAAAAGTGGTTTTTGGACATGTCATTTGTAGTTTTTTTGAGTGAAAACAATTAAACCTATTCAATGTTTGATTTTGTAATAATATAATATTTTTCTGTTTTATATTATTTAGATGGTATTCTGCTATTAACTATGTATTTACTGCACAGGATACTCCGTCCAATCAACAAATCTTTGGAGCATAAAATTTATAAGAAATACAGTGTTCGAGATTCTCAAAACAGTTTTGCCATTATAGGTGAAACTGATCAAAATATTGAAGAGACGTTACAAAAGTATTTGGATCAAAAATTACCAATTCAGCCACTTTTGTTAATTACTGGATCTATAACAAAGCAAATACTAGTATGTTTTGATAGTGTATGGTATGAAGTTTATACAACATGAAAAGCAATTGATGTGTGCTTCAAAATATTTGATTTATTCAACTTAAAAAATCCGCAATCAGCAACCAATTTTGGAATTTTATCCAAAAGTATTTTTATACATTGAAAGGCGAAAAAGAAATATATAAATATATTATTGATTTGCTAAACTCAAATCAATAATATATATTATTAGTTTAACTATGTAAATTTATTTTTTAATTATTAATTAATAAAAAATATAGTAAATATAATATATTTTATTATATTTTTTATTTTATATACGAACATATACGAACTCCTTTTGTTCTTTTAATTTTTGTCACATGTAAATTTAAAAATGCTTTAAAACAAAATTATGTATTATTTTAAAATTAAAACTGTGAAATGTAAATACTTTAAAACTATATGAAAATAATTGAAATAAATAAAATTGTTAATAAAAAATTTATATTCTCTTTTATTTAAAAAAAGTAAAATATAAGTGCCATTATTAATTTTTTAAGTTCCATTATTAATTTAATAACATCTTATTATCAATTTAATAAGAACCTATTATTAATCTAATTAGATTGTATTATTTATCTGATAACCTAATATTATTTTAAAAACAACTTTATTATTCTAATAATATATGTCATTTATTCAATGGATATCTAATATGAAACTAATTCATTATGTTATTAATTCAATAAGAATTTTTATAAATATAAAAGCTATCGTTTTTAGATTTAAAATTTGAATTTTTTTTGTTAGTAAACATTGCGAACAAATAATATTAGTTTAATAATACCTGTTATTACGAAATTAGTGAAAATAATCACAAATTGTGATTAGCTGTATAATAATCACCAAATTATTAATCTAATGGCTATTTTGATAGTTTTTAACAACAGAATTCTCTGAGTGTAGTATTATCTAAAAGTAAAAAAGCATCACATGATCAAGGAATGTGCCATCACCTGGATTACAGCCAACCACTTTGGATGTTTGTTCTTGCAAATTATTAAAAAAAAATTTTGTTTACAGCTTTTTTATTTTTATTTCCTCTATCCTATCATGAAATATTGACCTTTGTCCTATTCTATTATGTGATAAGATATGTTATTTAGTCCATCTCTAGTATTAAAAAGTGGAATGCGATGCATCACGCATTGGTTTGGTCATTTCATCATGTAAGTCATTCGTAGGAATAAGAATAACAAGTTAACAGATTTCTCATCCTAAACATAAAGGCCTGGAAGGTTTAATGTTCAAACGTTCTGAGAAATCTTTATCATCTTCATCTGTGGGTGAATATTAGTAAGAGAAGATCAAAAAACCACTGTCTACGATCAGGAATAACCCCCGTTTGGTCATCCGTTTCTCTTATTAATTTATCACTTTAGGGGATAACCTACGAGCAGTTTAAATGTATCTTTGTGTTGTTTTTAATTAATACTGTCACGTTTTTCTATTTTTCTTAAACTGAACTGAACCAGGCCGAACTGGTTTAACTCCCAAATTGATAAACTTAATTCCCACATCTCCTTCTGGATTCGATCACTTATAAGTAAGCCAAAATATCAGATTTTATTAAGTATTCAACACTCTTATTGTTTCACAACAACAACAAAACCAATACAGCAAACAATATCCTTTATCTAGAATATACAATAGTTTTAGAAACTCCAAAAGTTAAATTCCTTAAATGGAGTTTTGCTTAATTTCTCGATAATTCGATTATAATTTCTTTACAAAGAAAACTTGAGAAATTCTGAAAATAATCATTATTTTGCATGTATTTTATTTAATGTTTGTGTTTAGTTTAGGAAACATGTATTTTAATAGTCTTAATATGGGATTTAATTTTTATGAAAAAATTTTAATTTTTTCGGCCACAATTGACATTTTTCGTTAAATTTGGCAAATGGTGCCATTTTATGAAAAGTCATTCAAAATTAAAATTTTTTTTTAATCTGTATTTTTTTTTTATCTCCTTTAATCTAAGTATAAATAAAATTATGTTGCCTTAATTTAAATGCCCATTTTTGGACATGAAAAATAAAATAATAATTTTTGCATTTTTTTGACATTTTACCATATATACGGTATTATTTATGCTATTATCATGTATTTTGCATAAAAGTGAAATATGCAATTCAAATTAATAAAAAATATTTTTAAAATTATACATAACCCACAAAACTTTTTTTTCTTGCAATACCCTAAATTGCTTTTGGTAAATAATTAAAATTAAACTAACAAAATATATGACATAATAATAAAAAATAGCAGTTGAATATACTGCAGTTGAATAAGTAATAGTTTAAGCAAAAATTGTAATAATAATTTAAACTGAGGATGACGTGAGTCGAAATCGATATTCAATAAAATAAAAAATCAAATTCAAATTGTTACTATAAGGAAGTTTATATTATTATTAATAAAATAAAAATTTTAAAAATAAACAGCAAAAAGTATATTTTTAAATATTGCATTTTAATTCAAAAGTGACAAAAGCACACAAACAGTGAATAATATGGAAAACCATAATAACGCATATAGAATTTTCAATTGAAAACATAATTGGCGTAAAATTATTTATGCTGTGTATTTTATATGTTTGAAAAATGTTTGAAAAAAATTGAATATTACATTTTTTCAAAATCTTATATCAAATATTTACAATAATTGTAATAACATTTTAATTATTTACCAAAAGCAATTTAGGACATTGCAAGAAAAAAAAGTTTTGTAGGTTATGTATAATTTTAAAAAATATTTTTTATTAATTTGAATTGCATATTTCACTTTTATACAAAATACATCATAATAGCATAAATAATACCGTATATATGGTAAAACGTCAAAAAAATGCAAAAATTAATGTTTTTTTTCATGCCCAAAAATGGTCATTTAAATTAAGGCAACATAATTTTAATTATACTTAGGTTAAAGTAGATAAAAAGAAGTACAGATTAAAAAAAAAATTTAATTTTGGATGACTTCTCATAAAATGGCACCATTTGCCAAATTTAACGAAAAATGCCAATTGTGGCCAAAAAAATTAAAATTTTTTCATAAAAATTAAATCCCATATTAAGATTTATAAAATACATGTTCCCTGAAATTTTTATGAAAATTCGACGATTTTTCCGCCCTTTATCATAAATTTAGTAAAAAAAAAAAAGTCACGCGATTCGGTTTTTTGAGGTTAGGTTACACTTTTAAAGTATCTAACCCCCATAGATGAATTTGAAATTTAATCACAAACATTAATCACGCTGACAATGTTGAAAAAATAATACTAAACGGTGTTCTCGAATGGTTTATTTCTTCTTACTAAGTTAATAGCTTTATTTAAATAAAACAAATCGAGAAATTTAATTTAGTTAGATAAATTTCAATTAGCCAAATTTTAGTCAAATTAATTTAAATAAAAGAAATTAGAGAAATTTATTTTAATTAGTGAATATAAAAAATTCTTTGTTTTTAACTTTGGTTTGAAAAACCGAAAGTATTACATTCTCAATTCAAAACTTTTTTGGCATTTCTCGATGTTTGAAGGACCTACTGATTCTAAAACCGCAAAAAAATGTCCGTCTGTCTGCCAGCCGGTCGTCGCAATCGTCGTTACAGAGAAAACCGCTGGAGCGGTTCGTTTTGAGTAAAAACGAGTAGTAATATTAAATGTGAGAAATATTGATGGTATGTGATTGGTATGTATTGGTATGTGAGGCCAGGAGCTTGATTATTGTATTATAAGTGTGTCAAAAATACCGTTAAGTGTGTCAAAAGAATGATTTTAATTTATGTTTAACCAATTTTTTTTAAAAACATAAAATTAATTTTATGTGTGACATGAAATATAATTGAACTCCTTTTTTAACAAAAGAATAATTTTTATGTGATTCCAGATTCCACGACTTCTGAATAACAGGAACAGTTTTGAAAATAAGTATGCATTTGTGATTTTGTTATAATTTTTCCAATAGTTTTAGAATTTTGAAAAAATTTTCAATTTTTGATTTTGTAATAATTTTTGGAATATTTAATGAATTTTGGAAAAGTTTTAATTTTTGATTTCATCATAATGTTTGGCATTTTGAAAAAAGTTTTAATTTTTGATTTTGTAAGAATTTTTGGAATATTTCTAGCTTAAATTTTTTTTTTAAAAAGAATGATGAATCCATTCAGTGAATAACTGTTATTTCTTTTTGTTGTAATTTTACTTCGGTCTGAAAGACCAAAGTATTACATTGGCATTTCTCGACGTTTTAGTTTGATTCTAAATAAGCGAAAAAAAATGTATGTCTGTCTGTCGGCCGTCCGTCATTACCTGCGATGCAGGGAAAACCGCTCTAGGGATTCCAAAATTTTTTTTCTTCTAAAAATAGGTATACTCAAGGGACAGGCCCGAGAGGACGCTGTAGTCGATAACTGTACCGGAAGTGTGTCAAAAAATCATTATGTGTGTCAAAAATAGCAAATTTTCAAATTTTTGGCTTAAAAAACGTTCATTTTAAGTGATTACGAGTAGGAACATTAAATTTTCTAGATATCTTGATGGTAGGGATTGGTATGTGAGATCAAAAACTAGATTATTGCATTATAAGTTTGTCAAAAAAATATTGTCAAGTGTGTCAAAAGAAAGATTTTTATTTATGTTTTTACCCAATTTTTGGATAAAAATAACATTAATTATTTGTTTGAAATGAAATTTTATTAATTATAAGTTTGTCAAAAAAATAATGTCAAGTGTGTCAAAAAGTGGTTTCATTTATTTTTTTAGCCAATTTTTTGGAAAAAAACTTTTGCTGTTTTTTATGACGTAAATGTAATTGAAAAGGAAATTGGACATAGAAAATTTTGAATTTCTTATAGTTTTTGAAATATTTTTGGAATTTGGGAAAAAGTTTGAATTTTTGATTTTGTAATAATTTTTGCAATATTTTAGAATTTTGGAAAACGTTTTAATATTTGATTTTGTAAGAATTTTTGGAATATTTTTAGAATTTTGAAAAATTTTAAATTTTTGATTTTTTTATAATTTTTGGAATTTTGAAAATAGTTTCAATTTTTGATTTTGTAATAATTATTGGCATATTTTAAAAATTTTGAAATAAGTTTGATTTTATTATAATTTTTACAATATTTTTGGAATTTTGAAAGAAATATGAATTTGTGATTTTGTAATATTTTCTCGAATCGCTAAATGTAAGGTTTTTGAGTAGTTTGCTGAAAATGTAATTGAAAATTAAATTGGACATGGAAATTTTTGAATTTGTTATAGTTTTTGAAATATTTTTGGAATTTAGAAAAAGTTTCAATTTTTGATTTTATAAGAATTTTTGGAATATTTTTAGAATTTTGAAAAATTTTAAATTTTTGATTTTATTATAATTTTTATAATTTTTGAAAAAGTTTCAATTTTTGATATGATATAATTTTTGCAATATTTTCAGAGTTTTGGACAAAGTTTGAATTTTTGAGTTTTTAAGAATTTTTGGAATTTTATTAGAATTTAGAAAAAGTTTAAATATTGGATTTTATTCTAATTTTTGGAATATTTTTAGAATTTTGAAAAAAAATTGAATTTCTGAATTTATATATATATATATATATATATATATATATATATATATATATATATATATATATATATATATATATATATATATATATATATATATATATATATATATATATATATATATATATATATATATATATATATATATATATATATATATATTTCTACAATTTTGAAAAAAGTTACAATTTTTGATTTTGTTATAATTTATGAAATATTTTTTGAGCTTTTGAAAAAAGTTTTAATCTTTGATTTTGTAATAATTTTAGAAATATTTTTAGAATTTTGTTTGAAAAATGTTTGAATTTTTTATTTTATCTAATTTTTACAATATTTTTGGAATTTTGAAAGAAATATGAATTTGTGATTTTGAAATATTTTCTCGAAACGCCAAATGGAGAGGTTTTGTGTCGTTTGCTGATTATATAATCTTTTCACTAAATTATGTTAGTTTATGATCTGTTATAATTTTCCGACAACGTATTGATGTTTCGTGTTAGTTTTGTTATACATATCTAAACAGAGATGGAAAATATATGTACTTTAACAAAAAGTTATGTTTCATATACATCGTTGCCCAAAACTAAAAACCATGTCCTCATAAAAGTTTTTTGCCGAAAACTATATCAAAATCCTTAACCTGGGTCCCGAAGTCTTGATATCTCAGAGCTATGAGATTTTAGCCCCTCCATATTTTATTATTATATTATTCTTATTCAACAATCACCTGTGCTTTTGGCGCAACAACTTATTATTATATTACTATTTTCCAACAAAACGCTTGGTTAGGTGCAACGCTTTTGGTGCAAGGATTTTTTTTAATCATACGCTTAGATTTTGGTCGCTTTGGTTGGCTGATATTGATGTAGTATGGAGGTTTGAATCAGTTACGAATAATGGGGTGAGTGAATCCCCCCAGTGAATAGCGAATGTTGGTGATGGTCTTCCTCCGGTTTTAAGGGTCAGCAGGTTCCTATTCATTGCTCATTGAAAATTTTTTGCTTGCCATTTAGCACTTGTGATGGACTGAGGAAACATACACGAACTCATAGACTGAAACTAATGGGAATCATCTCAAGGCACGGGACTCCTCGGATGTCCCTGATCATGATTTCATTATCAGAAACGCACTGGTGTTCTCCCTGATTTGGTTGACATATTCTTGCGCTGACAATGATGTTAATAGTACTACTTCAAATATAAGGTCACCAGGGGATCTCACGTCGCTTCCAATAGTAGTTGGAGCTGATGTCGTTGCCGTGGTTTCATGAACTGCTGCTCTGTATGCCTTCAAAAAGAGACATTTAACAAATCTCCAGGGAAATTCACACCGATCAAGGACAGTTCCGTCCTTGATCGGTGTGGTATCCATAGATAAATTGTAGCTAATCCAATTATTTGGCAATCGAACACACTTTCATCCACTTAATCCATCACTAGAACATACTTGTTTTGGTTATCAGTTGTTGGAAATGGACCCACTACATACATTCGCAATATATTTTTGCAAATGAAGCGCCTTTAAATGAACCGCAATAAAATGCTTCAGTTTCCATTGACTTCTTCGTTTGGGTTCCTTTATTTATATCCTCACACGTATCGCATTTTCACACCACTCTACTTATTGATTACCATGTCCCTGACCAGTAAAACCATTGTAGTATTTTTGTAAGAATTTTGCGGTCCACTCATCAGTAGGCAGAAATTGTAGTAACCACACATCGAAGACGTTATTCCTACTTTCTTGTCGGCTGCAATGCTTACATTCAACCCATGTGCAGTACTTTTTTGAAATATCCAAGTAGTACGCCTATAGACGTTTGATCCAGCGTGCAACTTGTACTTCTGTATTTTTGACTGGAGTAACCATCTTAATCCACCATGGTCAGTTAATAAATGAAATTTTAGCCCATGTAGTTATTTATGGACATGTCTGACGCATTCCATAATACTCAATAGTCGATCCGGTTTGGATCTTCGTATGTATTTACATTTACATCTGCCAGTCATCGCGCTGTAGATCCAATGTTATTAACAAACTTGAACCCGATAATGTATTCAGTGTATCATCAATCCTAGGCAATGGGTAGCTAAACTTTTTAGTTACTGTGTATACGTATAGCTTCATGTAGTCACCACAAAATCTCATCGTTCCATCTTTCTTTCTAGCTAATACTTCAGGCGAGCTCCAGGAACTGGCAGATGGTTCGATTGTACTGGTTAGTTTCATATCCCGTACCACTTTATCAGCTTCTTTTATTTTGCAAATGGTAATCTCATTGGTGCTGGGGAAATCGGTTTTTCTGTTGCGGTGTCAATACGATGTTTCACCATATTCGTTCTATCATTTTCTTCAGGTGTACTGTTGAATACAGTTTTGTGTTGACCGAGTTGTTGATGGCTTGCTGCTCGCATTTTATTATTTTAGCCACTTTATTGCATTGTCCTATGATTGATTGACAAAAACCCCTGCTCTTCCTGCTGCTCTTGTTGATACGGGATCTAGTATGCATGTTTTTTCCATTAATATTACCTCTAACAGTAGGGCTATTAGCATCTTTAGTTACCCATGAAAGATGGATGAAGTTTATAGAGCAATCGGTTGTGGGCAACATCATACGCTTCTTTAGGCTAGCTCGTTCTAGTTTAAGTGAAGCTATGCTACTCCATCGACCTTCCTAGCTTGCACCCATTCTTCTGTTGGACGCCATTCTGGTAGACTTCTGCTTGACGCTAAGCTTTCTCTATTACTCCTCGTTTCCCTGCATTCTCTCGAAATGTAACCTAACTTGCCACATAACCAGCATCGAATTTCGCCACTCACTCTCTCTTGGTCTGGGTTTATATTTGCTATCATGAGTCAACTCGTTTGTCAGGGCATTAGCATTTGTTCCTGCGAATGTAACTTTTAGTGACAACATTATAGCTTTCCTTGATTTAGAATCACTCAGAATACCATAAAATAGGGTGGGGGGCTGTGATTGTGACAAATGTATTAGACGTTTCATGGCCGAGGGACAGTCCTGTTGAGTAACAACATTTCGTTTCAATGCGCTTATCAGTTCTAAGTAGCTTTTACGGTTCTGATACCGCCTGTATTGTTTACGTGCCATTATAAATACAGCTAGACGTTTTTCAGTGTTCTAAACAGTACAAAGATGGCAAACGATGTTTTTTCAACTTTTCCATGGGCTTCTATAGCTTCTCGAAGCGGTAGCAACAATTCACCTTTGTTTTCGATTATTGTCAACTTTTGTTTCTTAAGTACAGTTTTATTTTCTCGTTTATTGGATGTCTATTTCTTTACAAAAAAACTCGGGAAATTTTGAGAATAATAAACGTCAATATTTTGCATGTATTTTTTCTTGAAAACAGTATCACATGTTGATGACAGTTAAGCAAATGATTTTAGTTTTGTTATCCAAATATTCAATAAGGTGAATTGAGATTGAATAGAGTTTTGTTTTGAATTTCGTTGCGATTATGTAGAATCATAACAATACAATCAAATTTTTCGAAAACAAAGAGTCACAAAATTCAAACAAAAATTGAATTTGTAAATAGAATTCGTATCAGGAAATCAAACTTAAAATTTTAAACCATCGAGATTCCATTAATATTTCTCACATTTTTACACCTTTAAAATCATGTTCCCAACGTGATTTTATGATTAACTCTTATCCCCTGTTAACTGGGAACATGATACCTTCTTTCGAAAAAAAAATAATTAAAACTTGCGGAAATACTTTTTTATTTATCTTTTTATAATAGAGATGATCTTTTTTCCTAACTTTTTTCCCGGGTTTTCCTTTTTTTATAACAAAATTAAAAAGAAAAAAAATTGTGTGTAAATTTGCAGGAAATGAATAAAAAAAAATTTAATGGTTCATACATTTTTCACAATTTTCTTTTTGTTTGTTTTTTTTTATTTGCTCGCTTAAGATAATAAATTTTTTTTATTGATATATTTTAATTAATTTAATAAAATAGAAAAAAAAATTAAAATATTCGTTCATTTCTGTTTGATTTAATTAATTTTTTTTTGTAGTATTTGGAATAATAATTGTTGAAATATGCTGCAAGAATTTTTTTTTGAAATGGTAACGACTACGAGTGTTATGAAAGTTAGAGATTTATAGGCTGTATTAGTTGTTTTATGTTGTTTTAATGCTTTTGTTGATTAGAAAATGGTTTTGATCGTAAAATGTTGTAATTTAGTATGTATATTGTGGTTGGTTTATTATTGTTTAATGTCTCGTTTTGAAGCGATAAAAGTAATTAAAACTCTTTTTTATTGTTTATTACTATTATTAGCTATGTTTATGGCTTCGCAATAGTTCACCAAAGTTCAAATTTTCTCTAACAATATCTCATACAACAAAATAAATGTTTTACCTTGTTAAAGTTCGATAAAAAAAGTTCAGTTCATTAATTTGAATAATAAAAATTTATACATAAAATCAGGAACTGAGCTTAGTCATTAAATCATTAACGTTAAGAAGAACAGTAATCAAATAAAAATCAAAACACCAACCAAAAATTTCTATAGAATATTTTAATGCTAACAATGCAATAAATTTTATGTTAAGAAAAATACTTAAGCCAAAGAATAAACGACGTCTTGGAAAGCAAATAAAATTTAATTTTAATGATTTTTATTTAATTGTCATTTTTATATGTCTAACTAAGTACGTTATAATAAGGAGTTATTTTATAATAGAATTTTCTACATTCAAAGGTGTTGAAATTTTTACAATTTCTTTTTTATGATCTGATTTTCTTGATTTCGATTGGACATTTATATATTTTTTAATGTTTATTGATTTTGAAAGAGTGTTAAAATATTAATGTGAAATTTTATGGTTAATCATAGAAAAGGAAATAAAATAATTGAATTGTTATGGCTCAGATTATTTAAGCTATAGATTTTATATACAAACAATAAACTTATAAAATAGAAAATGAGTTACCTAGCAGTGGATTTTTCAGATAAGGATAATAAAAAAATCAGTTCATTTGTTTTGAAATTTTTTAATGTTTTAATATTCCTAGGTTTTTGTGTTTTTAGGTAAATTCTATAAATAAAATTGAATTTAACTTAAAATCATCATTTATTACCAAGATGTTCGTAACAGTTAATACGAGATAGCGTCAGACACTTAAGGCATTTAAGAAAGTCAAGACTACCTAATAGTCACGGCAGTCCAGACATTGAAAACAGTCAAGCAGAAAAGACGGTAGAGTCAGTCAACACAGCCAAGACAGTCAAAACAGTCAGAACAGCCATGACAGTCAAGACAGTCAAGACAGTCAAGACAGTCAAGACAGTCAAGACAGTCAAGACAGTCAAGACAGTCAAGACAGTCAAGACAGTCAAGACAGTCAAGACAGTCAAGACAGTCAAGACAGTCAAGACAGTCAAGACAGTCAAGACAGTCAAGACAGTCAAGACAGTCAAGACAGTCAAGACAGTCAAGACAGTCAAGACAGTCAAGACAGTCAAGACAGTCAAGACAGTCAAGACAGTCAAGACAGTCAAGACAGTCAAGACAGTCAAGACAGTCAAGACACTCAAGACAGTCAAGACAGTAAAGACAGTCAAGACAGTCAAGACAGTTAAGACACTGAAGACAGTCAAGACAGTCAAGACAGTCAAGACAGTAAAGACAGTCAAGACAGTCAAGACAGTCAAGACAGTCAAGACAGTTAAGACAGTCAAGACAGTCAAGACAGTCAAGACAGTCAAGACAGTCAAGACAGTCAAGACAGTCAAGACAGTCAAGACAGTCAAGACAGTCAAGACAGTCAAGACAGTCAAGACAGTCAAGACACTCAATACAGTCAAGACAGTCAAGACAGTCAAGACAGTCTAGACAGTCAAGACAGTCAAGACAGTCAAGACAGTCAAGACAGTCAAGACAGTCAAGACAGTCAAGACAGTCAAGACAGTCAAGACAGTCAAGACAGTCAAGACAGTCAAGACAGTCAAGACAGTCAAGACAGTCAAAACAGTCAAGACAGTCAATAGAGTCATCAGAGTCAAGACAGTCAAGACAGTCAAGACAGTCAAGACAGTCAAGACAGTCAAGACAGTCAAGACAGTCAAGACAGTCAAGACAGTCAAGACAGTCAAGACAGTCAAGACAGTCAAGACAGTCAAGACAGTCAAGACAGTTAAGAGAGTCAAGACAGCTAAGACAGTCAAGACAGTCAAGACTGTCAAGGCAGTCAAGACAGTCAAGACAGTAAAGACAGTCAAAACAGTCAAAACAGTCAAGACAGTCAAGACAGTCAAGACAGTCAAGACAGTCAAGACAGTCAAGACAGTCAAGACAGTCAAGACAGTCAAGACGGTCAAGACAGTCAAGACAGTCAAGACAGTCAAGACAGTCAAGACAGTCAAGACAGTCAAGACAGTCAAGACAGTCAAGACAGTCAAGACAGTCAAGACAGTCAAGACAGTCAAGACAGTCAAGACAGTCAAGACAGTCAAGACAGTCAAGACAGTCAAGACAGTCAAGACAGTCAAGACAGTCAAGACAGTCAAGACAGTCAAGACAATCAAGACAGTCAAGACAGTCAAGACACTCTTGACAGTCAAGACAGTCAAGACAGTCAATAAAGTTACGACAATCAAGACAGTCAAGACAGTCAAGACACTCTTGACAGTCAAGACAGTCAAGAAAGTTACGACAGTCAAGACAGTCAAGACAGTCAAGACAGTCAAGACAGTCAAGACAGTCAAGACAGTCAAGACAGTCAAGACAGTCAAGACAGTCAGACAGTCAAGACAGTCAAGATAGTCAAGACATTCAAGACAATCAAGACAGTCAAGACAGTCAAGACAGTCAAGACCGTCAAGACAGTCAAGACAGTCAAGACAGTCAAGACAGTCAAGACAGTCAAGACAGTCAAGACAGTCAAGACAGTCAAGACAGCTTCAAGACAGTGAAGACAGTGAAGACAGTGAAGACATTGACGACAGTCAAAACATTCAAGACAGTCAAGACCGTCAAGACAGTTAAGACCGTCAAGACAGTCAATTCAATAAAACTTTGGTTACAAATATGAGGAATGAAAGTTCCTTGATCAGTTTTGAATTAAATAAATCTGTATTGATTTCTCATATCGAACCAGTTATTAAGAAAAAGCAAAATTTAAATCATAAGAAACTACCTATAACGGTTGTATTTAATATGTCCGTAATTGTATACTGATTAAATAAAAACGTTCTAACATTTTGTGAGAGTGGTATATAGTGAAAAGTATTGTTCCTTTATAAAAATTCCCGAAATAGTGATTGCAATATATCCGTTAGTGATTGCAATAGACAGAATTTCCGCAAAAACACAAAATTGAATTCCTCATTTCGCTAGAAGACTGTATTTAGATTAAATGAATTAATATTTTTTTTAAATAAAATGTCTTGTGTAATTAAACGTCTTCTGTAAAACATAGAGACAACTTTTATAACTTAGGTTGATTCCATTTGTACGCTGTATTGACAAAGAAACCCATTCTTTCGTTTCAATACTGATTTTTTACTGAATAAATAAAAAAAATAAATAAATAAATAAATAAACACAACTTATTGTTATCTAATTATGTTTTCTAGTGGTTATATTAAGCTCCGTCTAAAGTTAAGAGTGGGAAGTGAATTATTTAAAACAGAAACTGGTTCTTGATTCTTGAATAAAAACGCTTAAGGAAAAAAATGACAAGCCAAAAATCATTCTTTGAAATTCAACCGTAGACTCCATGGTATTAATGGTTTTGATTTTTCTTTTGGTAAATAAACAGGAGAATTTTTGACACCAAAAATGTTAATTCTATCAGAACCGTATTTAGAAAGGAGAAAAAATAAATTGAATGATATTAATTATAACAAATTTCCAATCCGTCAAGACAACCCAGAGAGTCAAGACGTTCAAACAAGACAAGATAGTCAAGAATGCCAAGATAGTCAAAAAATTCACGACAGTCAAGACAGTCAAAACATAAACACTCAATACAGTAAAGACAATCGAGACAGTTAAGATAGCCAGGACAATTAAGACAGCCAGGACGGAAACAACAGTATTATAAAACGGAAATTCGTTTCATACCGGGATCTAATAAACAAATCTATAGAGGTCACTGGCTCAGAAAAATCTTTATGCCAGGCTTAAATCAGACAATAATATTAAATTCAAAGTTATACGTAAACATATTAAAGCGGAGTACTGATATTAGTAAGAATAATAATAAAAAAATAAAAAAAAATTATTTTAATGTTAGTTGTTAGTTAATGTCCCAATGTGTAGTGGATGTGATTTTCGTACTTGTGTATCACATATATCCCGGTAGTAGTATTCATCAACTACTTTATTCTCAGCAACTCTCCGGATTTTCGAGATTCACTCAGCCCCCGTTACAAATAGTTAAATATTACGGTTACCAAATCAAGCGGTAATGTAATTAACTTCGATTTGTCATTTCGTTTAAGATAAATTCCTGACGTCACCCTTAACCA
Organism: Diogma glabrata; assembly: GCA_963693315.1. Lineage (NCBI taxonomy): Eukaryota > Metazoa > Arthropoda > Insecta > Diptera > Cylindrotomidae > Diogma > Diogma glabrata. The sequence continues at coordinate 58,241,582 of OY856187.1, read as the reverse complement.
TCTATTCAATATACTGTGTCTCCTTTTTACACTATTTATGTAAAAACACACCATCGTAGACAATCCCTTCTCTATCAAAATCACAATTGTTATTCACAGAAAAGATAAACCACCAATTTTCAACAGATCGCCATTATATAGTTTTGGGATAATAATTTTCATTTTACTTTGTGGACGAAAATATTATTATTTCATTACAAACACATTGTTGTATATTTTGACAAACATTGTTTCAAATTTTTATTTCTAATAATAAGCAATAAACAAAACTTTATTACTTATCCACAGTAACAAAATTTAATATATTTTTTTTAGGGTTCCAATCTCAATTGTATATATTTCAAAATTTTTCTGTTTTTTTTCCTCTTGGAAAATTAAAAGTTAAACTTAACTCCAAAAATATGAAAAACAATTTCTTTTTTAAACCTCTTTTAAAACCATTTTTAATGTTGAAAGTATTTCGATCAAAGATAATTAACTAATTAAATTCTACCAAAAACATTTTTCAAAAAATGGAGAAAAATCTGTGTTACTCTTCATTATTTCTTTCATATTTTCTTTTCTAGTGAACCTGTATAGAATATTCAACTAAAAAAAATATCCGACAAAAAAAAAATGAAATACAAACGCAATACTTACAAATAAGCTACACCAGCTAGCATTGTTTAACAAAAAAAAAACACAAATGATATGTATCGTTAAATCGGTTATCTCATCTACCTGATGTTTCTCTTTTATGAAATATAAATAAAGAAAATATAATATTAAATTGGTTTTTTCGTTACTTGATGTTTTCTATATATATGTATGTTTTAATTACTGTGAATCTAAAAGTCATTTCAAAATTGTTGTTGTTGGACTGCAAAGCTTAAAAAGTAAATACATTTATTGTGCTAGTTGTTTTGTTTAAATGCTTGATTCTTATGCAAGATCAAATCTATTTGCAAACGAAAAATGTTCAGAGAGTCAAGACACTCAAGACACTCAAGACAGTCAAGACAGTCAAGACAGTCAAGACAGTCAAGACAGTCAAGACAGTCAAGACAGTCAAGACAGTCAAGATAGTCAAGACAGTCAAGACAGTCAAGACAGTCAAGACAGTCAAGACAGTCAAGACAGTCAAGACAGTCAAGACAGTCAAGACAGTCAAGACATTCAAGACAGTCAAGACAGTCAAGACAGTCAAGACAGTCAAAACTGTCAAGACAGTCAAGACAGTCAAGGCTGTCAAGACAGTCAAGAGAGTCTTGACAGTCAAGACAGTCAAGACAGTCAAGACAGTCAAGACAGTCAAGACAGTCAAGACAGTCAAGACAGTCAAGACAGTCAAGACAGTCAAGACAGTCAAGACAGTCAAGACAGTCAAGACAGTCAAGACAGTCAAGACAGTCAAGACAGTCAAGACAGTCAAAACAGTCAAGACAGTCAAGACAGTCAAGACAGTCAAGACAGTCAAGACAGTCAAGACAGTCAAGACAGTCAAGACAGTCAAGACAGTCAAGACAGTCAAGACAGTCAAGACAGTCAAGACAGTCAAGACAGTCAAGACATTCAAGACATTCAAGACAGTCAAGACAGTCAAGACAGTCAGACAGTCGAGACAGTCAAGATAGTCAAGATAGTCAGGAAATGCAAGACAGTCAAGACAGTCGCGACAGTCAAAACAGTGAAAACAGTCAAGTTGTTGGACTGCAAAGCTTAAAAAGTAAATACATTTATTGTGCTAATTGTTTTGTTTAAATGCTTGATTCTTATGCAAGATCAAATCTATTTGCAAACGAAAAATGTTCAGAGAGTCAAGACACTCAAGACACTCAAGACAGTCAAGACAGTCAAGACAGTCAAGACAGTCAAGACAGTCAAGAGAGTCTAGACAGTCAAGACAGTCACGACAGTCAAGACAGTCAAGACAGTCAAGACAGTAAAGACAGTCAAGACAGTCAAGACATTCAAGACATTCAAGACAGTCAAGACAGTCAAGACAGTCAGACAGTCGAGACAGTCAAGATAGTCAAGATAGTCAACATAGTCAGGAAATGCAAGACAGTCAAGACAGTCGCGACAGTCAAAACAGTGAAAACAGTCAAGATAGTCGAGACAGTTAAGATAGTCAAGACAGTCCAGACGGTTACAACGTGCAAAACAGTCAAGATAGTAAGGAATTTAAAAAAGTCAAGCCTATATAAAATAAAGACAGTGGAGACAGTTATTCCGCACCATACAAAGAAACTTAAATGCATAATCAAAGATCACACAGTTATGAGACCATACAAAGCAAAAAAGTTCTGACACTCATTATCGATAAATCATTAACTTTCAATAATCAAGCACACAAGAATCTATACGGTTTTTCTTAAATTATTCCATTCATACGAAAACCAAAACCACATATTAAAATAAAATTAAAAAAAATTTCCATTTAATAGAATAACCCAATTAAAAATTATACCTTTATAATTTTATCCACACTACATGATTATTCTAAAACAAGACTAAAACTTCTAATTTTCAGCAGCTATCATTGAAGCTCAAACTTTTGTTTAGTTGAGAGAACGTTACTACAAATTCCCATTTCAAAGATAATCACATTAAGAAATTGCACATCAAACGATTTTCATTTCATAAAAAAATAAAAGTTTATTTTTTGGAAAAACCTTAAATAAAATAAAAAAAAATCAACGAGAAAATGTAATTTTAGTAAAAAGTAGTAATTCCATTTTCATAACAAAAATTGAAAAGTTTAAAACAAAAATTACATCATAAAGTTTTTCTGAAGTTGTAGAATATCAAGAAAAAAGGAGCAAAACTGTTACGTTGGGAAATAATCTTAACTTTAAAGTTTATTTAGAGTTAAAATTGATACAAAAATAAATAGTTTTCCCGGAAGATTTGCTGTTTTACTAGCTGTGGCTGTAGTTGAAAGTTTTGTTATATTGAAATATTTCGTTAAAATTTTAGTTATGTTTGATGTTTTCCACAGATAAAAGAACGCTAGCTTTTGTGTTGATGTTTTGAACGTTAGTATATCGAAAAGAGGATTTCCCTATGAAAAACCGTAAACTATAAATCCTATAAATCTGACATTCGAGATGCGTAAAATAAATAAATTTGTTTTCGTTTGTTTTGCAGGGCGGCGATGTGAAACTTTGAAGAAAACAAATTTTCTGTACTGATTTAAGTAGGGTATCATATGAATGGGCTCTACTTAATCCTACGTATTCCTTAAAAATGTATTTTAGGGCTTTACACCACACAATTTTTTGTATCATTTTGAATAATAACGTTTTTAATGATTTCTTTTCTCGCTTATTTTCGACTCAAAAATTGATCGAGCAACTTAAAAAGTGTTTGGACTGGAGTGATAAAAAAATTAGTAAGTTTTTAATGAAAAATAAAGCGACAAATATAATGATGATTTATTAAGAGGGTGGAAATAAGAAGGGGTGAAACCACCGCTTAAACCCTAACTAAATGGAGTGTCAATAGAAAAAGCAGTTATTTAAAAATTTTGCAGAGCATTGCTTTTGCTCCTCTTCTTTTTTTATTGTTACATGAATTTTGAAGATATTTTTTTACAAATATTAAATATATAAAATAATTGTTTGTTGCTAAATATAAAAGAACAAAACTAAAAATACTTATAACGAGTACTTATAGTTCGAACAAGTTTTGCTAACAAAATGAAACACAAAAGTGTATTTTCTATTATTTTGATGAAAAATTTTATTATACGAATCGCAAACAATGCTACATATTTTTGTAAAGTTATTTTCAGGAAAATACACAATGGACTACTTGAACGATTTTTTGAATGTTTATTGTTTTGTAGAATATATTTTTTTAAATTTATTTTAAAAACAAATGTAACGTAAGTAAATGTGAAAAGGTGGTTCGTAAATTGAAAATCATCGATAGTTGTCGAACAGCTGGAAAGCTTTGATTATAATTGAACACTGCCTCAATGTTATAATAACGGTCTATGTATTTGGCTTATTTTATCTCAAATGAGTGTTGCGGGTACAAGAATGCGCTATGAGTACAAGTACTTGACCCACTGTTCGTATAAAGCTTAAGCGAGTTTATATTTCAACTATACCATACAAAAAATAAACGAAATGCAAAATCATGTAATTCAAACGTAGAAATAAATTCGTACTTTGCCGGGTCATTCCATGGAAACATAAACCTCAATGAAGTTTATGTCGTGTGGAAAAATTAATCTAATTGGAAAATTGCCCGTCATTATTGATACCAAAGATAGAAAGTAAACAAATAAATTGTATAAAAGATGGAAAAAAATAAATAAGTAATAAAATTGTTGTTAGAAATACATTATTTTCTTATGTGTTTTTTCTCTGTTACGTTGGTCACGTTACGTTGGTCACACAATTTTTTTAAAGGGAACCTCTTATTGTATTTAGCATTTATAAAAAAACATATGCATATTTAAAAACAAATAACTTGTGCTTTATACAAACCTAAATTTGAGTTTATTGAAGACATGCTTTCAGAGAAATTGCTTTGAAAGTATGAGTAAGTTTTACTGTGGTACTTTTTTTGTTACGTTGGTCACAGCACTGAATTTTGTTATTATTACTTAATATATATTTAATTTACTGCTTTTTTCATTGATAGTGTATTTCTTACCTGCATAATAGCATAAAATAACATAAATTTCATAAAATAACAATGTTTTTTTATGAATAATAGGCAAAAGTATGAGTTTAAAAGGGTAAAAATGTTACGTTGGTCACAATGGAATGACCCCAAATCTTTACAGTCTACTTCCGCTACAAATAATTGGTTAAAGCGATTTCTTTTTAATGCCAAAAGGATTCTTGATTCTCAATTGCTTTAATTGAATTATCTGTGGTTCTTAGTTCATGAAGAATACTGTGATTAATGGAGTAGTTCAAAATTTGATTAAACTTGTTGTTGTAAAAGTCGAGTTCTTCATCAAAATCCATTTGAATATAAAATACTGCGTAAATGGTACTGTTATTGATCGGTATCACAGATAATTGTGGTGTAACAATATTTTTTCACTATTCAGAATGACACTCCAGACCACTAAAAATTTCGAGACTGTCATGAGAGTTTGGACAGTCAAGACAGCCAAGACAGTAAAGACAATGTAGACAGTCAAGAGAGTAGAGACAGTAGAGATTGTCAAGACAGTCAAGACAGCCAAGACAGTCAAGACAATCAAGACAGTCAAGACCGTCAGGACAGTCAAGACAGTCAAGACAGTCAAGACAGTCAAGACAGTCAAGACAGTCAAGACAGTCAAGACAGTCAAGACAGTCAAGACAGTCAAGACAGTCAAGACAGTCAAGACAGTCAAGACAGTCAAGACAGTCAAGACAGTCAAGACAGTCAAGACAGTCAAGACAATCAAAACAGTCGAGACAGTTAAGACAGTCAAGACAGTCAAGACAGTCAAGACAGTCAAGACAGTCAAGACAGTCAAGACAGTCAAGACAGTCAAGACAGTCAAGACAGTCAAGACAGTCAAGACAGTCAAGACATTCATGACAGTCAAGACAGTCAAGACAGCCAAGTCAGTCAAGACAGTCAAGACAGTCAAGAAAGTCAAAACAGTCAAGACAGTCAAGACAGTCAAGACAGTCAAGACAGTCAAGACAGTCAAGACAGTCAAGACAGTCAAGACAGTCATGACAGTCAAGACAGTCAAGACAGTCAAGACAGTCAAGACAGTCAAGACAGTCAAGACAGTCAAGACAGTCAAGACAGTCAAGACAGTCAAGACAGTCAAGACAGTCAAGACAGTCAAGGTAGTCAAGACAGTCAAGACAGTCAAGACAGTCAAGACAGTCAAGACAGTCAAGACAGTCAAAACAGTAAAGACAGTCAAGACAGTCAAGACAGACAAGACAGTCAAGACATTCAAAACAGTAAAGACAGTGAAGACAGTCAAGACTGTCAAGACAGTCAAGACAGTCAAGACAGTCAAGACAGTCAAGACAGTCAAGACAGTCAAGACAGTCAAGACAGTCAAGACAGTCAAGACAGTCAAGACATTCAAGACAGTCAAGACAGTCAAGACAGTTAACACGGTCAAGACTGTCAAGACAGCCAGGACAGACAAAACAATCAGACAGACAAGAGAAACAAGCAAGTCAATAGAGTCAATAGTGTCAAGACAGCTAAGACTGTTAAGAGAGTCAAGACAGTCAAGACGGTCAAGACAGTCAAGACTGTCAAAACAGTCAAGACAGTCAAGAAGGTCAAGATAGTCAACATAGTCAAGACAGTCAAGACAGTCAAGACATTCAAGACAGTCAAGACAGTGAAGACAGTCAAGACAGTCAAGATAGTCAAGACATTCAAGACAGTCAAGACAGTAAAGACAGTCAAGTCCATTTCTTGAATGACAGTCAGGACAGTCAAGGCAGTGAAGACAGTCAAGACCGTTAAGACAGTCAAGATAGTCAAGACAGTCAAGATTGTTGAGAAAGTCAAGACAGTCAAGACTGTCAAGACAGTCAAGACAGTAAATACAGTCAAAACAGTCAAGCCAAACAATACATTCATGATAGTCAATAAAGCAAAGACGGTCAAGTCAGTTAAGACAGTCAAGACAGTCAAGACAGTCAAGACAGTCTAGACAGTCAAGATTGCCAAGACAGTCAAGACCGTGAAGACAGTCAAAACAGTCAAGACAGACAAGACAGTCAAGCAAGATAAGACAACCAAGACAGTCAAGATAGTCAATTCATTCAAGATATTCAAAACAGTCAAGAGAGTCAAGGCAAAATAATTGGCAAACTATGTTAAAAATAAAATAAAAAAAGCTTCGTTTGTTTTACATTATAATCAATAATCTATAAAAATTAATTAATGCATAGAATAAAATTCACAATCTTATTTTTTAAAATATTTATATAGCGTTTCGAGCGTAAGCTCTGATCGTTGGATTGCAAATAGTTAACAAAATATTCTATTTGTAAATAAGATTGTTTCATCCTTCCAAACCCAATAGATTTATTTTTATTTTTTCATCCCAAAGTGTGCGCGTTATTATGCTTAATTGAATCAAATAAACAGCTTTTGGTTTTATTCTGTTGCGCAAATCAGCGCAGCACAATAAAACAATTATTAGGTTAAATTATTTTGTTGAACTCTGAAATAATTTTTTTTGATTATTTTCTTCGATTTAAATACTTTGATTACTATTTTGGAAGGCTAAAACGTTGTATTGAGTTTGTATTAAATGGATTTAATTTTATCGCAAATATGCAATAGTCGTTCGTGTCTCGCTCGAATTGTAACCTTTTGCTCTAAAAATATCATTAGACACTTACACAATAAATTACAATTGTGGATTTTGTTAACAATAGTTTATTATTATGGATTATTGATTTTAATAGATTACAACAACTTGGAGACTAAAACTAAATATCTTTTAATTATTTTTGTAATATATAAAAGGTTATTTTAAAAATGTTGTAAAACAAAATCGGGGAAACTGCAGTAATTAGGGAAAATGTAATCAATGATAAAATCGGTTTATCGATTATAAACACTGACTGAGAAACTCAACGTAAAATGTTAATTGAAGTTCTATCTCTAAAATGAACGAACTGAAAGATTTATTTAGGGGAAACCAAAAACATGCTTTTGTGTTGAAAATTTTAATTCTTTTTAATACTAATTCTAAAACCGTGAAGGATTATTTAATACTCATTACACTATATTTTTTAGAAAAAAGAATAAGTTTACATCTCAGAACGCATGTTGTTGTGGGACCTTAGTCTAAAAAGGTTTTTATGTGTTGTTGTGACATATATTGTATTTCCTACTACACAACACTTTTGATTAAAAATAAAAAATTGCAAAAGAATTCTATAAAACGCAATATCAAATCAGGATTAAATTCTATAAAATTATAAAGCTACTACCAAGTATGTAACCAAGTTCAATCTGACTAATTTTTTTTTAAGATTTTTAGAAGACTCCAGCATTTGATTATAAAAATAGTACATACTCTTCAAATTTAGGACCAACACCAATTTTTAGAATTATATCTTACCATTTTCTACTTAGTTTTGTGAAAATAAAATTAGTCTGTAAAAAAACAAGTTTACATTTTTATTGAATGTTGGAGTAAATACCATCACTAGCACTATTGCCTTTTTTAATATGACTGATTTGAAAATGTTTGCCTTATATTTAATACACATATTCAATTCTCCAAGACCCGAAGTTTTTACACAAACTGTACGTTTAATGCACGGCAAAGATTTAAGGTAAATCGTTTCAGATTCAATAATATTTGTAGACATACAATTTAAAAATTGCTAATTACTTCGGTCTGAAAGACCTAAGTATTACAATAAATACTTGAAATTCCCCCAATTTTTTAGGCATTTCGACGTTTTAGGACCTACTGATTCTAAAAAAGCAAAAAAAAAATGTATGTCTGTCTGCCGGCCGTCACAATCGACAAAATCTAGAAAACGCTAAAGGGATTTTAAAAATATTGAATTCTAAAAATAGTACACTCAATGGTACGAGCCGAAAGGACGGTGTGCTCGATAACTGTTCCGGCAGTGTGTCAAAAAAATCGTCAAGTGTATCAAAACAAGGAAATATGCATATTTCTGCTTAAAAAACATTTATTTTATAAGTGATAATGAGTAGGAACAAAGAATGCGGAGAAATCTTGATGATCGGGATTGGTAGGGGAGACCAAAAACTAGATTACTGCATTATAAGCTCGTCAAAAAACTGTTGTCAAGTGTGTCAAAAGAAAGATTTTGGTTTATTTTTTGGAAAAAATAAAATTAATTATTTGTATGACATGAAATTTTATTATTATTATTGAGAATTATGGCATTATAAGTTGGTCAAAAAAATAATGTCAAATGTTCTTTTGACAATGATTTTCATTTATTTTTTTAGGAAAAAATAAAATTAGTTATTTGTATGAAATGAAATGTATAATGAACATGAAATTATTATTATTCAGAATTTTATTGCATTATAAGTTTGTCAAAAAAATATTGTCGAGTGTGTCAAAAAAAATATTTCATTTATTTTTTTAGCCAATTTTTTGAAAAACAAAATTTAGTTGTTTGAATGACATAAATGTGAAATTGGACATTAACATGAAATTGGACAAGGAAATTTTTGAATATGTTATAGTTTTTGAAATATTTTTGGAATTTTGAAATAAGTTTGTATATTTGATTTTATTATAATTTTTGCAATATTTTTGGAATTTTGGAAAAAGTTTCAATTATTGATTTTGTTTTAATTTTTGCAATATTTTTAGAATTTTGAAATAAAATAGAATTTTGAATTTTATATATATTTTTAGAATTTTGAAAAAAGTTTCAGTTTTTGATATTGGAAGAATTTTTGGAATATTTTTATAATTTTGAAAAATGTTAAATTTTTGATTTTATTATAATTTTTACAATTTTGGAAAAAGTTTCAATTTTTGATATTGTTATAATTTTTGCAATATTTTTAGAATTTTGGAAAAAGTTTGAATATTTGGAATATTATTAGAATATAAAAAAATTTTAAATATTTGATTTTATTCTAATTTTCTGAATATTTTTGGAATTTTGAAAAAGTAACAATTTTGGATTTTGTTATAATTTTTGCAATATTTTTAGAATATTTGAAAAAAGGTTTAATCTTTGATTTTGTAATAATTTTTGAAATATTTTTGAAATTTTGAAAGAAATATGAATATGTGATTTTGTAATATTTTCTCGAAATGCTAAATGGAGAGGTTTTTGAATAGTTTAGTGATTGTATAATCTTTTTACTAAATTATGTTAATTTATGATCTGTTATATTTTTCCGACAACGTATTGATGTTTCGTGTTAGTTTTGTTATACATATCTAAGCTGAGTTAAAAATACATGTTATTTAACAAAAAGTTAAATTTGATATACATCGCTGCCCAAAACTAAAAACCATGTTCTCATAAAGGTTTTTGCCGAAAACTATATCAAAATCCTTAGCCCAGACCGAAGTCTTGATATCTCAGAGCTGTGAGATTTCAGCCCCTCCATTTTTTTATATTTGTTTCATCGAGTTTGAGCAGTAGAAAATTTTTTAATATTTTGAGTTAAAAAACACTAGCATTTGATACCTATAAGAATTTTAATTATCAATTAATTTTGAAAAGTTAAGAAATTATATACCTTGATAATGACAGAATAGGTGACGAAATAAATTAAAATTCAAATTCTAAGGTAAATTAAATTCTTATTGATATAAAAATTATTGATAAAAACTCTCTTTAACTCAAACTAAATTTTTAATTTGTGTTTTTCAGCAATAATTTGTGTTGTTAAGTATCTGAATTACTCTTTTTGTTAGTTTTAATTTCTAATAGGTGCATTTGAGGAATGGAAGAGTTTTCGGATAATCATCAATTGGTTTGCCATGTCAGCAATATTATTAAAGTAAAAACATTCGTCAGGAGCGTCAAACCAGTCAAGACACTCAAGACAGACAAGATAGCCAATAAAGACTTGACAGTCAAAACAGTCACCACCGTCAAGACAGTCAAGACATTCAAGACAGCCAAGACTGTCAAGACAGTCAAGACAGTCAAGACAGTCAAGACAGTCAAGACACTCAAGACAGTCAAGACAGTCAAGACAGTCAAGACAGTCAAGACAGTCAAGACAGTCAAGACAGTCAAGACAATCAAGACAGTCAAGATAGTCAAGACAGTCAAGACAGTCAAGACAGTCAAGACAGTCAAGACAGTCAAGACAGTTAAGACAGTCAAGACAGTAAAGACAGTTAAGACAGTCAAGACAGTCAAGACAGTCAAGACAGTCAAGACAGTCAAGATAGTCAAACAGTCAAGACAGTCAAGACAGTCAGACAGTCAGACAGTCATGACAGTCAAGACAGTCAAGACAGTCAAGACAGTCAAGACAGTCAAGACAGTCAAGACAGTAAAGACAGTCAAAGACAGTCAAGACAGTCAAGACAGCCAAGACAGTCATGACAGTCAAGACAGTCAAGACAGTCAAGACAGTCAAGACAGTCAAGACAGTCAAGACAGTCAAGACAGTCAAGACAGTAAAGACAGTAAAGACAGTCAAGAAATTCAAAACAGTCAAGACTGTTAAGATAGTCAATACTGTCAAAACAGTCAAGACAGTCAAGACAGTCAATACAGTCGAGAGAGTCAATACAGTCAAGACAGTGAAGACAGTCAAGACAGTTAAGACCGTCAAGACAGTCAAGACAGTCAAGACAGTCAAGACAGTCAAGAAAGTCAAGACAGTCAAGACAGTCAAGACAGTCAAGACAGTCAAGACAGTCAAGACAGTCAAGACAGTCAAGACAGTCAAGACAGTCAAGACAGTCAAGACAGTAAAGACAGTCAAGACAGTCAAGACAGTCAAGACAGTCAAGACAGTCAAGACAGTCAAGACAGTCAAGACAGTCAAGACAGTCAAGGCAGTCAAGACAGTCAAGACAGTCAAGACAGTCAAGACAGTCAAGACAGGCAAGGAGGTCAAGACTGTCAAAATAGTCAAAACAATCAAGACAGTCAAGACACTCTAAACAGTCAAGACATGCAGACAATCATGACAGTCAAGACAGTCACGACAGTCAAGTCAGTCAAGACAGTCAAGACAGTCAAGACAGTCAAGACAGTCAAGACAGTCAAGACAGTCAAGACAGTCAAGACAGTCAAGACAGTCAAGACAGTCAAGACAGTCAAGATAGTCAAGACAGTCAAGACAGTCAAGACAGTCAAGACAGTCAAGACAGTCAAGACAGTCAAGACTGTTAAGATAGTCAATACTGTCAAGACAGTCAAGATAGTCAAAACAGTCAAGACAGTCGAGAGAGTCAAGACAGTGAAGACAGTCAAGACAGTTAAGACAGTAAAGACAGTCAAGACAGTCAAGACAATCAAGACAGTCAACACAGTTAAGATGGTCAAGACAGTCAAGACAGTCAAGACAGTCAAGACAGTCAAGATAGTCAAGACAGTCAAGACAGTCAAGACAGTCAAGACAGTCAAGACAGTCAAGACAGTCAAGACAGTCAAGACCGTCAAGACAGTCAAGACAGTCGAGACTGTTAAGATAGTCAATACTGTCAAGACAGTCAAGACAGTCAAGATAGTCAAAACAGTCAAGACAGTCGGGAGAGTCAAGACAGTGAAGACAGTCAAGACAGTTAAGACAGTCAAGACAGTCAAGACAGTCACGATAGTCAAGACAGTCAAGACAGTCAAGACAGTCAAGACAGTCAAGACAGTCAAGACAGTCAAGACAGTCAAGACAGTCAAGACAGTCAAGACAGTCAAGACAGTCAAGACAGTCAAGACAGTCAAGACAGTCAAGACAGTCAAGACAGTCAAGATAGTCAAGACAGTCAAGACAGTCAAGACAGTCAAGACAGTCAAGACAGTCAAGACAGTCAAGACAGTCAAGACAGTCAAGACAGTCAAGACAGTCAAGACAGTCAAGACTGACGAGCCAGTCAAGACAGTCAAGACAGCCAAGACAGTCAAGACAGTCAAGACAGTCAGGACAGTCAAGACAGTAAAGACAGTCAAGACAATCAAGACAGTCGAGATAGTCAAGACGGTCAAGATATTCAAGACAGTCGAGACAGTCAAGGCAGTCTAGACAGTCAAGACAATCAAGACAGTCAAGACAGTCTAGACAGTCAAGACAATCAAAACAGTCAAGACAATCAAGACAGTGAACACAGTTAAGATGGTCAAGACCGTCAAGACAGTAAAGACAGTCAAGATAATCAAGACAGTCAAGACAGTCAAGATAAGGACGAGATCGTCACGACAGTTAAAACGGCCAAGACAGTCAAGATAGTTCGGACAGTCAAAGACAGTCAAGGCAGCCAAGACAGTCAAGACATTTAAGAATCAATACAGTCAAGACGCTTAAAAAAGTCAAGACAGGCAAGATAGTCAAGACAGGCAAAACAGTTAAGACGGTCAAAACAGTCAAGATAAGGGCGAGATCGTCAAGACAGTTTAAACGGTCAAGACAGTGAATACAGTGAAGGCTGTTAATACAGTCAAGATCGTCAAGACAGTAAAAACAGTTAATACAGTTAAAACTGTGAAGATTGTCAAGAACAAACGGTGTTATCAAACTTGATTTTTTTATCGTTCTGACCATATAAACTGCGTTAATTTTCGTTCTTGTCTTGACAGCTTTTCTGTATAGACTGTCTAGAGTCTAGACTGTACTGATCATTTTGGCTTCGTTGATTTTGTTATAGTTGTTGACGGTTTCCATTCTATGCAGCCGATATATTCAAAGCATTTAAAATGTAATGCATTAATGACCAAATTCGGAATGATAATGAAATATGTACTTCAAAGCTTTATCTCCTTTTTGTCATTTTTTATTCAATAGAGCAAAGGGAAGAATATGAACAAAAAGTTACAGATAATAATAATCTTTTCCAACTTATATTTAAATTATATCATAATAATTGCATGAAAACGAAACCCTTAACAATGATTTATTCAAATATGAATTTCTATGTTCATTAAAATCATAAAAATTACTTTTAATATGTAACACCTACATTATTCATCACAAGACTATCTAATTCATGAAAACTTCAATTATTGTATCACACAATAGATAAACAAAAATAAACCAAATCGAACCCAAAAAACTTCTATAACTTTAGTTAGTTTGCCTTTTTCCATGTTATAATTTATTAAAATGGAAACATAAAACTTATACCAAGATGATGAATAAAGAAACAAAAAGTAAACAGATCGATCATGTTCATTACATTATATCTTATGAAAAGTTAGTCGATGTGGGAACATATAAAGTTCTTTTGATAAAAGTTTAATTAAGGTCAGAATATATAATAACACACAAAAGTAACAAGAACAGTAAATAACAACAAAAATACCCATAAGTTGATGACTTATTTTATGATAAGATATTAAGTGGTCTGATATATTGTGACCGTAATATTTGTATATTGCAGTTAACATGTGAGTTTCAATATTAAAAAATTATAGATTAGGACCAATGTCATCATGTTAGGACAAAAACATGATCTACTGAACGATTTGTTCAAAAATTTATGAATTTAAGTAACCCGACACTATTAATTACAATCCACTATGTAAAACACTCTTCATCGTATCGTATTAAACCAATAGCACTAATGAGGGGTGTATGTGGTTAACATTAATTAAAAAAATTCGATGTAAAATTTAAATAAAATAATTACTGAATTACGTAAATCCGGTAAACAAGTAATTCTTCTGAAACTTACATGTTTAGTAGAAGTTATTATTAATAGATTTAAAAACACTAAGTATTTATTTATTCGATTTTCTAATCCTTAAATAATAGAAGTTCAACTAAAACATTAAAATTAATTTTTCATCTTAAATTAAAAATCCGTTTTCATTTCATTTCAATGAATAGAGTCCAAAATAATCCCAACTAGAAAACATGAATCCAATAAATTCAACCTCATTGCAATAATAATTATTATTTCTATAGTTTTTTTGCATAGAAAAAAAAAATTTAGGTCGATGGTGTTTGGATAAACCTATATACCCAGACCCACTTCCATAACTAGAGAAAAATAATGGAAAAACATTCGAAAATAGAAAAAACTCATAAATTGATTTAAACAATCTAAAAATGGCTATCAACCCCTTTTTTGTGTTATCATTTTCCTTAATATACTCTAGTGGTTATTATGCTGTTTAGAATATGGTAAAATATAGATTTTTGATAAACTTTATATTTTCTTAATGGAAGTTATTTCTCGAAAACAAAAACATTGAACTTCAATAAATTATTTTCTTTCTCGTCAAAAGACAAGAAGCGAAGGGATTTTAAGGGAAAAAACAGAAACTGAATTTTACTTAGGTCTGAAAGACCTCAGTATAACATTCATGAGCCAAAAGTGAATTTCTTTCCCCTCTTTTTGGCATTTCTCGAAGTTTTAGGACCGTTTTATAATCCACTGCTGAGATGAAAGAACAACTAACTGCAACTCCAAAAAGAGATAGTTGGATCTTGGCTGAGAATGTGGTAAACATTAGATCTCTGAGATGAGCCATTGATTCCCTCAACCCCTCTAAATTGCCTGGTCCTGATGGAATATATCCATGCATGCTATAGAGTAATGTGTACGGCCTCATCGAATCACTGTTAAATTTATATAAATCATATCTAGTATATGGCTGTGTCCCAGAAGCGTGGCGGAAAGCTAGAGTTGTTTACATACCAAAACCAACTATAGTGAGGCCAAGTCATTCCGGCCAATAAGTCTCAGTTCCTTTGTCCTCAAACTCTGAAAAGACTTGTTGACCGTTATATAAGTGACACCGCCTTACTTCCACTAAGTACCAATCAGCATGCATACCAAAATTGAAAGAATCCTTGATGCCAAAGAATTTTCTATGGGTGTTTTTTGGATGAAAAAGGTGTTTTTGATAATACAACCGTCAGGACTGTGGTATCGCTACATGGAATTAGTGGCACGATCTTAAATTAGATTGTGTCTATGTTGAGCTGCCACATTGCTTTTATTAAAATAGACAATACTAATGTTTCAGTCTCAGTCAAACGAGATTGTCCACGGGGTGGTGTTCTCTCACCTCTTCTGTGAACTTTGGTAGTTGATAGTCTTCTTAAGAGACTGAATCATGCGGGACCATATTCTCAGGGTTACGCTGATGATATTACCATACTGGCAATTGGGAAAAACCTTCGCACTCTGGTGGATTTAATAAAAAAATTCGCTGAAGGTGGTTGAACAGTGGTGTAGGGAGCAAAATATTCAGTCAATCCTTCCAAATCACAGGTAGTCTTATTTACCAACAAGAAAAAAGGACCTTCAATATAAAGTCTGTATCTTTTCGGTATGCAGCTAAGCGACTCAGATGAGGTTAAGCTTTTAGGCATTATTCTCGACAGTAAATTGGAATACACATTTAACAAATAAAATTGATAAGGCTGTCATTTCTTTTTGGCGACGCCGTCGATCGTTCGGTCTGTATTGGGGTTTTAGTCCCAAAACTGTGGATCTACAAAGCAACAATCAAACCAACACATGTTTTTGCATGTGTTGTCTGGTGGCAAAAAACGAAGAAACAATACGTCCGTGCCAGCTTAAATAAGATACAGAGAATGGCATGTGTAGGTATTAGTAACTCTATGTGAACCACACCAACACTGTCGTTGGAGGACATGTTGGGTCTGACTCCTTTACATCTACATTTAAAGTACATGGGTAAAAGGGCTGTCTATACACACTAGATTTGGCAGGAACGTGAGTACACAGAGGAAAACATGCTGTTGTGGTCACATAATTGATAGACTACGGACAAATTGTTCGGAAATCATGACCAAAGCATATAACTTTGAGAAACCCGCTGAACTGATCAACTCTTGTAGAGAGGAATGTGAGTTATCTTGGTCCGAATGATCCTCCAGCGAGACTTATGTTTTCTATACAGATGGCTCACTGTTGAATAGAAATGCAGGAGCTGGCGTGCACCTGGAATCAAATAATGTCATAAGTAGCAAAAAATTTTCACTTGGACGATTTTGCACAGTTCTTCAGAATACAAATCTGCATCTGGTCGGATAGCCAAACAGCTATCAACGCATTGGTAAGCCCAGAGACTATTTCCAAACTATTTAATGAGTGTAGAAGTAATCTTTGTAGGACAGCGCAACTCATCGCATTGCGGTGAGTTCCGGGTTCTAGTGGCATTCCGGGCAACATAAAAGCGGATAAGTTGCAAGGGCGAGAGCTGGCATGAAAGAACCCACCGTAGGGTTATCCAAAACGTTTTCCTTGTCACTATTAAAGATGTCGACCTCAAAGTGAAGGCCTTGTGGAATGCGTCCCCAACAGGCAGGCAAAGTAAGATCAGTATTTCCAAAACAAATGTTAATTTTCTCTTAAGTCTGAAGAAAAAAACTCTCAGTACTATGTTGGGAGTCATTACAAAATATGGACATATAAATAAACACCTCTTTACCATGGGACTTAGTGAAAGTCCTGTGTGTGGGTGTTGTCTTGAAGAAGAGGAGGACTCTGAGTACTTTTTGTGTATATGTCCAGCCTTTTCTAATGTCATAGCTAGGATTTTTGGTTCCAGCACCGTAGAGGCTGGCAGAATCAAACTGTCACCAAAACATTTCATTAAACTTACAGAAAGGTAAGGAATAAATGTTATGAGACTAAACTCGGACACGGCGCTATGGATCGTAGTGTCTGCATGTCAGGACAAGTTCTGCCTCATGCAACCTGTCCTACACTTTCTAATCTAATCTAAATCTAATCTGCTTCACTTATGTGACATAATATTAAAAATTGAGCCTTTAGGAAGTATAAAAACTAAATCTAAAAAATTTTGTTGTAAATTATGAAACTTTTTGCAATCCATACAATTTTCGACCGATCTAGTTTTGAACCAATGAGAAAAATTTAAACTTTAAAAAAGTTTATCATTCTCATCAGGGCTAGCCGGCTAGATAAACTACCAAAAAAAAGTCAACACTAATATAAACCAAAAATTAGACTACATTTCTAGCGAAGTATATTAAAACAAAAAATTTACATAAACATATATTTAATAGATTCAGGTTTAGTCAATTAGCGTCTCTAGTGATCACTGTTTTGTTATACTCTAGACATATTAGTATTGAATAACAAGCTCGTATCGGCGAGAAGAAGATGACTAGTCTTCACTTGTATCTATTGAAAAATAATCAAAAATTAGTTCAGTAAGTTTAATATTTTGTGATTGGTTCGAAACTAGATTCAGTTCTTATATTATTTTTGATGGGAGATTTTCCA
This sequence comes from Diogma glabrata, assembly GCA_963693315.1. Classification (NCBI taxonomy): domain Eukaryota; kingdom Metazoa; phylum Arthropoda; class Insecta; order Diptera; family Cylindrotomidae; genus Diogma; species Diogma glabrata. Next base: position 58,223,731 of record OY856187.1, on the reverse strand, counting down.
TGGGGGTGGTATATCACAAACAATTTACTGAATTAATTGCCTTTAGGAAGTGCTTGGTTTTTTATTCGAAATAAAGGGGAACGACATATTGAATACTTTTATTGTTGTACTTGAATTTTTTGTAGCATCTGATGGAAGGAAATTTTGCATTAATTTTGACAATTCTTCCAATGAATACATGGCGTTTGGTACAACGATATTTTTGTTTTGTGTTTTATGACCAACTATTCATTCAGGAGCAACGATTGATGTATATACATTGTTCAACAATCGCCTGTGGCCTTATAGTAACGAGTTTTATTATCTTAATGTATTATTATTGTTAAAAAATCGCCTGCGGTCTCGACGCAATGAAATTTATTGTATTAAGTTACTGTTATTGTTCAGCAATCGTCTATGGTATTGGCGCAAATATATTTTTTTTTTTTTTTTTGTGCGTATATGTTCCATATAGAAACGTGGGCTGTAAACAAGTGTCCCTCACCTGTATTAATTTCATCAATTTACTCAATTTTGTGGTCAAATTTTATTTGAAAACTTAATTTTAATGATTAGTTTTATATAGGTGATCAGATCATAGTTTTTCCAATTTATGAACTATATGAGTTGACTATCAGTTAATTGAATAACCGGTATGTTGATGTTTGCTTAAAAGTCTAGCTTGCTTCCACTAAGCCACTCAACGCATTATATTCGTTAGTTATTCATATACAACAATCGTCGTTATCATTGGCGCAACGATTGTTAATATATTATATTATTGTTATTGCTCTTCAATCGTCTGTACATTGGCGCAGCCAATGCTCTTTTATCGTCTGTATATTGGCGCAGCGAATAGTGGTTTTATTAGATTAATTACTAGATGCTAGTTGCTATGCTTGGCTAGTGTGGAGGAAGTATGAAGTGATGGATCAAATGCAAATGATAGAAGTAAGTGAAACATTTTAATTTTTAAATGCAATAATTATATTTGATGTGGTGTATGTGATGGTCTTGGTTCCCCTAATTTTTGGGGTCGTCAGTATTCCTATTCTTTACTCATTTGAATCCGTCTTCTGGTGAAGCTTGCGTGCATTTCAGCATTTTTGATGGGCTGAGGAAAGGCATGATCGAACTCACAGACTGCAACCAGTCGGAAATTTAAATTTCAATACACACAATTCCTCTAATGTTCCTGAAAGCGATTCCACCATCAGGCACGCACAGTGTTCATTAAACTTTTACCAAATAATCTTTATGTGTGGCGGCGGGGGGTCAACGCTCAGCTCAAGTGAAAAACCACTACGCCACAGTAGCATTAACTGTGGTGACCTGAACATTTACTAAGTGACTCCAACAGGCTCGCGGTTTTACATAACCCCTGGTGTCATGAGAGCAGAGGAAGACTTTCCAGTAGCTGTGGTATAGTCTTTGTTTGACTGGAATGAGTGAGAAGTGGTTTTTAAAGCTCATCATCCTGCATTTTAAAAACAGAGAAAATGTAATTGACAACCATATACGGACAAGAATTTGATAAAATTATCATTGCAAGATAGTTAATACGCATAGAGAGAAATAATTTTTGAAGAACCTTCTGTTGCTTCTGGTGAAACTACTGAGTGAGATAATCAACCGAACACCATAACCAATTTTTAACGTGCACGTACATCTGTCTAATTTGATTTTTATGTTGGTTTTGCTCTCTGATCATTCGACATTTGCTTTTCATAATTGAACAATCATTGCGAAATATTTTAAACCAACAAGAAAAAAACCTGCGTTATGGTTCATAAATTTACAGAAGAGTGACATTTTGGTGTTTGTTGTACATAATCCAACATAGTTTTTGAAATTTTGTCTACGAAAAATAAATTGATCAATAATGAAAAGAGTTTGTCACCAAATTTTCGTAACATACTTTGAGAAAAATTGCATCACTTCTATTTTGCTTGTCCATTATAAAATATTTGACTTAAATAATCACGGGAAATAACGCAATAAATTTAAATTATTCTCGTAATTAGATTCATTTATTTTATAAAAATTAGCACAACTATGAAGAAAACATTTAATATTTTTGGCGATTTGAATTTAGAATGGTTTTTAAAATATAATTTAATAAAAAAGTTTGTGGTAGTATATTTAAACTTTGAAAAACAAATCAAAATGGAAAAAAGAATATTTGAATTTGAGAGATTTGCTATCACAATGTTGTTGTCTCTCTCCTTACATTTTTGTATTTACGTTCTTTCTATATTTATATATACTCCAAGGAGACAATAGACAACAACGAAATTTTGGAATTATAACAATAAAACGTAATTTGCAATTTGTTTGTAATATAGTATATTTATTAATATAATTTCAAAATAAAATCTCAAATTGAACAATTTCAAGTTTATAATATAAAAATTATTTAATGGTTATTAAAATCAAATTAAACAATTCAACCTTGCAAAATAATTTTTATTTAAATTTTTGAAATATATTGTAAGTATGTGTGGCAATTGCTGTATAACAAATACACTTAAATTTTTTGAACATATGCAATGTACTAGAGACTTTTGTTGTTGTTTTTATATTTATTTAATTTTGAATTATTATATCGATTTTAATTGGAAAAATATGTATATTATAAACATAATAAGAAAAAAATTTTTCGCGGAATTGAGTTGTATTGAGTATCAAAATAAAATGTAATATAATTATTGATTACGTGTAATTCTTTTGAAAAATTATACTGGTAAGGCTTCATAAAATCATTACTTTGCTTATTTTTTAAACATAAATAAAAATATATATAAAATTTCAATTTGTCAGTGGAAATTATTTTAATGAAAACTTTTCATAGAAAAAAAAAGAACCACATTGGTGATACTGCGGTGTCTTTTGCAGGTGCATTTAGATATAACTGTGGACATTTTAAAATAAATTTTTATGCCGGTCAAGTAGGGTCGTATTATCAAGTATTATTATATGACGGTACCAGGACAAATTACATTAAAAATTTTCAAGTGCTAGTTTTCCATTTAAGTTTTGAAATGACTTGAATGCTTTTTCATATTTTCTCGCCTCACTTATTGTCCAACTTAATGGACTCGTTTCAATAAATCTAAAGTAAAATAAATTATTTATCTCCTTATCATGTTAGTTTGATCCATCGTTTGTCTATCAACCTCTTTTTTTTCATCTCATACGGTACTTTTTCTTAGTGTTACAAGTATTTCTGACGCCCAAACAACTTATCAAAATCCACCTTGTACTATACTTTTTAATTCTCAGCCTCGAGTTTTATTCCTGTTTACGGAAACGTTCAAAATAAATAATTTTTTTTTCATTAGGTGAAACAAGTCAAAAATGTTTTAATACAATTGATAAACATTTTTTTTGTCATAACTACTAAGCTCGTGAATAATTCTAAAAATGCAATTTATTTTTTTAAACGTAACCCAAACATTTCTTCGCTTCGTTTTGTAACCAACAATTTTCTTTTATATTTGTTTCAAGCCAACAAAAACAAACGCAAAATGTAATAAAACGTAAATTTTAAAGAAAAAAAAATAAACAATTCCATCGTAAAACAAACAAAATGTATAAATATTTATAAAAAATACGAGAAATATTTCTTTCAACGATATGAAAAAGGCCTCCCTTCTTGATTTAAAACATAATATCAAATTGCTACCCACACCACATACCGTTATATTATTATTATTATATTAAAATATTAATACTTACACGGTTGGTTTTTCATTTTTCAAAATTAAAATCCTCAACGGGGCTATAACACAATAACCAGATTCTTTGTTATTCTCATTTGATGCTTCCATATTAAATTTAAATTTTTTATTCATCATCAACTCACATTCGTTTTTATGAAAAATTGACTTTTCACATGATTTTCCACAAAGTGGCCAATTACAGTTTTCACATTTATAAATTTGGTTTTTCTAAAAAAAAAAAACAAACAAAAAGTAATTATAAAACATAATATCATTAAAGGTTAGCTGTCATTAGTAAAAACAACATAAACAAATATGTTATTGTTGTTGTTGCTTGTACATTACCTCATTAAAGAATATCCTCTTATGACATCCTAAACATGTTGGGTAACAGACAATTTTTGGGCCAACAACTAATGGATTTTCTCGTAATATTATTTCTCCTTTTTTTATATCTCTTGTGGCTATAAGATGACGTCCTAATTGCTCATTTGTTGTTAACTTTCATAATTCAATTAAAAACGAAAAAGAAAGCAAAAAAAAATTCAATTAAAATTTTGGTAATTCAAATTTCCTTGTTTTAATTATTTTGTGGAAAGATTAGAGGAACTGTCCATTAGACATTTGGGATGATAATTATTTTATGTATGACAATTTGAAGGTTTTTGTTTTAAATATAGAAAAAATGGAATACGGTCTGCTGTTGACATTTTGATATAATAAGCTTAAGCGAACAAGCCATTGTCAACAACTCCAAACGTCGTTTTCTAGTTTAAATGATAAAAACATAATAAAATGCATGAACGCGAAATAGAGATACACACGAGAAATTTTGAGCTTAAACTCAAGCTATTTTAATAATAAATTCATTTAATTCATTCAATCATTCAATTCATTAATTCATTCAATTATTCAATTCATTCAATTCATTCAATTCATTCAATTCATTCAATTCATTCAATTCATTCAATTCATTCAATTCATTCAATTCATTCAATTCATTCAATTCATTCAATTCATTCAATTCATTCAATTCATTCAATTCATTCAATTCATTCAATTCATTCAATTCATTCAATTCATTCAATTCATTCAATTCATTCAATTCATTCAATTCATTCAATTCATTCAATTCATTCAATTCATTCAATTCATTCAATCATTCAATTCATTCAATTCATTCAATTCATTCAATTCATTCAATTCATTCAATTCATTCAATTCATTCAATTCATTCAATTCATTCAATCATTCAATTCATTCAATTCATTCAATTCATTCAATTCATTCAATTCATTCAATTCATTCAATTCATTCAATTCATTCAATTCATTCAATTCATTCAATTCATTCAATTCATTCAATTCATTCAGTTCATTCAATTCATTCAATTCATTCAATTCATTCAATTCATTCAATTCATTCAATTCATTCAATTCATTCAATTCATTCAATTCATTCAATTCATTCAATTCATTCAATTCATTCAATTCATTCAATTCATTCAATTCATTCAATTCATTCAATTCATTCAATTCATTCAATTCATTCAATTCATTCAATTCATTCAATTCATTCAATTCATTCAATTCATTCAATTCATTCAATTCATTCAATTCATTCAATTCATTCAATTCATTCAATTCATTCAATTCATTCAATTCATTCAATTCATTCAATTCATTCAATTCATTCAATTCATTCAATTCATTCAATTCATTCAATTCATTCAATTCATTCAATTCATTCAATTCATTCAATTCATTCAATTCATTCAATTCATTCAATTCATTCAATTCATTCAATTCATTCAATTCATTCAATTCATTCAATTCATTCAATTCATTCAATTCATTCAATTCATTCAATTCATTCAATTCATTAAATTCATTTAATTCATTCAATTCATTCAATTCATTTAATTCATTCAATTCATTCAATTCATTCCTTCAATTCATCCATTCAATTCATTCAATTCATTCAATTCATTCAATTCATTCAATTCATTCAATTCATTCAATTCATTCAATTCATTCAATTCATTCAATTCATTCAATTCATTCAATTCATTCAATTCATTCAATTCATTCAATTCATTCAATTCATTCAATTCATTCAATTCATTCAATTCATTCAATTCATTCAATTCATTCAATTCATTCAATTCATTCAATTCATTCAATTCATTCGATTCATTCAATTCATTTAATTCATTCAATTCATTCAATTCATTCAATTCATTCAATTCAATCAATTCATTCAATTCATTCAATTCATTCAATTCATTCAATTCATTCAATTCATTCAATTCATTCAATTCATTCAATTCATTCAATTCATTCAATTCATTCAATTCATTCAATTCATTCAATTCATTCAATTCATTCAATTCATTCAATTCATTCAATTCATTCAATTCATTCAATTCATTCAATTCATTCAATTCATTCAATTCATTCAATTCATTCAATTCATTCAATTCATTCAATTCATTCAATTCATTCAATTCATTCAATTCATTCAATTCATTTAATTCATTCAATTCATTCAATTCATTCAATTCATTCAATTCATTCAATTCATTCAATTCATTCAATTCATTCAATTCATTCAATTCATTTAATTCATTTGTTTTAATTCAGTAATTTTTATTTTACTATTCATTCAATTCTTTTCATTGAATTACACTTGAAGCAATAATTCAAAAAATTATTTTTATATCGATGATCAGAAAAGAGTACATTTTCTCTTTGTCAATCAAACTGGCGGGCTCTCGATTAATTTTAAATACAGCGATCATTAAAGTTTCACTTAACAACGCTTCAGCCTGAATGGAATTGAACCCCGATCTTCCAAGTCAAAGTCCTTAGCCATTATACCTTTTAACACTTTCAACTCGTTTTATTCATTTAAATCCTTAGATTCAGTCTTTTTTATTACAATTTTAAAATTCAATTTCCAAAGTTTATGGAATCAACAGACCAACAAATGATAAATTTCAAGCCGCAAAGCCAACAAAAACGATTTTAATTAAAAAATAAATTTCAATGGAGGATGATATATGTTGTTGGTTTATTTTGTTTCCACAATTTAAAATACAAAATAATTAAATTTTTTAAGGAAAGTAAGGGCAATGATACATGTAAAAGAAATATCTTTCAGACATAAAAAATTTCGCATTTAATTGGTTGAGGGGCGGTAACATTTTTTAAATTTCAAAAAAATATTTTTGACTGAAAGACAGAAAAAATATCTGTAAGATAAAAAAACATAACCTAAAAAGATATTTTTTGGTTGACAGTTTAAACTGATTAACTGGAAAATTGATTTTAAAAGTAAGTTTTACCAATAATCAATTACAATTAACTTAATTTGATTATTTAATTACAATTAAAATAATTTGTTTACTTATTCATATAGATTTAGGCATTTTCACATTGGACCAAATTTGTATTTTTTTGTTGCGATTATCGCAAAATTCTTGTCATGGTTATCATAGTTTGTTATTTTTTGGAAATAAAAGATGCACTCCCGCAAATGTGTGTGGAATTGAACTTTATACACAACTCGTAACCCAAACACCGCTGGGCCGAAAAATATACACTTCTCTCATTTGTTGTATAATCTACTATTTTTCAATTCTTTCTACCTATTGGGTTCCTGACGTGTTGAAATTAAATCTACCAAATAATAGCTGTGAATATTGTGAATGGTGGACTATTTTATTTAAGCAAGCTTCTGCAAAGTGTACTGTCATCGTATAATTTAAACGGTATCTTTGGTTGGTTATAAATCGACTATAAGCAAAAAATAAAATTGGACGCACATTTGGCTGGTTAAAATATGTTATTTTTCTTGTATTTTATTACCTAATTGGGTGTTATTATAGCAACAATTCAACAACGGCATGTTTATTCGGTGCAGTAATAATGTTAATTATATCATTGGATATTGTTCTTACTAATTCAAAAGTTGCATGTATACTGTAGTGCCGCGATAATTCTAATTACATCGTTGGATATTGTTTTTACAAATTCAACAATTACATGTACATGGGGCAAAACGTTATTTGTAGCGTGATGCAACATTGATTTAATTGTAATTCAACAATCGCATGCTTATTAGGTGCAACGTTATTTATATAGTGATGCAACATTGATTTGGTGTTGTTATTGTTCAACAATCGCTGTTACATGGGCGCAACAATTGCTCGTTTTGAAACGATTGGACTTTTATAAAAATCAACGGGATACCTGACACTGGAAATCTCTTATTTATCACAATTAATTTATATAAACTATGTACTGAATACATGACGAAAACAATTTAACACATCAAAAATAAAGTAATAAAAATTATATAAGGGCTATTATTTTGAAAACGTATACATCGAAAAAAAAACAACTATTTTTTAAAAATCTGAAATTTTGATATTTTGTTGGTATTGACGAAAGGAAAAAAGTGATTTCTGCTTTTATTTTTTGTGTACTCTGAATCGGAGTTATGCGCGGTTGAATTTTGAGGCTTTTTCACGTAGTTTTTGGTAATGGTGGCAATGTTTTGTGAATAGGTGCCACAAATTTCATCCGACTTACGTATATTTTTGCAATTAAAAAGGAAAATAATTGAATAATTGAAATAAGTAAGTTTAAAATTAATAACTTTTCTCTTTTCCGCTAGGCGGGGCGTAAAACCTTGGTTTACTTCAAAGCTCATATCTCAAAAAGTAGGCTTTTTTTTTTTGTTTTTCACAAATTTTAAAGTAAACATATGCAGCTATGAAATTGAGAAATAAAAAGTCAGCAATTCAATATGGATTTTTCCTTACGATTTTTTAAAGTTTGGTATATGAAAAATTCACATGTGTTTTTTTATTAAGTTAATAATCCTGTACTAAATGTGGATCTAATAAATTAAACATTTCATATTTTAACACCTGCAATAAATTTGAACCATTTTTTGTGTATTTCTGATTGAGAAACAGGTTTTTATTCAGAATAAGAATTGGAGATCCCAATGATCGAAGATTTTGTTATAATTTCAATATCACCAACACTAACATTAGAAAAAAACATTAAAAAAATATTTTTCCTATACACATTATAATTTAATCAATATTATAAATAAATACATTAAAAAATTACTTTATATATTTTTTTTTGCCTTTAAATTGAAATATTTATGATCATCAGAAAAAGAAAACATTTTGGCAATTATTTTATCGGGTGTAGTGTTATCCGGTAAAAAACAGTGGAATCCTTGAGTTCTTTGTTTTCTTCCAAGAACATTTCTTAGATGTCGGTGAGGGTCCATAACACCAACCGCTTTGATTTCTTAATTTTTGTCGATCCTTCTGTAATAGTAACAACATCTTTAAGGCCAGGCATTGTTCTACTAATTTCCTCTGATAAGAAGTATGTTTGAATTTGTTTTACTATATTTTGTGACAAACTGTGCACTTGTTTGCTTTGAGGCCAACTGTAAGGACCTACTGTTTCCAACAGATCCATGGCGAATTCTACCAGTCGTCTTGATGCATTAAATTCATCCTGGATACGTTGATTTGACCAAAATTTACGTGGTAGAGTTGTCAACAAAAACACTTGGTTTGATTTACAGCTGGCATCTTTAAACTCTTTTTTAAGGTTCATAAGCCATGATGTATATTCACATTCCTCGTTTGGTGATAACACTTTAACTGAATCTACTTGAAATATTCTTTGACTTATTGCTGATGTGACACTTGCAATTTTTTTATAACTTCCTGTTGTAATATGATTTTGTTTGATAGGAGATTCGGCTAACCTTCCAAGAACATTGTTAATATCTTCTAAAATGTCATTAAGTAGTTCAGGAACTGGTGGAGATATAGTATCAACCGAAACTGGTGATGGATCTAAAGATGCTGGAGGTATTTGAATATTTTCGTTCGTTGGAACATTTTCAACATCCTAATTTATAGAAATAATTTCACTATCGATAGTTTCCGAACATGAAAGCTGCTGTATAGAAAATATTAGTTGCATATGAATTTTTATTCATTTTAATAAAATAATTAAATTTACCTTATTTTTATAGATATAAGTGCGACATGTTTCACATATAAACTGGTCATCACGCAAAGTAAAATTTAGGGTCGCAGCTTTTTGAATAACAGCTGGTGTGACCAGTTTCACATTTTTTGATGTCCGCTGATGATTTTTGAGACCGTACAAGTTACAGCACAATTTGAAAGGCATTTCTATTATTATCTTTTCTAAACGTTATGTCTTCTAAATATTTTGGAATATAATTGATTATAAGGCAATCCAATCAATATATATATACCCTTGAAATAGTTTTGACATAGGTAGAATCAGGTAAAATTAGGTAGGTACAATTTAATATATTTTGATTGGATGCAAGTATAATTTGGTCAAAAACCGTTTGTGGGCGTCATTAGAAATTTTAAATGTTAAAATTATGAGCCTCTAATGAGATTTTAATTAGTAAAAAGGGGCTGAATAGACATTTTTCAAAATGAATAAACATTTTACACACCCTTTTAATAATTTAAATTCCTTTATTTTACCACTTAACTTAAATTAATTTTTAATAAGTTTTTAACCATTTAACCGCACAGAAAATGGTTCAAGTTTATTGCAGGTGTTAAAATATGAAATGTTTAATTTATTAGATCCACATTTAGTACAGGATTATCAACTTAATAAAAAAACACATGTCAATTTTTCATATACCAAACTTTAAAAAATCGTAAGAAAAAATCCATATTGAATTGCTGACTTTTTATTTCTCAATTTCATAGCTGCATATGTTTACTTTAAAATTTGTGAAAAAAAAGCATACTTTTTGAGATATGAGCTTTGAAGTAAACCAAGGTTTTACGCGCCGCCTAGCGGAAAAGAGAAAAGTTATTAATTTTAAACTTACTTATTTCAATTATTCAATTATTTTCCTTTTTACTTGCAAAAATATACGTAAGTCGGATGAAATTTGTGGCACCTATTCACAAAACATTGCCACCATTACCAAAAACTACGTGAAAAAGCCTCAAAATTAAACCGCGCATAACTCCGATTCAGAGTACACAAAAAATAAAAGCAGAAATCACTTTTTTCCTTTTGTCAATGCCAACAATATATCAAAATTTCAGATTTTTTAAAAATCAAAAATTTAAAAATCAACAAAAAAATGTACGTTTTCAAAATAATAGCCCATAAATTAAAATACAAAAGCTACATTATTAATGTTGCGACTTCTACATAATTAAATTAACCACTCGTTTTACAAATTACCTTAGCCCAAACATCCACTTTATCACATATAACTCCCATTATTATTGTTAAATAAATTACGGATCTTCTAAGTAGAACATTTTTACTAACTGAATTTCCAGATTGATTTATACTTAATCCACTAACTTCAACTATCTATTTTTTTAAATCAACTTCACGAATAGCCTCCTCTATTTAAGCTACTGGTTTTACCAAAATGAGACACTTAACCTCTTTTGATTTAAAACAATAAACTCCATATGTACTAATCAACAGAATCAATAATTATATCCAATCTAATTTTTTTGTTAATAAATCAATTTAGCTTTATTGGCTCAACAAAAACATTACATAAATAATTAAAATTAAATTAATCACATTTTAACCCAAACAATTTTTTTACAATATTTCTAATTAAAATTAAACTAAGGCACATCACAAGTAAAATGTTTTATATATTATATTAATTTTATGTAATCTGGATCAAAAATGATCAAGAATATATAGTAAGTTTTTCAGTTTTTTGTTCTTTTTCCTACTGTCTTTTTCATCATATATAAATTAACAAATTCTCTAACTATTTGAACAGCTGTATTACATCTACATGTAATATTATGAACCTCTATGTAGACACAAGCAAGTATTATTTATTAGTATTGAGTGCAATCAACTTAAAAAAATGTTAAAATATTATTGCTACATATAAATGCTTTTAAGTTTGTTTCATGTTAATGGCCGAAATTGAAATAAATTGGCAAATTATTAGCAAATTTCTTTATATATGAATATTCTTACTTTTAAAGATATATTCAAAATATTGACAACTGACGTCACAATTTTAATGTAGTAATTGAACTTTTATTTACTCTTACTGTTTTAATTACAAAGACATGAGCAAAACATTGTAAATTTTCTAAATATAGTAATTTTAGTTTCTTCGACCTTTAGAGTTGTCAGAGCCCCAATTCCTAATTTTTTGTTCTTATTTATATCCGCGTTCTTGTTTTTTCTTTTGCGTGCGGGACTGAATTTGTACTGGATTGGGGCAATACTTTCTCGGATCTGCAAGATTGAAACTAGTTAGAATTAAACATCGCATGGCACGCACATAATGTTGTTCACATAATGTTTCTGATAGTGATTGCACTATCAGGATCGGTGTTCATTACACCCACTCTAACAGAAGGGATTCATTGTCCAAAAAATGTTCAAAAATACAGGAAAACGCTTGTTTTATTCCTTAAAGAAACCATTATCATATTGGAAGAACATCCACCATTGGAAGAGCATCCACTCTTTATCTTAAACATTGGTTACCAAGTGTTGACAGAAACATGTTTACCATGGAAATATTCAGATCACCATACTCTTCCTAAGACTACTCTGGTGATGCCGTAAATGTTATCACAACCAAAAAGTAATGACAATTGTGTTTTTTTCTTTTATTTTGTTTGAATGGTCAAATAATGTGCAACCGTCAAACAAAAGTCTTTATAAGATCATTATAAATATAGACTTTGTTCATGCTTTAATTATAATCGATAAGTGAGGTTCTTGGGTTGCAACAGCAAGATGAAGTGTTCTTGCATATTTTGGTGAATGGTGAACAGGTGAATTAGAATCAAGGCAGACAAATGTTGAACAAACTTTTTGGACCATCGGCCCTTGTTTTAATATTAGCAATATTAACAATAACATAGCCGACTCTTATCAAAGACATTACTTACCGCTTTTGGAAATTAAAAAAAGGAGATAAATTTGTCAGTAATGTTAATCTTTCAAAAATCAAAGTAGCGGTTGCAAGAAGACGTTGTTTAATTTTGTTGCTGTCAATTTTTTTATTTACAATTTTTATCGAATTTAATTTTTTTATATCAAATTATTATTTTAAATTATTATTTTAGAATAATTTTATAATTTTTAGGGAATACAATACATATTAATAATTTTTCTTTTTGTTTTGTAGGTAAGGATTTTCTAAAAAAAATATTGACCGAAAAAATATTGAAAAGAAACAATAAGTGAAAGAAAATTATAAGGGATAGGATAAGAATATTTTGCAAAAAAAAATTAATTCAGATAAGTTTTTCTTATCATTCAAATTTTTATTTTATTTATTTTTATGTAGAATTGTAGTTATTTTATTAGTTTTGTTGTTAGTTTTCTTGTGGTCTTGTTGACTCAATAACAGGTTTTAAGTACACTTTATGTATAGTTTCCTGTCTTTGAGTTACATCTTGTTTTGATGTTTCTAAAATAATATTTTGTTTACAATTTCATAATTTTAATTGTCGATTTTAACAGTAAACCTAGACTTAGATTCAGGTTGTCCAGCTGTTGAAGTAGTCAATTTCAATTTCAATTTGAGTTTGTTTGCTTTCGCATTACTGTGGTTTTCGTATGTATGTTTTTCATTGATATTTCTCTATGAATTAAAATGGCAAAATTATCCATCAGCTATGCGAACATAAGAGGATTGAATATAAACCTTAATTCAGTCCATCTTTTTCTTGAAACTATGAAACCTGATATTTTGTTTTTAACAGAAACGATTATCAGTGCGCGTGCTGTGACCTTAGATAAAAACAAATACCTTTGTCCCAATTATGAACTTGAATCCTCATTCTACATTAAGCATGGAGTTTGTGCTTATATTAGGGATACTATACCATATGTGAGATTAAATAAATTTGAATTAAATGCAAAATTTCACAATATGGTGTCACTAAAAATTAGTTGCCCAAGTCAAACGCTGTTTGTCTTTGGACTTTACCGTTCACCTAATTCACCTGAGAACTCTAATTTATTTCATGACTTATCTGAGAAAATAGATAGGTTGGTTGAGTATCCTAATGCAAAGTTTATAGTCCTTGGAGATTTTAATGTCCACAATAAAGAATGGCTTACACACAGCTCTAAAACTGACGAGGTTGGTAGACAGGCTGAGTTGTTTGCTCTTTATCACAATTTTACTCAAATAATAGACCAGCCAACCAGAGTTCCTGACATTCCTGGTCAAAGTAGTAATTTGCTTGATTTATTTTTGACAAACGATCCATATCTGGTTCAATTTAAAATATCAGAACCATTGGGTGGTTCAGATCATAATTTGATCTCCACACAACTAAATATACAAATTCCAAAACAATTTAAAGCGAATCCACGCAATGTTTGGGATTACAAAGCTGCGGATTGGCAAGGACTTAAAAGTTTTTTTAGATGTTTTCCTTGGAAACGCTATTGCCTTACCGGCCAAGACCCAGACATAGCTGCATCAAATTTTTCTGAAACTGTAATTGATGGTATGCACAGATTTATTCCTAATAAATTGATCATTCCGAAAACTGATCTATGGTTTTCTAGTAAATGCAAAAAAGCTATAAAAGTTAAAAAAAAGGCTTTTCGAAAGTTTAATCAAAACAAAACCGATGAAAACCTTAGACAGTACCGTAAAGAGAGAAATTTATGTCGTAAGTTAATAGATGAAGAGAAACATCTATTTAATAGGAAAAAAGCATCTAAATTCGCAGAACATCCGACTGGTTCACGCAATTTCTATAAAGCCGCAAAGGCTGTCCAAAGCAACTTTTGTAAATCTTCCCTACCGCCTCTTGTTAATAGAGATGTCCCTATCATTGATCCAAAAGAGAAAGCTAATTTGCTTGGGCATTATTTCTCTTTAAATTCTACTTTAAAAGAACCTAATTTCCAACCTAAACCTATTTCTAAAGTTTCTTATAAAATGAGGCGGATAATTTTTCGGAAAAACATTGTTCGAAAAATGCTTTTAAAAATCAATACTAACAAAGCAACAGGCCCTGATTTTATTCCTCCGATTATACTTAAAACATTTGCTAGGGAGCTAGCACCAATCCTCACTAAAATTTTCTATTTATCATATAAGAAAGGAATTTTTCCTGAAATTTGGAAAATGGCTAGTGTACAGCCAGTTTCGAAAAAGGGCAGTAAGACTGATCCTACGAATTACAGACCCATTTCAATTTTATCGGTAGTTGCTAAAATTTTTGAGAAATATGTCAATTTTAATTTAATGAGCTTCTTAGAGTCTTCCAAAATTATTAATGAGAGACAATATGGATTTCGAAAAGGAAGAGCGACGGGAGATTTGCTGTCTTTTGTCACTCATATCTGGAACAAGTCGCTTGAAAACTTTGGAGAAACATTCGGTGTTGCTCTTGATATTTCCAAGGCATTTGACAAAGTTTGGCATAACAACCTTATATGCAAATTGAGATCCTATGGTTTAGACGAGCAGCTTATATCTTGGACACAGAGCTTTATATCTGATCGAAAATTTCGCGTCAATGTTGACGGTGTATCATCGAATACTTTTTCAACTAATGCAGGAGTTCCTCAGGGTTCCGCTTTGTCACCAACTCTTTTTCTTATCTATATTAATGATTTGTTGGACTCAACGGTTCATCCTATACATAGTTTTGCTGATGATAGCACGCTTCATGCGTCTCATGAAGCACCTAAATTATATACACCCTTAGCGCTTAGTGAGTGTAGGTCAAAATTGATAGATTCCCTTAACACTGATCTTAAAACAATTATGGATTGGAGTATTGCTAACAGTGTTGAATTCAATACAAGCAAAACACAGGTTTGTCATTTTTCTAGGATAACGACACCCAATCCTTTTCCATTAACATTTGGCCCCAAAAATCTTTTAGAGAATGAGTCTGTCAGACTTCTAGGAGTTGAGATTGAAAATAATATGAAGTGGAATTCTCATATTTTTAATCTGGCTAAGAATGCTGTTCAAAAATTAGGATTTTTGGGGCGATGTCGTAAGTTTTTCGATAGCGAACAACTTCTTTTAGTTTATAAATCTTTTATACGTCCCTGCATGGAATACTGTTCTCACATATGGGGTGGAGCTTACTTGAGTAGCCTCAACTGCCTTGATTCTGTACAGCGTAGAGCTATTAAACTCATTGGTAACCCAAGTCTTACTAACGGTCTTGATTCCTTGCAGCACAGAAGAAATGTTGCTGATTTGACTATATTTTATAAATATATTATGGATGAACGAGCTTCTGAAGAGATCAAATCGATTTTACCTAAATCAGCAAACCTTTCGCGTCACACCAGAGCAAACGTAGCAGCGCATCCCTTTACAGTTCAAATAATTAGGTGTAGAACTGTAGCCTTTCAACGTGACTTTTTCAACAGAGTCTCTCATCTTTGGAATGCCTTACCTTCCTGGGTTTTCCCCGATGAATTTAATCCTCAAGGCTTTAAAGTTAACGTTCATAAATTTCTCAGAGAATCTTAATCTGCATTCCATTCTTATCCCTAGTTGGCATGGTATCTTCGGATATTCAGAGACGTTAATTTATAATTTATTATAATTAACACTAAACATGCCTAACTTTGAATAAAAAAAAAAAAAAAAAAAAAATTTTTTTTCCTTTTAATGAAAAACCTTTTACAATCACGGATCAATTAGAATCGTCAAAATAAAAAGTAATTTAAAATCATTCTTTAAATTAACCCTAATTAATGAAATCTCTTTTTACTTTCTTCCAACAAACATCTTACACTTCATTTAGTTTTTTATATTCAATTCATTGAAATCCGAGATGACCTAATTACACTTTTATCTTTTAATAAATTATTCATATACGAAGCAAACGAAGCGTTACAAAATAATGAAGGAAATTCTATGAATTTTCTTTTAAAACAAAATTCATATTTTCATGTTTATATTACAAAAACAAATTTTTTTACCGTTTTTATTAGATTGTGTATAGAAATCATAATTAAATTATCTCTGCTAAGAAAAACTTCTTAATTATAATTATAATTAGATTTTTATTTATAGAGAATTATAATTTTTTTTTATTGCTGATGTATTTTGATTTCTCTATCTTATGAGAACAAAACGTCAAAAGTTCTTATTGGTTTGTTTAATTGTTTTGCAACAAGACGTACTCGTTTGTCTTATATTCCAACTGTTACTTCGGTCTGAAAGACCTAAGTATTACATTCATGAGCCAAAAGTGAAATTCTTACAACCAATTTTTTGGCGTTTCTCGACATTTTAGGACCTACTGATTCTAAAAAAGCAAAAAAATGTATGTCTGTCTGTCTGCCGGCCGTCCGACATTACCTACGAAATCTATAAAACCGCTGGAGGGATTTCAAAATTTTTTTTCTAAAAATAGGTTTGGAAACGGAAAGAGCAGAAAGGACGATGTGTTCGATAACTGTACCGGAAGTGTGAAAAAAATTGTCAAGTGTGTCAAAACAAGCAAACTTGCATATGTTTTACTAAAAACGTTCATTTTAATTGATAATGAGTAGTAATGATATATGTGGAAAAATCTTGATGGTCGGGATTGGTATGTGAGATCAAAAACTAGATTATTGCATTAGAAGTTTGTCAAAAAAATATTTTCAAGTGTGTCAAAAAATTTTCAAGTGTGAAAAAAAAAATTAGTTGTTTATATGACGTAAATGTAACTGAACATGAAATTGGACATGGAAATTTTTGAATTTGTTATACTTTTTGAAATATTTTTGGAATTTTGAAAAAAGTTTGTATACTTGATTTTGTAATAATTTTTGCAATATTTTTAGAATTTTAGAAAAAGTTTTAGTTTTTGATTTTGTTATAATTTTTGCAAATTTTTTTAAGAATTTTGAAAAAAAAATTGAATTTTTGAATTTTTGTATACATAATGTTGCGATTACAGAAAAATCCAGACGATAACACTCACTTCCAGAAAAATCAAATCAACAAAACACAACAACAAATGAATGAAATGAATAATGTTGTTGTTGTATTCCTAGAACTTGGGTCAACAATAAATAAAATTGAATGATTTTATGAATAAAATCAGCATAACGTAAAGTAATCGAATATTCGACCATTTTCTCAAGGTTTCTAAAAAGTGACCTCGAATTATCTAGAAATTAAGCAGAATAGTATATAAGCAATTGCCTCTTGTAGAATATTGATTAATTTTATTTTAAACCTGCGAAAGTAAAGTTAAAATTATAAAAGTGATTTTTAAATTAGTTTTGTGAACAAAGTTATAAGCGTTATTGAGTAGAAATATTTTGTGTATTATTTTGAACGTTGTGTTACTGGAAATTTCTACAATAAGCCGTTGGAGTTTCAGAGCTGTTGAAAGAATATTCTAGCAAGGAATATTGTTTGCTGTACTGTTTCCTGTTGTTGTGGAACAATTAAGGAGTTGAATACTTAATAAAATCTGGTGTTTGTGCTTACTAATCAGTGATCGAACTCGAAAGAGATTTGGCAATTGCGTTTATCGAATTGAGAGTAAGGCCAATTTGAAGTAAGATTAGATAAACGCAACAATATATTTTTAAAATTTTGAAAAAAGTTTCAATTTTTGATATTGTAAGAATTTTTGGAATATGTTTAGAATTTTGAAAAAGTTTAAATATTTGTTTTTATTCTAATTTTTGAAATATTTTTGGAATTTTGAAAAAAGTTTCAATTTTTGATTTTGTTATAATTTTTGAAATATTTTTAGAATTTTTGGAAAAAGTTTTAATCTTTGATTTTGTAATAATTTTTGGAATATTTTTAGAATTTTGAAAAAAGTTTGATTTTATTTAATTTTTACAATATTTTTGGAATTTTGAAAGAAATATGAATTTGTGATTTTGTAATATTTTCTCGAAACGCTAAATGGAGAGGTTTTTGAGTAGTTTGCTGATTGTTTCACCTTTTCACTAAATTATGTTAATTTATGATCTGTTATAATTTTCCGGCAACGTATTGATGTTTCGTGTTAGTTTTGTAATAAATTTCTAAACAGCGTTAAAAAATACATGAACTTTAACAAAGAGTTTTATGCTTGATAAACATCGCTACCCAAAACTAAAAACCATGTCCTCATAAAAGTTTTTTTGCCGAAAACTATATCAAAATCCTTAACCCAGACCGAAGTCTTGATATCTCAGAGCCTTGAGATTTCAGCCCCTTCATATTTTTACGGTTTAAATCTGAATAGAAGAATTTAGATGAAATTTCGGTTTAGAAAATGAAAACAAAAAGTTTACATTTTTGATTAAATGCTTCCACCAACAAATTTTTCTTTTTTCAACAAAATATTAAATAAATTTGAATATTTTCCGGAATTTTCATTGGGATTTTAGTTTAATTTATTGATAACAAACGAAAAGCTTGTTGTGTTCATAGAAAGACCTGTTTTTTTGATTGGAGAGTTTCGTTATTTTTGTTCTGTTATTTTTAATTGATCAATTTAAAAATATTTTGAAATTAAATTATCACATTTTGGAATGTTTTAATTTAATTGAGGATAATAATGGTTGGGACAGGAAATATGGAAAAGTTAGTGTTTGTATAGTGTTACAAGGAATGTTTTCTTTTCATATAGTAGAATTCGGCAGAGCTCATTAGTGATTTAGGTTAATCATATGTATTCTTTACGTTTTTAACATATTTTAATTCAATGCTAAGTTGATAATTGCGGGACTAACTATCATCTCCGATGTAGCTTTAGTAATAAAGTTTATTGAAACTATGAAAAAAGAAGCAAGTGCTTTATTCATATATCTCGAAAGCTTAAGAAAACTGCAATAAAACATAAAAAATTTTCAAAAATTTTGTCGTTCACATTTATTCTGGAGCTCATGTTAAGCAATGTCTCTAGGAGCATTTGATATTTAATTAGCTCAAAATAATTTAAACTGTTATAGCTGATGAAAACCGAATCAAGAAACCTATTAAATAAGAAATTTGAACCCGACCTTTTCAGATTTTTTTAAAACCTCGTTAATCGTTAGTATAATAAAAAACAATTAATTCGTGTTTTTATTTTTCACTAGTTTTAACACTGGGTGACTTGAAATTTCTTAAGAAATCTAGTGACAATTAATGATTAAAGTTAAATTGCCTTCGAACGGGTTTTGAGAGTTCGATTGAGTAATTCCTGTGCAAAAGGTTACACTGACAAATGAATGGCTTTATCCAAAAGTGTCCGTTTTTTCGTTATTTTTTTTTGGTTTTCTAAAGATTTAGTCTTTTATCCAAAACGTACTTGAATTACAGACAGGCGTTAGGTTTCGTTGTGAGAAAAACCAGTTTTAAATATTTAGTAACAAGCAAGAAATATGCCAGCTGCAGATTTTCCGGAAACTTGGCATATTGATGGTAAATTTTCATTTAAATTACAATAAAAAATTCATATAATTAATCATATATTATAATTTAAAATAAGCATTAAATTTTTCATTTATGTTTTAAAAAAATTAATTTTGAAATAAAATATTTGGTTTTCGCATAACATATGCAAAAAATTTCGAGAGTGGGTAGCAGCTGATTGTCTGATCTCATTAAATGATTTGCAGGTGCATTATGTGCAATATTTTTTCTTAAAAAATAGTAAAAACTAAGTTGCGAAATGTCGAATTAATTCGAGGAACATAGAAATTTATATAAGACAGAATTTCGGAACACTGAATTTGAGAGTTAATAACTTTATCCAGGAATATAATATTTATATTTATATTTTTATATTTTTATATTTTTATATTTTTATATTTTTATATTTTTATATTTTTATATTTTTATATTTTTATATTTTTATATTTTTATATTTTTATATTTTTATATTTTTATATTTTTATATTTTTATATTTTTATATTTTTATATTTTTATATTTTTATATTTTTATATTTTTATATTTTTATATTTTTATATTTTTATATTTTTATATTTTTATATTTTTATATTTTTATATTTTTATATTTTTATATTTTTATATTTTTATATTTTTATATTTTTATATTTTTATATTTTTATATTTTTATATTTTTATATTTTTATATTTTTATATTTTTATATTTTTATATTTTTATATTTTTATATTTTTATATTTTTATATTTTTATATTTTTATATTTTTATATTTTTATATTTTTATATTTTTATATTTTTATATTTTTATATTTTTATATTTTTATATTTTTATATTTTTATATTTTTATATTTTTATATTTTTATATTTTTATATTTTTATATTTTTATATTTTTATATTTTTATATTTTTATATTTTTATATTTTTATATTTTTATATTTTTATATTTTTATATTTTTATATTTTTATATTTTTATATTTTTATGTTTTTATATTTTTATATTTTTATATTTTTATATTTTTATATTTTTATATTTTTATATTTTTATATTTTTATATTTTTATATTTTTATATTTTTATATTTTTATATTTTTATATTTTTATATTTTTATATTTTTATATTTTTATATTTTTATATTTTTATATTTTTATATTTTTATATTTTTATATTTTTATATTTTTATATTTTTATATTTTTATATTTTTATATTTTTATATTTTTATATTATTATATTTTTATATTTTTATATTTTGTATTTTTATATTTTTATATTTTTATTTTTGTTTTTTACGCTTTTTTATAAATAAAGTATATCTATATAGCATTGGTGTGGATGTGACGGTCTTAGCTTCCTCAATGCTTATCGTCAGAGTCTCGTTCGTTCAATCTTGCTCGTCTTTTCTTTCTTAAATGCTTGCATAACGATTAATTTATGCTGGATTGGGGTACGTTCTTTCTCGTATCCACATGACTTTTGCTAGCTGGAATATATAATCTCAGGGCGCGCAGTCCCCCTATTGCTTCCCTATTTTATTCTTGTCAACAGGTCCAGTCTTCATAACATATTCTAGAAGAATTATTTGTAAATTAAGATAGAAAAAATAATGGTTTGTTGTTGAAATTGTGTAAAATTACCATAAGGAAAAAATAGTTTTTTTTAATTTTTAACTGTTTTAATTTGATAAAAATATAAAAAAAGAATTAATTGTTATAATTTGATAAAATATAAAAAGATAATAATAATAATTTGAATTCAATTTAATGTGATTTAAAAAAAAGAAATAAATTGTAAAAAAAAGGTATTTATAAAAGCAATAGCTTTAAGAAAAAAGTTCTTAATAATTTTATAGTTGATAACAAACAAAAAAAATGAATTATATTACATTTTGTTCGTTCAAAAGAGAAAATTTTATGTGAAGTGGATTACAAACTATATAAATTCATTACACAATTTTTTTGTTGAGAAATCAACAAAGCTGACAAAATAAAAATCAACACAGAAAATTCGCAACGGAATAAAGTAATTAATTACACATATATCCTAGCATCAAGAAAAAAGAAAAAAAAGGTAAACAAATACTGTATCAAAACATCAATCAAGATATCATAAACTGTAAACGATTTTTTTTCTTAATTATAATTGTGTTTTTACACAATACCAAAAAATGATGATTTTTTCCTTTCAATTTTAAATTTGATTATTTTTATGAATAAATATATTTTGCTTTACAATTAACCATGTCAGTAACCTGTTAGTAATGAAGTGTTAAAGAATTCGTAAGAGAAGAAGTGTGTGTGACAAATAGTGGAAAATTGATACGCAGTATGTTTTTTTTGGACTATATTAATTAAGCGCTAAACAAAAGAACCTCCCAAAGACGAGCGATCCCTATTAAAAGTAAAAAAAGACGTATCAATAGTTTTAACGTAGTCTAACATTACACTGTGTCTGCGATACAGTTAAGCCAGGATATATATGACAAAAACCAGTATGTTCTTTGCCCACAAAAAAATCTCTAAAATGAAGGATTTATTCAGTCATTTCATTTGACTTCTAGAACAAAGACAAAGTTATTATGACTAACATGCAAAAAACAACAAAAGAACCAACAATGTGAGAAACAATAAAAGAAAATAATGTTGAGTGTAGTCGTCCTTTGTATTAAACTCCAACCAATATATGTGTTATACGACCAAGATATTTACTTAGTCATCAAACATATTTTTCACCAAACGTAGCTGTTTAACGTTGCAATAATATAGTGGTCGTGAAGACCTTCCGCAACTATAATGTAACCCAAATGTTCCCCTTCTGGCAATGGCATATATTCAAGTAGTGGTTGAGTACTGATACAACGTATTGATTTCAACAAGAACATAGATATTCAGCCACGTGCTGACGCCCGTAACAATTTCCGAATTCCACGTATCAATAATATATTATGGAACGAACTCACCCAATCAGCACCGTTTGACCATCTTGATCACAGCCTCCGCTTTGAAACAACACAACAATTTTATTTTTAATCCGATTGTTATATAAAAATAAAAATAAATTGAAACTGTACACATATGTATTTTCTTTTTTTCATGTAGCAGATATGTTTAATTTTAAAATCTTCAACATATCTTATTAATTGATATTTTTGTACTTTTATTTCTAAAAACGACATTTTTAATTCGCTAATACAAAGGCTAATTGACTTGAAAAATGCACTTTTATAACATAACGAACATGAATAAAAATATTCTAAATAATATAATTAAAATTACAAAATAATCAAGAAGTATTTTATTTAAAAAAAATCACAAAAAAAATATATTTAATTTCTAAATACAAATTCACGACTCCTAATTGGAGTTTTAATTTTTTTATTAAATATTTTATAAAAACTGACTCATAACAAAAATGATAATCCATTTGGATTCAATTATAAATCGCGACTCGACAACAATTTTAATTGTTATTTATCACGACTCAACAATATTTGGAAAAATGTGGTTATTTATAGATATTAAATCTACCTAGACGAGAGAAAAAAAAACAACTTGATCACAAAAACATTTTCCCTTCAAAAAACCAATACATCGGAACGTATTAAAAAAAAAGACTACAAAAAATCACAGGGTAATTCTATACAATTGCATAATACATTGGTTTTCATCTAATTCAAAAACACATAAACGATAATAGGGATCAACCTTTAACATAAACAACCATCGTTTGTTGCGAATACTACAATATTATCCGGTTTTTTTCACCATAAATACATCGAAACGTTTTAAATTAGAAACGATTTTATATATTTGGAGTTGTTTTTTACGTTTCAACACAATGAAACAATATAAAACAGGAAGAGTATAAACATTATCTATTCTTTAATTTCGTTTTAAAAAAACAAAAGAGATAATGAAAAAAATTCGTTATTTTTATGTAATGAGCATATAAATACATAATGAAAATATATTTAGGAAGATATAACCTTGATGTTTCGAGGGTGAATCAAAAAGTTATTTGTACTGCCTGGTTATGTTAATAAAAATGTTAATGAAAAATGTAATGAGATGCTACAGATGGAACATGGAAAAGTGTTTCGCTGCGGAGTTAGTCTTTGCAGTTAGATATAACTGTCAAGCCCTAACTCCTTTGCTAACACCTCTACCCAGAACTCAAATCGATCTTACTTCTGTATTTTGTTTTTGTTGTAGATTTTCCCAAACGCTACATGTTTGGGCATAACAATATAGAAAAATTTAATTAACCATTTCCAAATTAGATAATTGGTTTAAAGGTTGTAATACATTGACAATCTCTTGAACATTCTTGAATAATACAAACGGTAATAGCAAAATATTTGGACAATTTTTTGAATAATCATCCGTTTTACAGATTTTTTCAACAATCACCTGCTTATTTCGGTGCAACGATTTTGGCATTTACACAACTCATTTTAGAGCAACAATTTTCTCATTTACACAATTTTTTCAACATTCACCTTTTTAATTTTGGTGCAACAATTTCTTTGTTGTTATTTGATAATCATTTGATAATTATATGTTATATTCCGAAAATTCATTCATTATATAATTATCTCGACAATCACCAGTTTTGATGCATTATGTATTGTTGATTTTCTGTAGGTTATATGGAGGGCAGAGTCCTAGACCAAACATTAGGTGAGTTAATTTTTTTAAAATACAATTGACAGTCTTTTGTTCTTTTTTGTCTTTCTGAGTCATCAGACCCGACCTTATTCTTAACACTGGTTTTGGTTTTACACATTAAAATTATCGCGTGCATCAAGCATTTGTAAGGAGCTTAGGGTTTAGTTTATCGAATCGAAATACTGAAGCTAGGTGGAATAAATTCAAGACATAGATTAAGCCACATTTAACCGCATTGCTGCTGTTTGTGAGTAAGTGCAAAGTTTGCGAACTGTACTTGTTTTCCTCTTCATTCTATTGCGTTCAAACCAGCAAAGGGCACACTATTCAGGAAACTATCACTACATTGACTCTGTAGTATGTTTTCTTGGTACTAGATTCTTGGATCATTTAAAAGAGAAAACAAATACACTATACTATTACCACGGTGGATGTGACCATGACTGATCGACATTGATCCACAAAAAGTAAGTAATGGAAATTTAAAGCTGACGACGAGGAAAACCAGTACAGCTCGCAAATTTTCATTAAAAAAATTGAGTGATAAAACCAATATAAAATCAATCAATAAGTTAAAGTAGAGTTTTTGATTCGTTGGGGAGGTTGAAGTGACGGAACACACAGGTGATGGAGTTGTTGGTTATTGGTGGTTTTCGCTAATACTAGCCCGATCTCCCATCACCGTGTTGTTTCGTTTGACCTTTCGTTGTTGGAAGAGCAGAAACTTGTTACGAAACAGTTTTCCCCGTTTCTTTTGCATGAATCAACGCGATCAATACAACTTTTCGTCTATTTATTTATATCTTTCTCAAACTTTTTTGCAATAATTTTATTTTCATCTATTGCTGTCTCATTTTGATATGTTCTTAATTCATAATTATTTTGTTATACGTACATGAAAGTTTTTTATTTAAAACTCAGTCGATCAGAATAAAGTCGAGTTGATTTCGGTGAAAATGCCGAAAACTAGAAATCGTAGATTTAAAATTCGTGAATTTTAAAATTAAGTAGTCGCTAGTTGTTTTTGTTGATTAATTTTTTTGATTCTAATGTAATTTTGATGATCGTCTCGATTAACTTTAAAGTTAACATAGCATAGGGAAAATATAATAATTCCAGAATAAATAACAAAATGGCGGCCGTGCTCATTATGATAAACTTGAAAAAAAATAATATGTGTTTGTTTGTAGTCCAAATAAAGAGAAAGAGATCATTAAAAAAAATTTACCTGTTTGTGCTATTTAAGATATTTAATGATTATTAAGGAAAGCCCATGTAAAATTTTACAGTTCGTTACACGTAAAACAATTTTGAAAAAATTACTTGAATTGGGCATTAATTGTGCATGCTACAAAATCTCCGTGCACAAAATTGTGCATAACACATGTCATGCACATTATGTGCACCATACCGTGCACATGCTATAAAACGCCTTAGCACATATGTCCACACTAACGTTAGCCACATGTTTCACGAATAATAAAAATCAAAGCAAAACGAAATTTATTTAATGATAAGAATAATAAACAAAAAATTGAAATAATGAAGAGTGAAATGATTGGTTAACTTTTTATGAGATAATACTACTCTAAATAAATTGATGAATTTTATTTTCATCTAAAATTATGTGCGAACGAAATTTTTTTGTGAAGGTTAATAAGAACATTCAAAAAAACAAACGGGCACTTTTATAATTAATTTTAGTGATTCAAAAAATTGTTATATTTATTTAATATTTTTTATTTGTCCTTTTTTAATGTAGGTTTACCAATAGTTAAATTTATTTTTGATATTATTCAGAAAATTGTGGAAATTAATATTATTTGTTGTAGTAAGCCAAATATTTAAATTTTTTTAAATCTGATTTTTCTTTTCATTTAAATTGTATCGTAAAAAAATGAACGTCTCATTTACAAATACAATCACACACATACATTTTCATTTTACAACTTCATTATACGATTGCAAGCGTCATTTGGTCGTCTAGGAAAAACATATTTGTGTTGAAAAAAAATTTCGATTAATTTTCTTTGGAAAAATTAATATGAAATCAAGGCGGAAAAATATTGAGCATGCCATGGTTGTTGCATACAAAGCAACACCAGTGCCAACAAATTTTGTTTCCTACAGGATGTTCGAGTGTTATCATTTGGCTGACAGGTTAACACGTGGTTCGCATAATGTTTTAGCAACCTTTAGTTAATTTAAATGCTTTAGTTAATTTTAAAGTTTAGCACATTTTTAAATTTTTGTTTCTTGAAGATTTTTTGAATACTTTTGTATTTTTGGAGATTTTAGAAATTTTTAACTTTTTCAATGTATAAATATGTTGTTTTTTTGAGAATTTTCGTGGTTTTTGTATGTGTCTCGGAATTCTGATTCAGAATTATTTTTGAGTATTTTTGTGTTTTTCATACTTTTGTAAAATTATATTTTTACAAGTTTTGATTTTCTTGAATTTATTTTGAAATTTAATTTGTAAAGGAATTTTGCAATTTTTATTTTTTTGAATTTTTTTTTATTTTAAAGAATTTTTATTTTTGAATATTTGAAGGTAGTTTTTATTTTATGAATTTTGAAATTTGTTTTGAATTTACAATTTTTTTTGGAATTTTGAAAATTTTTTGAATTTCTTTTTGTTCTGATTGTTTTTAATATTATTGAATTTTTTTAGTTGCTCTTAGAATTTTTTGTTTGCATTTTGTGTTTAGATCAATGTCCAACTGCCAGATCCAATTCGATTGGTTGGTTATTTGTGTTTTTTTTTGTTTTCGAAAAATATTTTTTTTCGTTCCCTAAGTTATTGTTGAGAAAGATTATTTTTTTGTTTTGCTTCTCTTTGCATCCTTGTTGAAGATCTCTCGACCAAAATGTTTTTGATACCGGATTCGTTAATCTCCGCTGTGACCAATTCCACTTTTGCCGATATCTTTACATAGTTACTCTTAGTTACTCTCAAAATTCCGATATAAAAATTAACAAAGAAAAAACTTTTTGTACTGTATTTAGTTGAAACCTTTGTCTCACCCTCGGATCATAAAAAATTGGGATTATTCAGTTTTCTTGTTTTTAAAATTTAATCTTTGTTTTATAATGTTTTGAATTTCATAAAACAATTTTACAAAGTAAAATGTGCGAAAAGAAGTTTTAGATTTCATAAGAAATTAAATCTAACGAAAAGGAGAATATGCTAGATAGACATATTTAATTGCATCTGTTGTTAAAATCAGTACCAGGAGTAGATGAAAAGTTCTATTGTGAATGCATAAATCGCATCAATGTGATACGGTTGCAAAGTAGAAGAAATTAATGAGAAAATGTTATGCATTTACAGAACGCGGTTTTGACTATTACAACAGCTTATGTATGCTCAACCCTATATATCTATATATAAAAATCAATTGCTGTTCGCTTTTCTCGCTAAAACTCGAGAATGGCTGGAACGATTTTGTTAATTTTGATCTTGAAATATTTGTGGAAGTTCAGGGAAGGTTTAAATGAGAAACATAAATAATAAGTAACGGAAAATACTAAGCACGAACATTTAATTTTCCAATACAAACTGTTCTTAGCTGTGAAACATTTGATGTCTTTGTCTTTTTTTTTTTTAAATTGTCACTTGGTTGTCAAATATTTTTAGGTGCGTTCAGAAATTTGTTTGTTTCATAGTTGATGTATGATCTCTGATCTTTTTGGTCTATTTTGTTGGAATACAAAACAGTTCTGTTTCAGAAATAAAAAATGTACATGTGTCAGTTGATTGACGAAAAAAGAAAATAAATAAATAAATTTCAAGACGATTATTAAAATCTATCATCAGTTTGTCAGTGCTCGAGAACTTTATTGATTATTATTGTTTTAAAATGCAAAGGAGAACACGACCTGACTTAGGTTGTCAGAGTCAATAAAATGTGCAACGAGCTACCTCACGTGCAAACCGTACTGACGACCAGCGAGAGACAGATAATGATAACATTGGTATTGGTATGGCAGATTTGCGTTCCACTTTGAATAATAATGAAGTAGATAGGCTTAGAATGAAACGAATTTGGGCACACCAAACACAACAACAGCGAGCACGATACAATGAAGTAGAGTGATTCCGCAGACGCAGTATCCTGTAAACCTGAAACGAGTAGCATTCCACTACGACCCGGAAATAGATTATTGTACCGAAAAATCCGTAACGATTGGAGAAATTACAACCATTTGTCAATATTGTAAAGCGTTAATACAGCGGTGAATCTACTGGATTGTGTTGTGCTGGTGGTAAAAAAAAATTGCCACAAATGTTCCCACCACCATTACGCTCATTAGTTTCTGGGGTGAGAAATGACTCTAAACATTTCTTGGCAAACATCCAAAAATATAACAATTGCTTTCAAACGACATTGTTTGGTGCAATGCATATTGTACAGGAAAATTTCATTCCCACTTTAAAGGTAGTTTTTAATAAATTATTTATCAAAAATTTAAAAAGATCATTTACAATTGCAGATATAAGGATAAATTCATCACCTACTGGTGACGCTGCCAGATGCGGAACATCAATGCTTGCAAATTTATTTTATGGGAAATCAGGAAGTTGATAGGCGTTGTGCTCATAATCCAAAAGTGAAACGAAGCACTGTCCAAGAACTACAAACGTTTCTTCATTGACTAAGTCAAAATGTTCAAAATGGCATTGGATCGGACGACATCGGCAAACCATAATATCGTCACTAAAGCTTGCAAAACGCCTGCTGGTGAGTATGCAAGGAGGTTTAATTCTCCGACAATCGACGAAGTGGCTATTGTCGGTGTTGGAGAAAATTTGCAGTCTAGAGATATTGTGCTTCATCGTCGGAATAATGATTTAAAACGTGTGAAACGCATAGGACTTAGGACGCGTTACAAAACCCATTTAATTTTAATATCAAAATGATTGATCAAGTAACAGGTAACTATAGATTACACGATATTAAATGATATTTTTAAAATTCTATATATCTATGTAATTGTTTTCATTTACGATTCCAGGTGCTGAAATCAACAAAAAAGTTAGAGCTATGAATTTTTGTTCATTTAGACTCATGATCCGTGAAGGTGAAGTAAATCATATATTGATATGTCAACGGCTTTTTCATCAGTTTGCAGTTGACATGTATGCCAAAATTGAACGATTGGCGTAGATCCGTCTGACCCAACGGCAGCTTCGATCTGAAGAATGCATTTATCTCCGTGATGCTATTAATGTCGATGGCAACGTAAATAATGTGGGAAAAATGACAATTTTGTAGGCCACTTACATTGGAAGACTGCACCACATGCACGAGTACGTGCAAGATGCGATGTCGTATGTTAGACAATATGGTCACCCAGACCTATTCATTCCATTCACATGTAACACACAATGGATAGAAATCAAAAAGGAATTGCTACACAGCCAAACACCACTTGTAAATATAAGGTTTACAAGACCTGAAAATTATATTTTTGTTCTAAACATTAGATCAGATATTCATAAAAAATACAAAAATACAGTAAAACAGTCGAATGAATAAAATATAAAATATAAAAGGATAATTAAATAAATATAAAATTTTTCAAAAGAATTAAAATATAGAAAATAGTTATTAAAAAATTTTTTTTAAATCTAAAAACAAAGTATTTGTTTGTTTAAAAACAATAAAGTTATGTAAAATCTAAAAACATTTAACAAAAACTTTGTGTTTAATATAAAAAACGGATTTATGTTTAATCCCATTATATTGATCGATATCGCATAAAATTAAGCTAAGTGAACTTAAAAAAAAACATTTAATAAAAATATAATGTTTAAGTTAATGATATCGAACTAAGTTAATTTCATTGAATTTGAAAATTATTTAATTAAAATTGTAAAAGCTGTAAACCGTCACATCATAAAGATAAATTAAAATATATCATTGGAAACAAAAATAAAACAATAGCAACAGAAATATAAATTAAAATAAACTGTTTCATTTCCTAAGTTAATCAAAGGAAAAATTATTTCGGCCATCTTTTTATGGCCATCTAAATCATCGACCACAGGTTTCATTTTTATATATTTTTTTTTATTAATCTTAAATCTTAAAAGAAAATGTGTGGCTAACTTGAATTAAATAATGAGAATGTAAGTCTGGTGATGATGATCAAAATTAGTGATTCGAATATGAGTTAAGTTTGTAATGAAGCTGTGATTCAAACTTCGTAATTGAGAGTCGAACTACTTTCCCCAATGCATTAAATTTGTATTAACAGAGACTTTCAAAGTTGTGTTTACCCTTTTCAAACACAACTTTCTTTTTATATATTCGTGGTCGTCTCTTGCCATAATTTCCGTTTGAGTTTATCATAAAACAGTTGCACAATGTCCTTAAATTGGAATCACCCTATTTCTCAAAAAGACAAGAAAAGATCAAGCAATGGGTTACTTCTCGTTTGCTGTGTTGTCATGAACTTCTGAAGTTGTTTTTGCTTCCTTTTTTTTTAATATAATTTCTCACAATCATTTCGTAATCAATTTTTTTTATTATTCTTTTCCTATTTTGATACAAGTTGGTTGTAGAAATTCCTTAGTATTCCTTAGAACAAAGATTTAACGAAGGAAAGTACCCATGAAACAAACTTATCGTTTCTATTGTTGTGTTATTGTTTACCAACGGCCGGTAAGAATACTTTAAATAAATGCTGCGAGATGGCTTCCCTCTCTTAGTCGACTTTTTGTCTTATTGGATTTGTTTTGACGTCTTCATGTGGCGGATTGGTTTTTCTTTTTGTTGGACTCAAAAAGCAGATGTAAAAGAAAGATGGTTCCTTTATCGCTGTTGTTTATTTTAACTTAAAATCAGTGTTGTTTTGTTGTGAGATATTCATTTTCTGTTTTCTGTTATGTGGTAAAGAAAACTAAAGACAACGGTCGTAAAAGGTTTAGTAAACAAAAGAACAGAAAACCAAAAAAAGACTGTTCCCATGGTGCGAGGTCGAATGGCGGATGTAAATACAGAAAAAAAAATCCAAATTGGAGGTAACATACTGAAGTAGTTATATGATATAGAATTTGTAGTAACTTTGAAAATAAAACAAAAAAACAAATGAATTTTCTTATATAAGGACCAAAGATCCTTACGTATCTCCTATTATATTAAATCAAATGAAAAATGTCTGCCAAAATAATAATGCATGTTAATTAAATAAAATAATTGTCTGTGTAATGTGAAGTACCGGTTCAAACAAATAAAATCAAAAGAACCGTAACTATTAATATTAAGATTAGTGTAAAGTGTAACTTAATTAATTGTATCTTTTTTTAATGTGGAAATTTTTTTTTACACCAGTGCACGGTAATGCTATAATAAGTATAGTAAAATAATGTCCATAGTGTTGTTGTTTTTTCGTGGTTGATAATAACGTATTATACAGGCCCTGATACGGAGCCAGTTATTATTTTGGACCTTTGTTAATACAAATAAAATTGATGCTACGGGACAGCATCTGTCCCCACACGAAGCTTGAAAATTGGGAATCTCTTAAGTTTTATAAAATTATTCTGACATTCCAATGAGAATAATTAAACTAAAAAATATATATATATTTACAATAAATACCTTAAATTATTAACTGTTGATTGATGATCTGACATAAAATTAGACATCCGGCATTACATTTTGAAGTTTCATTTCCGCTTTTTCCACTGGGTTAATTTATATAAATATCCAAAATCATAAAACTTATTGTACTGCTCACATTATAAATCCAATCCAGAAATTGTAAATTATAAACTATCCGCCTCCAATACTCAACTAATAATCCAATAAATTGTTAGCAAGTCATTTCCAGTACAGCAAAACATGGAAAACTTGTGGTATAATTGACTTGGTGATGACACAAGCAATTTATTATAACACCAGTAAATTTGTTCTAGCACGATTATATTTATTAAAATCAGCGACAGTTAATATCTTTAGTATTTCGATATTTATTCAATGGCTCAAAGACACTTGGGTAAAAAATAAATTTAATTATTTATAATTTTTATACTATATTTACTTAAAACAATTGAACATTTTCTTTTTTTTTTTAAACTTGAAAACAACATTTGTTTTCTAAGAACAAATATGGAATGAATCTTTTTATTTTTAAAAATTGCAAAATGTGATTTTGCTTTTGCCATCTTATGATGTCAAAACAAAATCGGGTAATCTTCAAAATTCAGCAATGATTAACACGACATCTGTTCATTAGTATTGGAAATAAAAATTTAGTACGTTCGTTGGCTTTTTATAATATATTCAAAATCAATTAGCAGTTAAGTTGGGAAAATTTTAAAAGTACTATTAATGTAAAAATGAACGGAAATTAATGTAATACATTTCTATTGAATTGAAAACAAAGAGGAATTTGATTTTATTATTGTTTTGCGATTATTGCGATCGTTACACCATGAATTCAAGGTAGAAACCAAGATTTTTACTCTTGAAATCACAAAAACGTCGCCATCCCCTCCATGACAGAAAACCACCGAACTACTTCCACTTATTAAACTGTATCTGGGATCGAGATACCCACAGTCACCGGCGTCAAGACCGATGACCGGTTCCAACACTCATGAAGTCCTTAAGAACTTCACTGAGTATTGAGACCGACCATCCATCCGAACGCCAGCACCATGGACACCCCGATACAACCAGTAAGTATGACCTGAAGATGTGAACCCCAGAGACGACAATCAGCCAGAGGAACAACCCTACCTAACGAAAAGACATCATTCCCTGATGTCTTTCGCGTGATGTACTCCAAGATTCTTACCGCTCATATCTATGCACTCGTAGAGTACATTTCCAATCTTAGTCTTAATCATTGCAGGTAAGAACTTTGGAGCCAATTTTGCCGAGAACTTTTTGGTAGCGTCACTCAAATGATGTTGCCGTACAAACACACGTTGTTGTGGTTGAAAAGTCCGTAGTTTAGATCGCAGGTTGTACTGATGTTGCGATTTCTTAAAAGCTGCTTTTAAATTTTCCTGAACCCGGTTCCTGAGCAGAGTCAAATGATCAGAGCGTCCTAATTCCTCACCAGCATCTTCACCAAGCTTGTGTAGTGATCTCAACAAATGGTAAGTATTTCCATCCGAGATTGGATGTTGACCAAATAATAAATAGTACGGTGAGTACTTGGTAGCAGAATGTACTGCAGCCCGCAGTGCATAAGCGATTTCACCAATTTGTGAATCCCACTTGGTATGTTGACCTTTAATGAACGCTCGAATTGCTGCTAGAACCGACCTATTGACCCGCTCTGACGCGTTGCTTTGAGGACTATAGACACCGGTCCTAATGTGTTTAATGCCGAAATCTGACAAAAGACTTTGAAAGTTCCTACTAGTGAACTGTTTGCCATTGTCACTGTGTAGAAACTCTGGTACCCCATATGTAAGAAACACTTCGTTCCTCAGAAAAGCATTCACCTTCGGTGAAGTTGCGTTTCTAAGTGGTTTCAGTAGTACAAACTTCGTAGCATGATCCAGAACTATCAGTAATACCGTATTCCCAAGTGTAGAACGAGGGTACGGTCCCAAAAAATCTATATAGACTCTCTGCCATGGACGTGCTGTTTCGAATTGATATTGCATCGGAGGACGCAATATCTGATTCGTGGCTTTTGTTTGTTTACATGTGTCGCAGGACACAACATAGTTGTGTACCTGTGACGCCATGCCCGGCCAATAATAAAGACGTCGAAGTAATTCTAAAGTCTTTTTAACACCTCCATGAGCAGCAGTACTATCATCATGATGTTTCTGAATCATGTTTGAAGTCATCGGTTTTGGTACCCAGAGCTTCCACACAGGAACATCGTTGGGTATTGCATCAGATCTTGGCTCAATACGTATGTATAGCTTATCATCCACGACTTTAACTGATGGAAAGTCCTTAGGAGATGATTGAACTTTAGCTATCATATCCGTATATTCCTTGTGCCGATAACCTTCATTGTCGATTTTAATGTCGTTAATGTGATGTACTAATGCTTCCGTCAATTCCTCGTGAGTATCGTCATATAGACGAGATAGAGCATCAGGGACTATATTTTGGGTACCTTTTTGGTGGACAATGGTAAAATCCATATGTTGGAGTTTTAGGCTCCACCTAGCCAGACGGCCACTCAAGTCCTTCTGTGACATAAGCCACTTCAGACTTGAGTGATCAGTCACAATTGTAAATCGGTGACCTTCAACATAGCCCCTGAATTTCTTCACACTCAGAATTGCCGCAAGACATTCCAGCTCAGAAACCGAATAGTTCCTTTGAGCTCTATTAAGTTTTTTCGACATGAAGGCTATCGGACACTCTTGTCCGTCAGTATCAATCTGATACAACACACTACCTACCCCTGTCAGACTCGCATCGCATCTAATAAAGAACTCTTTATTATAATCAGGGTTAATTAATACCGGTGCTGTAGTCAGCAATCGTTTTAAATTTTCGAAAGCAGCTTGCGCTTCTAATGTCCATTTCAGTTTCCCCGAACTCTTCTTCAATAAATCTGTAATTGGTGATACCACGCTTGCATAGTTTGGTATGAAACGTTGGTACCAACCAGCCATTCCCAATAAACGTCGTATCTGTTTTACTGTAGATGGAGCTGGGTACTCTGCTACAGCTCTTACCTTGTCAGGGTCTGTTCGAAGACCATCTTCACCAACCAAAAATCCCAAGTATTTCACCTCTCTCAGAACAAATTTACTTTTCTTGAGGTTTATTGTTAACCCAGCCGCTCTTAACAATGAAGAGACTTTGGACAGCAATTCCATATGTTCCTGGAACGTGGAAGAGACTACCAATAGATCATCTAAATAAACAAAGACATTTTCGTGATATTGATGTGGTATCACTTTGTGCATTAGCCGACACATTGTCTGGGGAGCATTGCACAATCCAAAGGGGATAACCCGGAATTGATACAATGGACGACCAGGCACTGTGAAGGCTGTCTTGTCTCTAGATGCTTCTGCCAGAGGAATCTGCCAGAAAGCATCTTTGAGATCAATACTGGAAATGTACTTTGTGCTATTTAGACGACCTAGTAAGCCATCAATCAAGGGAAGTGGGTAAGCGTCCTTTTTCGTTAGTGAATTGACACGACGGCTATCAATACACAATCTGTTTTTACCAGATTCTTTTTGTACCAGGACCACTGGCGAGCACCAAGAACTGTTACTCTCTTCGATCACGCCCATTTGAAGCATTCGGTCGAGTTCGGCATAAACCTTTAGTTGAACAGCCGGCGACGTGGGATAGTGCCTCTGTTTAACAGGTGCACTATCACCAACATCGATGACATGTTCAACTAAAGAAGTCTTTCCGAGTCCAGACACTTCAAATGACGGGAAAGAATCCTTGATCATATCCAGTTCTCGTTGCTGGTCAGTGGTAAGGTTATGTGTATTTAAAGTTATTGGCTCTGTACGAGTCAGTTCACTGACAAAAGAAGGAACAATACCGAATTTCTCCCAGAAATCTATGCCCAGGTAGAGCTCTTCTCGTAATCCAGGGACTATATGGAACCGCATTGGTTTAGTGGAGCCATTCACAGTTATTGGAACTTCTATGTAACCCAAAATTTTAGTTGCAGTACCATCCGCCGTACGAATACACGAAGTGTATTTACGGTAGGTTGTACCTGATGATTCCAATAATTCCAAGGAATTTCTTCCAAGTATTGTGATTGACGCTCCACTATCCAATAGACCTGAAATATGTTTGTCCAAAATCCTAATTGTTAGTCGCGGCCGAGGATCCTTTGTTTCTGAAAGGATAGATGAAATACAAGCTTTACGAAATAAGTTCCTCATCCTCCAATATCTAATGTTACGTTCAAGACGTCTAAAATATGTTCGATGTAATGATGGGAAATTAAATGTACTAGGTGATTTTATTCTGGTTTCGTTGGTGGTTGCCGATCGTCCTGCGTCGCTACATCTCTCGTCGCCTTCTTCGTGCTGTTGTTCGGGCTGTTTTGAATCCATCGTTTCAATATATCCATCTCGATCTAGTTCCACATCCACCTCATAATCATCCACCTGCTGTAGCTTGCTAATTCTTAAATTTGATGTTCTGGTCGGAACTGGTGTGGACCACAACCGTTCAAACTTCTGACATAAAGTCCGAAGTTCATCAATTGAATGTATTGTTGCAGCTAGAGTAGCGTTTTGGAGCTCCACACTCAGTCCCTCCCGAGCAATTTCTAGCATTTCACGGTCAGCAAATGGACGTGCTAAGCGACGATTCAACGAACCAATCTCCACTAGATACTCGTATACGCTCTCCTTTGACTTTTGTTTGCGGTTCAGAAGAACGCGCAAGATCGCCTTATCATCAGTGAGCGTACCGAAGGTTTGTAGGAGTCCCTCCCTTAGCACTGGATAGGTCACCACCTCATATTCATGAGTTAAATTCAGATAGTATCTGTCGGCAGCTCCCTTGAGATACCGTGGAACGATAGACCTAAGGTCGTCCCAATTCACACGGTCCCTCCGGGCAGCCGCCTCAACTCTGTGAACAAACTCATGAACATCAGGAGAGTGACCATCTCCTGTGAAGGTTGGAACCCAATTTGAGTCATAACGACTCAAATTGTTCCCACGAACCCCTCGGTACTCCACTGGTGCTAACGCTGGAGCCGCGTCACGCCATACCTGAGGAGGTTGGTTGTATGGTGGTGGTGCTGTTAGTGGAGCTTGTGGATAATTTAATGGTGGTGGTTGTACCTGTGGTACTGATGGATAATTTAATGATAATTGCGGTTGTACTAATGCTGGACTATTGTGTATGTGTTCAGCTTGGAGTGATGGACCCAATTGTGGTATTGCAAAGTCCTCTGCCCAATTGTTCCCCCTGAAGTTCACACCCCGAACCAGACATTCGATCTGTAGTTCGGTGGGTTCCAAACCATAGAACGGATGGTCAACGTCTAGTTGGTTTGACATTTTGATGGTAAAACCCGAAAAATTATGAACTCGCTGACAACAACACTAAAACCAATTCCCAACAACAAAAATGTAGCTAGTACGCTGTAAAAGTGAAAACAATGAAAAACGCAAAACGAAAAAAAACAACGAACGCCCCAAAAAAAATTTTGTAAAAACAAACTTGTAAAGGAACAAAAAGGAAAGACCACCGTCGTACCCAATCTTTGCTGAATCTTTTACAAAAGTTCCTAAAATATTGTATGTGTAAAAATATAATTTATTTATTTAATTTCAGATATACTGAAATATATATATACACCTAAAATTAGTTATTGACGATAGCACCCCTAAGAATATTTATTTATTTTTAAAAGAAAATTGAAAAATAAAAATATTTAGAAGAATGTTTATTTATTGGATGCACCGTCCTAACTTTGAAATATTGATTTATTTTTTTAAAAAAATAAAAAATATTTATTTATATCTTGATGTATTGTGTAATTAAAAAAAATTATTTATTTAGTTACCTAAAACTATTTAAATTACGAAAAAATTATTTATTTACCTAAAATTATTTTAATTAACGAAAATTTAATTTATTTAATAAAAATTTTATTTATTTAATTTTTGAAAAATTTGTTTGATTTATTTTATTTTTATTTAATAATATAAGAGATTCCCAAAATCAAGATTCGTCTGGAGACAATTTAAAAAGTAAGTATGGCTACAATATCCATATTGTTTAAATTTAAAATATCGCGTTCGCGAGCCCACTCCAACAATGCATGTGAGAACTGACTAGAAAAGCCCCTAACGACCAAATTCTACAGAACAGATTCTCCCCAACCTAATAAAACAATCACAACTGTCACGATTAGACACTAGGTCCATTTCTACTGACCCAGTTGTGCTTGTTTAATCTACAAATAAATTACACCTAAACCTAATGCGAAAGTTGAAGAACGCTCCCGAGCACCAGACTTCAAACCCTAAACTCTATGAAAATTGTTCTATTGTAAAAGCTAAGTGGAAAAAATGGCAAAGTTTTTGAATTTGTTTGAGGTGAAGCCTCTGATCCTGAAAGCAAAGTATAATTGGTTCTTCTCTTCATTACACCGAAGAAGCCTCTGAGCAAAGAATGGTACTGCTGGTTTGCACCTAAGTACAAACACAGCAACACCACTCCTCGTCCCTGAGAACTTCCTCGCCGAATGAAGAGAAGAAACCAATGCTCTTCGATCGCATAACCCCGGTGGTCATAGGCGATCTAAGAACGACATCAATGTTAAGGGGATAAGCCCCATGGATGGCTTGTTAGGCCTACCGCTGAGAAAAGTGAATCAATAAACCTAAATAATATATAACTTATCCATAATCTAAATAATTTCTTATTTAAAAATGCTAAATCGAAGCATGAAATACATAATATGTGTTAATAAAGTTTTACATGAAATTAATTAAATTTAATCTTCAGACTAAATAATAAATTGGTAATTTAAAAAAAAAAATTACGATTATTTTAAATTCAAAACTAAGCTTACTAATTTTTAAGCTATTAACTCTAATATATTTGTTCAGGTTAAATCTTTCGCTTTATTTATTGTATCCAAAACAAAAATAAATGTTAGCTAAAAATAATTATTTCTATATTTATACCACTTTTTAAAATTAATCGCAATGAAAAAATAATTCTAAAAAAAAAATGGTGGTAGCTAAAATGGACTCATACGAGATCTGTATACGTACATTAGCGGATCAATATGATGACAAATGTAGAGATATTGATTTGGATCCGGCTCACTCTATAAAGTTGATGGGAATTAATTATTTTCAATTGTACTTCCATAAACATAGACCAATAATACTTTTAAAGTAGTGACGAAAGATTTAAACTTATACAAAACTGTTGAAAAGCTGTTTGGTCAATGTTAACCTTTATTACGTTAATAACATCCTAAAACTCATAGAAACATGACTTAACCACAATCAGAAAAACATACGATTAATTTCATATATAAATTAATTGCATCATCCAAAAATATGTACAATATATAAACAATTATATGTACAATATGTACATGGTAGCATAAAAAAATTTCAAAAAAAAACTGCTTCCCCAAAACGGTTTTCTTTTTTCCAAATAAAAAAACAATTAGTATTACTAAAAGCAAATGACAGCACAAAAAACAATCTCCAAAAAAATTGCTGTCCCAAAACGGTTTTTTTCAAAATTAAAAAAAAATTAGTCTTAACTAATTATACAATGAGGAACAGGGGCCTCCTGTGGACCAGACCACTCCTCTTCCTGTCGCGTGGTCGGTGAGATGGGGACCTCCTCAACCAGCTCCTCCGTTTGAGTACTCTTGGTCGAGGAAGCTCCCAGCTCCACGACCAAGCGACTCTCCTTCTCCCTTCTTCTCCTCTCCTTCCTCTTCAGGTGAGAGCTCCTATTTCTATTTATCCTCCTTCTCTCACGCCAGCCCACATTCACTTCCTCAGTCACTTCATCCATCTCATCCGCTTCCTCATTCACCCCATTCAACTCCTCATTCACTATCTCACAAATCAAATCATCCAGAAACTCATCATATTTTTCTTCGTAAATATCATCCATCAATTCCAAAAATATTTTATGTTTTACTTCATCCAGAATCACATTTATCATTCCATCCACTACATTCCTCGCCTCAACCATTCTCTCTTTTCTCTCCTCATTCGCTCTCCCATCCACCTCATTCATCCAGGGCTCAAACCCACCTGGCCGACACCTCCTTATCAACCCCTGACCCCTCATAATTGTATACATTCTTATCAAAATTCAAAATATATAATTTCCTAATCAAAACCAAAACGAAACCAATAACTGGTTTATTTCAAGATAAACAAAAAGCTGATTGACAACCACGGCCCAAACCGGTTGCCACCACCCTATTACCAAAAAAAACCACAACTGGTTTATCCTAAAACTTACAAAGAGAAACGCGGAATTCTTTAAATTTTGAAAATATAAATTTAGAGTACTTATAATAAATATACACATGAACACCTTAGAAACTAAACCTTTATTTTTCCCTCTAGCTTTTTAACAAAATTTAGCTAAATAAACCGACGCGAAAAATAAACTATATATAGATATTAATCAATCCGAATTGAAATAATCAATTAATATATAAATATATAAATATAATAATATAAGATGTTCCACAAAAAAAAGTTTTTTTCAAAAAAAAACCGGCTTGCCAACGCCCAACCTGGAAAATATTTTCCCACCAAATTATTTATATATATATATCTAAAAAAAATACAAGAAATATAACTGTAATTAACCTAACGGGTCCCTTTTGTTCGGCGCTACGTTATTATACAGGCCCTGATACGGAGCCAGTTATTATTTTGGACCTTTGTTAATACAAATAAAATTGATGCTACGGGACAGCATCTGTCCCCACACGAAGCTTGAAAATTGGGAATCTCTTAAGTTTTATAAAATTATTCTGACATTCCAATGAGAATAATTAAACTAAAAAATATATATATATTTACAATAAATACCTTAAATTATTAACTGTTGATTGATGATCTGACATAAAATTAGACATCCGGCATTACATTTTGAAGTTTCATTTCCGCTTTTTCCACTGGGTTAATTTATATAAATATCCAAAATCATAAAACTTATTGTACTGCTCGCATTATAAATCCAATCCAGAAATTGTAAATTATAAACTATCCGCCTCCAATACTCAACTAATAATCCAATAAATTGTTAGCAAGTCATTTCCAGTACAGCAAAACATGGAAAACTTGTGGTATAATTGACTTGGTGATGACACAAGCAATTTATTATAACACCAGTAAATTTGTTCTAGCACGATTATATTTATTAAAATCAGCGACAGTTAATATCTTTAGTATTTCGATATTTATTCAATGGCTCAAAGACACTTGGGTAAAAAATAAATTTAATTATTTATAATTTTTATACTATATTTACTTAAAACAATTGAACATTTTCTTTTTTTTTTAAAACTTGAAAACAACATTTGTTTTCTAAGAACAAATATGGAATGAATCTTTTTATTTTTAAAAATTGCAAAATGTGATTTTGCTTTTGCCATCTTATGATGTCAAAACAAAATCGGGTAATCTTCAAAATTCAGCAATGATTAACACGACATCTGTTCATTAGTATTGGAAATAAAAATTTAGTACGTTCGTTGGCTTTTTATAATATATTCAAAATCAATTAGCAGTTAAGTTGGGAAAATTTTAAAAGTACTATTAATGTAAAAATGAACGGAAATTAATGTAATACATTTCTATTGAATTGAAAACAAAGAGGAATTTGATTTTATTATTGTTTTGCGATTATTGCGATCGTTACAAACGTTAGTAACTTTCGTTGACCTTGATAGGACTGCGTTGTTACCGTAAAAAGATAGTTATTTTTCTTGTTGTTTGAAGAAAATACCTATCAATTGTGAAGGTCATCAACCTAAGTTTTTCGATTATATATAATGCACTGAAGTGATACCTAACTAAACTGTTAATTTTTTTTTTCGATAATTGTAATTTAATTTATTCACTTATATATAATAAAACAAGAAATGAAAACTGATAATGAAAAAAAATATGAATGCTGGTGTTTTGTATGATTTCGAGAGACAGGGGTTAGGTTGTCATAGTCCAGGATCTTGGCCCCGTTTCTGAATGTTAAAGTGCTACGCTAAGAGAAAGATTATTGGTCACAATCTGGACCGAGCTTGTGGTAATTTTCAGGACCTAAATAGTGGTACCATAAAATTGAGATCAGTTACCAATTATGTCAGTCACCAAGTTATCTTGTTAAAGAGGGGAAAATTGCTGATCTAATTTCTGCAGGATATAGTGATCATTTTTTTTTAAAAGAACTGTTAGTTTGTCTTTGTTTTTATGAACGATTCTAACCTCAACTGAATTGAAGAAAGGTGACACAGATGTAAATCCACCTGTATATCGAGCTACAAAAAAAAGGGAAGGGAAGGACCAAGCTCTTCTCAATAACCAGATTAAGCACCAATCCAGCTTAGGCATAGCGACCTGCTATCGGTTAAATCACAAAAATAAATCTGCTCAAAAAAAAAAAAAAAACCTACACAACAAAACTACTAGTACTGATGTAAAGTTCTGCGCGGCTAGGCCAGGGAGGTGTTGAGGAGTGGATCCGGACTAAACATGGGGTAAGCCATAATTTTGTTTTATTTTTATGTATGAATGATTATGGATGTGTATGTAGGGCTATGAGCGTGTGTATATGGACGTGTGGATGCGAGTACGTATGAGCGAGTATGTTTGTTGCGTGCGTGGATGGCTGTCATACTCCAATGGGAAACATGTGAACAATAATTTTGCACAAATATGAAAAACAAAAAATTTTATTTTTATAAAAGAAAAAAAAAATTAAAAGTGATCAAAATTAAAAATGGATAGGTCATTAATATTTGATCGATAAAATGATTTAGTTTATTGTAAACTTGATGATGGAATGCAAAACAAAATTTGTGAATTAGCAGTAACGAATGGATTAGCAAAAGAAGATACTGCGGATGAAAAAGAATATCTCCATTCCACTATTATCATGCAAATATTTAGTCCAATTATTTCCTTTCGACGGATATTGTTTTATCAATTCGATAATTCGTACACTATATTACAATGCGAATACGATTGCAATATTATTTTCGAAGATTTTTTTTGGGTATGTTTTTTTTTTAGCCTGGAACAAATTTAGTGGAAATGTCACCCCGACCTTATATGCGTCTCGTTTGTTAAACATAGGTGTGGTCCTGACGTGATTTTATTAAAAACAATTTCAAAACATGGAGATATATGGACTTCATTAATTGATTCATGAAATGAGTTATACAAGTATAATCCGTCTATACTAGTGGAAGCAGTTGAACAGCTTGTAGTAAATTCTGATGTACGAAATGTTGTACTGAAAGTGTTAGCATCAGTTACCGAAAAGATAGAACACCGAAGTCATGCACTAAATTTGGATAAACTAAAAAATTTCGTCATTATATTCGAGCCGTCAGACCCAAGATCTTCCGTCATCTGATAGGCTTTTCCTAAATATTTTGTTTTGTCATGTAATTCAGCCTGGGAAAAGTAAAGAAAAAAACAAAAAAACTTCGGAAGGTTCAAATAAAACATTCCAGAAAACCATCTTGCCATCTAAATATTACTACGGAAACCAAAATAATGGATATTCTCATAACCTACCTACCTTGGACATCTCATAACCTACCTATAATCAATCATAAAAAATGAAATCAAGCTAATCTGTGTGATTGAATATAGGAGCCCGGTTGTGTCGTGTGGTGTGAATGTGCGTATGGACGTGGTATGGTTGTTTACGTGCCTGTGTGTGAGCAAGTGAATGTGTGCAGGAAATTATGGGGCTGGACGTGGTGATCGCGGTTCTCTTCACGTATCGGGGGTCGCCAGAGTCTACTCATAGCACTTGTTTTCTTTTTTCTATCCGTTTGTATTATGTATCATGCG
Source organism: Diogma glabrata (assembly GCA_963693315.1). NCBI lineage: Eukaryota > Metazoa > Arthropoda > Insecta > Diptera > Cylindrotomidae > Diogma > Diogma glabrata. Next base: position 58,179,402 of record OY856187.1, on the reverse strand, counting down.
TAAAATTCTGTATTTGTGTTGGAGCAGCAGAATTTCTTTCTCGTCCTCACGGACTACAGCTAGCTTGGGGCTATTAAAACAATATCGCTAGGTACGTGGCCTGCTATGCCACTTCGTTGACGTGCAACGAAGGTGCGCTTCATTACAAGTTATTGAGCAGTTATTAATTTAAACCTTGGAGTAGCGGTAACAAATTCCCAACACCACTAGACCTGCACCGCAAACAACATTCACTCCAACGTCTGTAAGGAACTTTTAATCGGTTCATTACATTGTACATATAATAGTGCATTATATGTATTTGTAATGATTCATAACAGTTCATTACACACTTGACATCACAGCCAGGGTTTTTAAACAAAAATTGAAATCTCTAATGAATGTCATTATAAAGCATCGTGTGTATGGCCAAGTCCGTTGTTGGATGTACTATGTCGAGTGGCAAAAGTGTGGTCTGCCTCATGCGCATATATTAGTTTGGATAGTTGACAAAATAAGGCCAAATGAAATTGATTCAAAAATTTCAGCTGAGATTTCCGATGAAAGAGTTGACCCAAAATTGCAAGCAGTATAGTGACTAAACACATGATACATGTACCTTGCAGAGTTTTAAACAACTCACCCTGTATGTTCGACGGTAAGTGTTCCAAGCGATGTCTGAGAGACCTGATTGCCGAAACCATTACGGGAAATGACGGTTTCCTATTGTATCGTCGGCGATCAGTTGCGGACGGTGGGCGTTCCGTAGTTGTTAAGGTAAAACATTTTGAAGCAGACCATCATTGGATTGTGCCGTACTCGCCAATATTATCCAAAGCTTTTGAAGCTCGCACCAATATTCCACTGTAACTCCTTCAAATCGATAAAGTAAATATGTTAACAAAAGTAGCGAAATGGCCATCTTTGTTGTAATAAATGCAAATAATTAAGTATCTCAGTATCAGATGGGTCGCTATATAAGCAGCAAGAAAGCTATTTGGTGCATATTTTCATTTGCGATCCACAAAAAACAGCCTACAGTAGTTTATTTGGCAGTTCATCTAACGCATCATTGAAATCGTTTCAGCGTCGGAAACAAGAAACACCAGTTGAAGATCATCCAAATGTATTTGCCTCAGACGCTCTAGGTCGCATTTATACAGTACATCCAAATAACGATGAATTTTATTATCTTCGATTGTTGTTGGTGAATGTTACAACATCGGAGGTACAACATCGTTTCAATTCAACAATTGAGAACAGTTGATGGTGTAATGATCTGCGATCATTATCTAGATCCTAGTGAACACGTGTCATATGAAAAGTAACACAATTATTGTTATATTTATTTTTGCTTGAGGCCTAAACAAATATATTTTGTTCAAATTATTTCTCTTCGTATAATATTTTTTGTTTTTAGTTTTGAAGATAAATAATTTGAACAGAAGGACCTTAAACGGAAGTTGGTAAATTATCGTTGTTGATTTTTGCGTTTTTGTTGTTTACCAACTGAAATTTTTGATTTTTACGTTTTTGTTATTTACCAATTTTTTTTGGAGCCTAAATAAACAATTTCCAAGAAGGACTCTAAACTAAAATTAATAAATTGTCGTTCTAATTTATATTTGCACGTGTTGTTGTTTACCAACTGAAATTTTTTGTTTAACAAGTAAAAATCCAAATTTGGGTTTGTAAAATAGATTCTAAAAGTAAGAAATTAAATAGTTTTATTTTTGTTTTTGTAATGCTATTATCAATTTAAGTATAAATAAGAATAATATTGAATTTTGTTGGAGCAATAAATAATTTTAAAATTAAACTAGAAGGTTTATTCAGTGCAAAATAGGTTTCAATAAACCAGTGAAGTTTAAATCTGTTTTAATATGAATTTAAAGCATGGTTTATATCTGTGAAACAGTAATGACTGTCTTAAGACAGAATTTAAGAATTAATTATAAGAAACTCAAATTTTTGTAATAAAACAGATTAAACATATGTTTTAAATAAATAAAAACGAATTTTTGTAAATGAAAATCTTAATAAAATAAAATAAAAACTTAATTAAACAACATGTTAAAAATTATTACAATGGATATTTGTGTGCGATTTTAAGTGAGGCGTGTCAACTACTGCATCTTGCTCGAGAACGATTCACATTGGGATAATACGCCTAAGGATTTCGTCATATCTTCGTCGTCACCTCAAATTCGCACATTGTTTGCGATTATAATATCGAAATGTTTGCCCTCGAATCCGGAAGATTTGTGGATGAAATATAGGGATGACATGCCTGAGGATGTGTTACATCGTGTGCGTTGTCAAAATTTTAATCTTATACTACAAATTATTGCAGAAATTTACAATGAGACATTGATCATGATAGAAGATATGTGTTTATTGATGGTAAATAAAGTATTGTCATGTTTGGGCATGACAGAACCCAATCGCCCTATGCGCGATTCATTTAACCACGAGTTGCAAAGAGAACAACAATACAATACTGAAGTATTGACCAAAACAGTTTGATCAAATGTTCCGCAGTTTAATGAACAACAAAGAATTTCGTCCGATACTTTGATGGAAGCTTTGAACAGAGGATCTGGTGGAATTTACTATTGGTTGAACAGATTTAGTGTACATAATTATTGGTTGAACATGTTTATTTATAGTTCGTAACATTTACAATTTTCATCAATTATTTTAAATTATTTAATTAATTATTATTAACACAAAATTATTTTAAATTAGAAAAAACCAACAGTCTAATAAGACAAAATCTATATAAATAAAATTTATATAGATTTTGTCTTATTTCTTATTTCTTTTGTCTTATTTCTGTCTTATTTTTCCCGCGAAGCCCGCGGGATACCCCCTAGTTCTTTAATATAATTTTTAGAAACAAAAAAAAATAATTATTAACAAAAAAAGAAAATCAAGGTAATATTCTTTAAAAAATTTAGTTCGAAGCATCACCACAAATACTCCCCCACCAGTGGCTTCGAAGAAGACACGAAATGAAAAATGTTGGTACAGATGTACCGAAAGTAGTAAATGATAGAAATTTTTAATATTAACATAAATGTTGCTGGATTGTGGAAAAAAGATATCCGAAAAATTGACGCGGATTACAATTTTAGCTAAAGTTCAAAACAGATCCACAATATCCTACAAAATCATACTGAAAGGACAGGATTTTGCTAGATCTGATGGTATCAGGTTAACCGAAAAGTTGAGATTGTGATCCATAGTAGGATCAGAATGATCGTTTGTAGATAATCGTTTTAGCGTGTATTTTGAAAATGTAGTAGAATCAGTGTGATTCGTGTGAGCATTAAAATTTTCGAGAGAACTGTATTGTTCTTCGCCTGAATTCTCCTAATAACAGGGTTTAAGTCTGTCGATTGAAATCTTGGCTTTTTTGCCATTAATTTGCAAATCGAAATTTTTGTTATTACGACTTAAAACATTGAATGGGCCGGTGTAAGGCGGTTGTAAAGATTTCCTTACAGCATCGTTCGTAAGAGGACGTGTGAGCAAGTATGGAGATCTTTGCTCACAAAGGAAGAAGACATCACGTGTGCAGACGCTGGTTTAGGTCCAATTTCATGGAAATGTTTTCTCAACTGTTTGACGAACTCGGATTGGGGAACGAATGAATTTGTAGAAGAATTTAGAAATTGTTTCGGAGTTCGTATCGAGCTTCCATAAGTATGTACGATGGCACGCAAGAGGTCACTGGAAGCACTGGACAAAACGTTAAAAGATCTTAGTGACAACCCAAACATTTTTGGTAGATCCATGATGTCAGGTGATTATTGTCAGACTGTTCCAATTATTCCCCGATCAACTGTTGCTGACGAACTAAACGAATGGTTAAAATCATATAAATTGTGGCGACATGTAAAGACACTCCAATTAACAACTAACATGCGAGTGTTTTTGCAACAGGATCAAACTGCGATTATGTTTTCGAAGCAGTTATTAGATATTGAAAATGGTAAGATCGCAGTTGACACCTCGATCGGAATAATTACGCTACTCACGGATTTTTGTCACTTCATCGATTCAAAAGAGGAGCTTATTCAGTGTGTTTTAACGAGCATAGAACAACAGTTCAGAAACCATAATTGGCGGGGTGAACGAGCAATATTGGCGGCCAAAATGATCTCAATGCAACCATTCAGAATTTTCTTCCCGGAGAGTTATTTTCTTAAAAATCAGTTGACACAGTTACAAACCAGGATGACGTTGACAACTTTCCCACAGAGTTTATAAATACCCTGGATTTGCCTGGACAACCACCTCATATTTTACAATTAAAAGTGGAATCAGCTGTGATTATGCTGCGTAACATTAATCAACCTCGACTGTGCAATGAAACGAGACTGGCTGTGAAAAAGCTAATGAATAACGTCATCGAGGCCAAGATCATCAAGGGAAAATACAAAAGGGATGATGTCTTGATCCCGCGTACATCAATTATTCCAACGGATTTACCATTCGATTTTAAGCGTCTAGAGTTTCCCATCCGTCTGACCTTTGCGATGACCATAATTAAATTGCAAGGCCAGTCGTTGAAAATTTGCGGTTTCCTTGTTTCGCGCATGGGCAATTATTCGTCGCGTGCTCGCGAGTCGGAAACCATCATCTATTCATATTTTCGCAAAAAAAGACAAAAAATGTAGTACATCAGAAAGCCTGATTGATTAAGTGTATAACTGTGATGCATTTAATGTAGATAAAAATTTTGTATTACGTTTTGACCATATTTTCCAAAAATAGGTATATGTAGGTGATACGAAGCTCACCGGGTCATCTACTATGTTATAAAATATGCTTGTAGAGACGTATAAATAATTTGTATATGCTAAAAGAAGCTGATTGTTATTAAAAAGTCAGGCAAGTGCGAATATAATTCGCTCGCTGAGGGTCCCATGTATATAATATTTGAGAAAACAACAGTTTTTGTTATAATAGTTTCACGTTGGGTTGCATCTTACTCAAAGCTGTTTATGGTGGCTAAAGAAAGCTTCAATTACGCCAGATTACAAGTTATTTATATTGGAAAATATATTTTATTTGTTGTAGCTTCAACTGTTGTTAGCTCATGAATTTTTCTTTGTAAATTTTTTTGTAGAAAATAGTTTGAGAGCCAGTTTTGAAAATTTTCATTGAAACCAACGTTAAAGTCACTTATCACAATAGTTGGAGGAAAAACTGTCGTCAAATTATTGCCAACGAGTGGATTGTTCACCCAGTTGAGTGATTTGTCTGATGAATATTGGGGGGATCGGTATCCCAACAGGATTTGAACTTCAGCTAGTGGAACATTCACAATGACTGCCAGCAGAGCTTAAATCGCAGTGATGGCTACTTTTTTTCTGCACTAGTGGTACTGGGATAGGAAATTTTTTTCACATTTTTGAACAGAACTCAAAAACTGCACTTTTGAAAACTACAAAAATTGTTTTGGACTAGAAAAAAAATCACCTTTCATATGATAACCCACTCGACAAGGTCAAAAATAATTTTTATTCAAAATTTCCACTCTCAACCCCTTCAAAATAACATTTGAAATGATGAGCCAACCGCTATAGTTTTCGTTCCATCTTTACAACATTGTCCATAGCCATGAATTTTTCAAAATTTTTTCTTTCGTAATGTTCGAAGTTAAGGAGGGGGGCAGGTCCCCTAAAAATAACATTTGAAATGATGAGCCGACCGCTATAGTTTTCATTCAATCTTTTCAACATTGCCCATAACCATGAATTTTTCCAAATTTTTTCTTTCGTAATGTTCGAAGTAAAGGGGGGGGGGGGGGGGGCAGAAATTTTTTTTTCACATTTTTGACCATAACTCAAAAACTGCGCTTTTGAAAATTACAGAAAAAATTGTTTTGGACTAGGAAAAAATTCACCTTTCATATGACACCCCATTCGACAAGGTCAAAAATAATTTATTTGCATAATTTCCACTCTCAACCCTCTCAAAATAACAGTTGAAATGATGAGCCGACCGCTTTAGTTTTCGAACACCGAAGTCTCACCAATAGGGTACCGTTTTTACTTTTTCAAAGTATACGGACTCTTAAAACTTACGACATCGATCCAAATAGCCCAACTATTGAAGTGCTTTCAAAGCTAGGCTAAAAATATGAGAATCTCACTTCATTCTTGAGCCACATAAACATTAGTTAAATTGATAGATGTAGTTTTGTGGAAAAAAAATGAAAGAGCTTAAGTTGGTCCCATCTTGTTGGCAATATCCAACAAGTTTCAAAGTTTTTTTAAATATTTTTAAAATATTTTTCGACCAAAACAAAAATACTAATAAAAACTTTTCGTTTTCAATTTATACTCAAACGAACTTTTCCTAATGTATGGTTTTTAGAGAAAATTTCAAAATATAAACTTAACACAGAAACAAACTTATAACATAATTTATTTGAAATGAAAATTTACAATAAAAAAAATTTCCATATTTTTCCGACTTTCTACAAAAACCAAAAAAATTTTTTTTAAATACAACAAAAAAATGGGAAGGAAAATCCCATTAACATAATTTAATAGCCTTTCACTAAGTATAAGGTCCAGAGCACAAAATAATATAGAAAACATTAACACGAGTGACTGACTCGCTATGTACTCACTCGTACACATTTAAAACTTCGATATAATATTTCATAAAAGTTTTTTTACCCAGCATAAAAATATCATAGCTAAAATTTAATGGTTTCATCTCAATCCCTAGAATAGACTTTTATGTTCTTAAAAATGAATCATTTCTGGTGACAGGTGGTTTTTTATTTATATTAACAATTTTCGTTTGTGTGTTTGTATGGTTTTTTAAAAAAATAACATAAACATTTTATTTAATGTTGAAACGCGTTTGTTGTTGTACATATATTATGGTAATGAGTGGTGATGAAAATGTGAAATATAATTCACGGCTGGAATATCTTTAAGGAATGTAAATTAAATTAATGCGGATTATATGATGAATTTTAATTCTAAAATATACATTTTGAGAAACAGTTGGGGGTGGTGGTGTATATTTTTAATTATGCGGGTGAAGGTTTGGTTGGTTTTTGTAAGAGAATGGAAAATTAATATTAATCAAGGTTATATGAAACAGTTAAGTGTGTGGAATTATATATGAAAATCAAGATTTTGTCTTTACTTTATGTGATTTTACAGAGAAAAATACATTTGGCTGAACAATTGCTCAATTCTGCCTGATCAATAAACTAGACTTGTGTCGATCAATAGACTGTGGGCAAAAAATTTAAATGCTTCCGTTCCAGTAACGGAATTTCAGCTAGTCAGCAAGGCAAATATAAAATTTCACAAAAAAAATTTTTATTATTGTTTAATTTTTGATTTGTTTCGAATCAATTGGCGACTAAGGATAATAATATAAACCGCAAATATTTTCATCACACAATTTCCCTTCGTAAAACTTTCAAAGAAAAACAAAATAAATAACTTAAACCGTCATAAAAAAACTGAAATAAGTTAACAAAACAACATAAAAGCTCCATTTAAAAAAAAGGAAAAACTTTTCGTTTCATTTATGGAATTTATAGAACAATCATTTCAATTTAAGTTGCTTTCAGCACAATTTTTAGTATTATTGTCGAACTTAAAAAAGTTGGTTTCAATTGACGACAAAAACTCACTTATATATGTTAAATCAAATTGAAAATGATTGTAAAAAAAAAATAAACTTTTTCATTGGTTTTAGAAACCCTATTGATTATTACTGGTGCAAGATTTAGAGATTTGTTATCTACATAATCCTGTAATATATTCATAAAACTACCTAGAGATAAAATAAAACTACATCCGACACGTTCTTACCATAAACTTATTAATTAAAAATTCGTATAAAAAAGAAACCAAAACTCACACTTTTACTATAATACATTACCTGATAACATTTGCATCTACTTTTATGTCCTCTTTTCCAATCAGCTTTTTGATGTTCCTTCCCACAATAAACAATATTCTGACAACCTGCACATTTTTGTGTAGCTGAAATCCCACAATACCCACATTTTCGTAGGCTGGGTGTTATTGTCGATATAGATGATGATAGGGATAATAATGATGTTGTTGAGGTAGATGTTGATGCTGGTAATGCGGATGATGACATTTTTTTTTGTATCTTCGTGATATGATTTTTAATGTTAATATTTATTTTTCACTTTGTTTATAAATTAAAATAAAATCTCTTGATATATTGATTTTGTTTGATGGAAAATCTAGAAAAATTGGAAAAACGGAGAAAAAATTTATTAAAAATTTTGTTTAGAATGAAAAATTTTGTTTTTTTAAAATTAATTTCAAAACGAAAACGCCTTGGTTCTATTGCATTTTTTATTGGAATGTTTCAATTTAGTTCATGGTATATCAGTGAATTCAATGAAGTTAAATAAGTTTGGTTAAAATATTTTTGGTTTTTGTTTGTCTTCTGTTATAGGCTTTAACGAATTAAGATAAAGAGTTACGTCAATAATTTCAGGTTCATTAGTTAGTTGACGAATGAAAGGTACTCCAGAGAGGTGTTTTTAACATTGTGATATGTAAGGTGACCAGACATACTTCATTCGGGAGTTCAGAACTCCCTTGTAAGGCTTTGTACTCTTTTGTTTTCCTGTACTCCTTTTGGCAAATATGTACTCCTTGTACTCCCAAAACATTCGAAATTGTACTCGTCAAACATTTGAAATAGAATTTCAAACAAGAAACATAAAATATAAATATTCAAGCATAAAATTTTATTTCATATAAACTTGTTGAGATCGTTTTGATTCGAACGAACAATTTGTCAGAGTATCTAGCCAATTCAAAATCAGTAAATTGGGGGAATATAATCCGGGAGTAACACAACAATTTTATGAAACAGATTTTGAATTTTTATAAAACCTGCTCAAATTATATGCAACAATTGACTTAGTGTTAGTCTTTTCTCATAGACAATTAGTGTTTCAACTACTTATCTTGAACATCGTAACAGAAACAAATCAATTAGGATGCAAGAAAAGAAACTATAAAATTTTCGAAGCAGAATGCTTAATTAGTCTTATTAATGATAATCAATTTGATGATTGCAGAAGTTGCTTTGTTTCTTCGTGCTACTAACGCCAGTGTAGAAAGATCTTTTTCATTAATTAATGATTTTTGGTGATCGGAGAAATCTCAAATAAACATAGAAGTATTGTAAGCCATTATTTTCACAAAATTTAACTTAAAATGTAAATAATCTATTGTGCTTAAAAGCACAATAGATCTCTAGGTTGCAGTGCTACTTGTACTAGCTAGCGAATTAGTTCAGCTTCGAGACCCACAAATAAAAAAAACAACTTAAAATTTGCGTGCAAACTATTTGTGAATGTGCTCTTGAAACACGAACACTTTACAAGAGCAATTCTAGTCAAGCAATAAATAAATATGAATAAAATGAGGTAATGAGAAAACAAGAAATTATTTATTTTATTATTTTCAAGATTGACATTTTGGCAGTGAATGTGTGTGATTTAAAAATAAAATGCCTGTTTATTTTTAAAATGTTATGACGATTATTGAGTACAATATACAAAAAAACATCGTTCTGGAAAATACCTTTTAGAGAAAATAGTTTCACTAAAAGAATATAAAACACCTGAATAAACATGAGGCTAACAAAAACAAAATAACACGCAACAGGAAATTGTTGCTATCTTATTTTAGGAAATAAACGCAGTCTATTAGAGAATAGAGAAATAAACATATTAGTATGAAGATATTTCAATAGAGCTCACACCTTTGGGTGAACATTTGACAATGGTGATATTATGTTTTTGTTTATAAAGGTCGATTGATGTTTTGGAAGTGTGCAGATGGTTTTTTCAAGTATATATAGGAGGTTGTGTTAAGGATAGCCAGTCAGTATTAAGTTGAAGTTGAAACAAAGCAGTTTTAAATTGAACGATAAATATTTTTATAAGAAAAAAAAGTCTTAAAAATTGTAACGTGATCGAATCAAATATAAGTAGGTCGGCCCAGAAACGTTACCATATTATTTAACATTTTTTGTGAATCATATGTGATTTGAATTAATTGGTAATGATTAAATGTAATGTATAATTTAAGTTAATAAATAATGTTTATTTGTAACTAATGCTTCTCCCCTCCAAAAAAAAAATCATCTTTTGAAAATTTATTCGAATGCATAAAAGTATGAAGTTGTTTATGAAAAGTTTTTCTGATATGCAAAGGTGCCTCAAAAACTGTCATATAAGTCGACTAATAATTTTTATGGGTCAAATTTTTTACCAAAAAATGTGTTCCCCTCTGTAATTTTAAAAAATTGGTTATCTTACGATATGTAAAGTTACTGTTTGTGGGACGCTTTCCGAAATCGGTATTATAATGATATCTTTATCGTTTCGAGATCTCCTGCAGCTGTTAGGGCTATATTTAGGTGGCAGTCTATGTGTGTGTGTTTCATTGTATGTGTACGCACGAGATCTTTATGAAACTTTGGTATGTAAATGATCTGCAAAGCGGTGTTCACTTGAATGTAGACGATTTCAGTCATTTTTAAATTTTGAGTCGGTGTGGGTAGTGAATGGATCGCTAGAACTTTTTTTTCTTAAAATTTAAATAACACCCAGTCCTGACATTCAGTTTTGTTGATGCTTCGTGCATAAGCTTTATGCAATGTGAATAACAAATTTGCAACGTTATTGGTTTGCCACTGCTGGTTATATATAGATTTTTACTTATTCTTTAGAGGATTTCACAACAACAGCCAATGAAATTAAAACTAGTTAGTGTTTTTGGTGAATCTTTGGTAAAACGTTTCAATTAACATGAGAAAGAACTATTTAGTGTTATGTTGTCATGCTGATGTTTTAATTGACCGACATGCTAGGTTGTTGTGTTTGGGATGATTTTTGATATCAACATTTTAATGATATCTTCACGTTTTAAGAACTCCTGAAACTGTCTAGACAGCTTATGTTAGTTCACACTATGTAGGTGGCAGTTTATTGAGGCGGCAGTTTATTAAGTTAGTATAATTGATATTTCGCATAATAAATCTCTACAAAAACAGACACGATAACTTCACTAAGCCATGATACAAACTAGTGAAACACATTACTGAAAGCAAAATCAAGTAGATTTTGTTACGAAGCTTGTTTAAACAACTTTATTATTATATATATAATTCAACAATTCAATATAATTTATTGTTTTTTTTCATATATTTTTTTGTAGAACCCTTCTCGCAATAATATTAATTTTTGTTCGATTGCTTTATCATTTTGAGATGTTGTTGATTCTGACCTTTGTTTATCTATTTACTTGGATTTTTGTTTTTGTGGTCAGTTGGTGAATGCCAAAAATCCCAGAGCTTAAAATTTGAAAAATTTTGTTAGTAAAATTATAGTAAAACGAAACTTTTTAGTTAAATTAGTAAATATAGAAATTTTTCTTTAAAGCTAATAAAAAAATTATTAATTTTTTGTTTTGTGGTCAATTAATGTGATCAATTGTGTTTAAATTCTGGAAAAATAAATTATTACAAATTGTGTAAGCTTATAATCTAAAATTATAATCGTGATGTGTTTGAATAAATAAAATAGTCTATAACATTTTATGATGTTTTTTTTGAAATATTGATTTCATTGAAATGAAAAAATAAAAAATTTATGTATTAATTTTCGTGTCTGCGACTAAATGTGACTAAATTAGTAAAAGTATATACATAGAATTTTTTTTTGTAATGCAAATATTTGTAAGATGAATAATTCCATAATTACTATCAAAAAAGTTGATGTTATGCTTTTAAAAAGTTGCTTTAATTGTTTTTCGTTTAATCTATAAAGGAACAAAACGAAAGAAGTGTGAATTGGTGAAACTTGTTACAGCGAGTATAATACTACAGCAACAGCATTTTCTCTTCGTTGTTTTAGTGATATCCTCTCAGAAGAAGAAATATAAATAAAAGGACGAACCTCTAGTGTCGAGCTAACTAAAAACCATATTTGTTTTTTATGACGAACAACTGTTCCTTTTGGTTAAAACAAGTTGAATTTATACGACCATCATGCAAATCAACAACTAACCCTAATTTTTATTTTTGGATGCCGCTGTTGCTAGTTTCTCTGTTATTATTTTTGTTCACATTTTATTGCAACAGTTTATTGGTCAAGGCCGTCAACAATTTAGTTATAAAAATTAGTTGGATCACTTATTGGTCAACACTATCAACTTAGTAGTCAACACCGTCAACAATTTGTTACATCAACTAATTGGGAAGCTTTTTGGTCAACGTTATTAACAAGTTTTTATAACGAACAACTGTTTCTTTTGGTTACAACGAGTTAAATTTATACGACCGTCGTCTGTCGTGTTAATCAACAACTAACCCTAATTTTTATTTTGGATGCCGCTATTGTTATTTTTTCTGTTATTATTATTGTTCACATTTTATTGCAACAGCTTATTGGTCAAGGCCGCCAACAATTTAGTTATAAAAATTAATTGGACCACTTATTGGTCAACACTATCAACAATTTACTATAACAATTTATTGGAAAACTTAGGGGTCAACAGCGTCAACAATTTTGTTATAACAATTTATTGGAAAACTTATTGGCCAACACCATAAACAATTTGCTATATGACAATTTATTGAAAAACTTAGTAGTCAACACCGTCAACAATTTGTTACAACAACTTATTGGGAAACTTTTTGGTCAACGTTATCAACAATTTGTTATGACGAACAACTGTTTCTTTTGGTTACAACGGGTTGAATTTATACGACCGTCGTCCGTCATGTTAATCAACAACCAACCCTAATTTTTATTTTTGGATGCCACTGTTGTTAGTTTTTCTGTTATTATTATTGTTCACATTTTATTGTAACAGTTTATTGGCCAATGCCGCCAACAATTTGGTTATACGAATTTATTGGACCACTTATTGATCAACACTATCAACAATTTACCATAACAATTTATTGGAAAACTTAGGGGTCAACACCGTCAACAATTTGGTTATAACAATTTATTGGAAAACTTATTGGCCAACACCGTAAACAATTTGCTATATGACAATTTATTGAAAAACTTAGTAGTCAACACCGTCAACAATTTGTTACAACAACTTATTGGGAAAATTTTTGGTCAACGTTATCAACAATTTGTTATAACAATTAATTGGTCAACATTGACCATAATTTATTAGAACATTGCCTAGTCAAATATTTATTTACATAGGATAATGTACTAGATTAAATAAATTAAGCATGAAGAGTTAGATCGGGAACAAATCATGGGTAGGAGTGATACTTTTATCTAATATTTGTTAAATGTAATAATTGTAATTATATTTTGGTGTGTGTGATGATCTCGTTTTCTTTAAACTTTGGGGTCGTCAGAGTACTGGTACACTGAAAAAAATTTCTGGGTAATTGTAACCAAAAAACATACTTAACTTAACCAAGAATATCGGTTGTTTTTCAACCAGCGAAGCGCAAGTTTAATATTATTAATTTTGCATGGGTTACTTTAACACTTGCTTTTGCTTAGTAAATTAAAACTTTGCATCTGGTCAATTTTAACTATAAATGAAATCAGTAATTGCTTAGTTATTTTGACCTTTGCTAATCATTTAACTTAACAAATTTTTTAGTCAATTTCACTTATGTATAGTTAAAAAATGTTAGTTTGTATTGAACTATTTTTAACGAATTTTAAAAATGTGGCCTGTTTAAACTAACCATTCTTAAACTATGCGTTATAGTTCATTTAAACCAAATGTTGACCTATTTCTTAGTTAAGTTAACGCATGTTTGTTATATTTTAACACACATTTGAACTTTTTGCTAAGTTAAAATAACTTTATAATTAATTAAATACAAAGCAAAGAAATACTTGATTTTTAGCTCATTTATTAGAAATTAATATAAGAATACATTAAATAAAAATTATACACTAAATACATTAAAAACAAAATAAATTTAAACAGGTATAAAATCATGTAATGGCTAATGCTATGTTTATACCGCCGATAACTTAATAGAATAATATGTTTTTACTATTAAACTAACGATATCATGGGTGTTTATACCACAAAAAAGTATTATGTATTCACTGAAAATAAAATTCAATAAAATTGTCGTTATATTTTTTTTTTTTTAATAAAATGTGTTGTGTAGGGTTTAGAATATGTGTCACAACAACACATAAATACCTTTTAAGACCTAGGTCTAGACCTGGGCCCCACAACAACAACAACAATAAAAAAAATTACTGACAATTCAACTCACTAAATAAAGTTTCGATAAGGTCCAATAAAAACGCTTCATTTGCTATTTTTTAACAAATCAAAACGAATTATATCGATTATTTTTCTTTCTCTGATGGGAAAGAACAGCGAATTATATTGAATATGTTCGGCCTACTTAATATATTAATTTAAAACTAGAGATATTGAGATAATTTTTTTTTTCTTAATGAGATAATTTTTTTTTATTTATAATTTTGTTTAAAAGATAATTATTAGTTTCTAAATAAAATTTTTTCTACAAATTATTCTATAATACAAAATTATGTAAAAATGCAATTTGCAAATAATAAAAATGTCCGTTTACATTCATAAATGATTGCATGTTTATGTTTATTTGTCAAAAATAAATTACAAATTTATAACATTTATGCGCCTACTAAGATAAAATAATATTTAATTTTGTTAGAAGAAAAAATGACAACAAAGGATTATGTTGTATGAAATAATGTTACTATTTCTGTTCGTTTAGTTGTCTGCTAAATGCAACTCGTCAACAAATTATTAGTCGATTATTTTTCAACATTACCACTCATGCCATTTGAGGTTAAAAATTTCTCTCGTGCGCTACGCGCACTCGTTACCTCAAATAACATTCGTAATAATGATTATGAAAAATAATCGACTATTATTTGACGACTCGTGATATTATATATGATTATTGAACTCCTTTCGTTGGCTGAATAAACAACATCGTTGGTTCGATAAATAATTTGTTAATATTACGAATGATTTCGATTAACGAATGATAAATTGTATATGGATCCAATGAAAAGTAGCCCATTAATTTCTGTTTATTAATACAACGAACAATTTTATTGGAGTTTAGTAAATTTTTTTTCAGTGTTCTATCTGTGGTTTAAACGCTCTTAATAATTTTGAGAGATAGAATGCGGTAGCCAAATTTCTAATTCGTCATGCTACCTGGGTAACGCTAACAGAATTGGGTTGGTGTAGTTGAGAGGGGCAGAGTAAATACTGCATATACTCAATATACTGTACCATGGCGAGTCATTGGCGCCATAAAACCAATGTAACTCAAGCGTCTGTTCTCCATGTTAGGGACGGCTTGGAGCAGGCGTCTTTCTTGGACCAAGCGCCTCGCTATATAAACGTGCAAAAAGCATCTGTTCTCCATGTTATGGGCGTCTTGGAGCGGGCGTCTGTCTTGGGTTAACGTGTATAATATAAACGTGTAAAAGGGTTGTTTCTGGTAACCTTAAGATGCAGAACGAACCCATTCACAAAAATTTAGGTTGGGCGATGGGTTAACACTCCATTTCCGTAAAAAATTATTGGTCATGAATTCTGTACACTGACTTTGGATTATCTCGGATTCATCACAAGAACGACCTCGAAAACAGTTCCCGAACTAGGATTTAAAAATGAGAACCTGGGACGTGCTAAGCCTTAGAAGACCAGGAGATCTACTAAGACTTACAAACCAAGGCGGTAGCTACACACTAGATATAGCGGAATTACAAGAACTAAGATAGTCAGGTAGTGGAATCCATGAAACAGCCAAAGGATATACTCCCTACTATTGCGGTCATCAACAGGAGGAGAGTTTGGAGTTGGCTTTCTCATACATCTTCGCATCAACATATTATCGACTTTTGCCCAATTAATATGCGAATATGCACAATGTGTAACGATCATCAATGTTCATGCACCTACTGAAGACAGAGCAGATGATATTAAATACCTGTTCTTTCTAGAACACGAAGAAGTCATTAGTAACATATCGCGGCACGATATAAATATCGTGGTAGGTGACTTGAATGCTCAAATTGGTAGAAGTACAGAACTTAAAACACATATCGGTCCTAACAGCTTGCATCATACTAGTAACAATAACGGCTTTCATGCAGCTAAACTGGCTATGATGTATGATCTAGTAATATCTAGCACATTCTTTCCTCATAAGAGAATCCACAAAGCAACGTGGAAATCAAACGATGGAATAACCGACAATCAAATTGATCATGTCATCATTTCTAAGAGACACGCTACAAGTGTAACTGACCTTCGATCAATATAGAGGTGCTGATATGGACACCAATCAAATGCGTGCACTGAAAAAAATTGAAGTTCATGACAACCTCATCTCGAAGTTGGCAGTTGATTATTAATGCAAAGAAAAGTTATTTGCAAACAATTTCACTGTGATTGAGACAACTACTCGATAAAATTTTCCTAACAACAGAATGAGGTTTGTTTAAAATATAAAGTGTTATATCCAATATAACAGTAGTTGAATAAAGATAATAACTATTTCCCTGAAAAAAATTTTCTTTGGCCTTATATCATGAATTTTTCATTTTAAAGTTTAAGTATTTGAGATTAATTGAACTATATTTTATTTTCACATAAATATTTCATGTGATTCTCTCAACTTCATCGATTTATAATTGTAGAGTTGTTGAAGCAATTTCGTAGTTTGATTCGCCATATGTGACCGCATGGTGAAGTTGAGACAATTGCATTTCGATTGGAAATAGGACATGTTTTTTTCAGTGTGTCATCCTTAAGTACAAGCGCAAGTTGTCATCTACGTTTAATAGACAAGCAAAAACGACGGTACGCTGGAATGTCGAAGCAGTTAAACATCCGGAAACGCTGGATAGAGATGTGAGGTGCCATTAATGTGAGATGCCGTCTGAAATACAATTAAACATACAAGAAGAATGGCAAACGATTCAATCAAACATTATATCCGCAGCACAAACTACAACCGGAAAACGACCACCAACATCACCTAATGAATGGTTTGATGACGAGTGCCCCGATAGCGTTGAGCACAAACAAAAAGAATTGACAGATTTATAAAATTGATCATAAACGCAAAATGAATGTGAAATTAAACGTCAAACTCATAGTGTCTTGCCGTACCTGAAAAGTTTAAGGTAATGTTAAGGATAAGTTTAACGACAAGAAATCGGGCATTATAATATAGATCAAAATCAAAATATCAAATAACTATCTGTTATAGTAAAACAGTATTATTATATCAGTTAACGTCGTAATAGTTTAATAGCTATTTGCTATTATTGTGTAAACTTAGTATAAGGTAATCAAAAAATATGAACTGTTTAATGAATAATTAAATGAGGCACTCTACCGAAAATACAAATTTCAAGAGTTGCCATCAATTTGTAGTTAAATTTTTTTAAATTTCTTCTCAAATAATGAGTTTTTGCAGCTTAAAATTTTAAGACATAAACGTGTTAAGCCCGAAACCTGGATTTAAAAAAAAGAAGGCAGTCTTAAGGACTGCAGGACAGAAGTGAAAACTTAAAACTGTGAAATAGCTGTGTTTTTGTCGGCAAAATAGAACTAAATCTTTACTTAATTTACCACACTTACACACTGTTATTAACTGAGAAAACATCATAATATTCAATCAAAAGAAAGAACCAAAATATAAACCAAAAGAACGAGAGTAAAATTATTTATAATATATTATCAGTAATTTCAACAATACTTAGGTTAGGTACAATAATTATAATAATTATTTTTTATTTTACATAATTAATAAGGTTATAACTTGTATGTTTTCTAAGATAAGTTTAATTAAAGATTATACAATTTTGAAGGAATACAATTTACCTTTATAGACATCTTTTAAGACAAAATTGTTGATTCACTTTCATTAAATTTTTTTGTTCGACATATTTAACTTTTTAAACCATGTAATTGGTAAAAACTATAATTTCACACATCTTACTCATTTTACTTGAAAAAAAAAACACGAATATTTCACAAACCGCACTTTTACGGCATTTACATAAAGGCCACTAAATTTCAATCCATTCATCTTTAAATTTTTATAATAATTTTAGTTTTCATTTATTTAATTTAACAACAGAAATCAACGAACAGCTTTGTTAAACGTAAGCATTGTTAAAATAAACATGTTTGTTGAAGACAAACATTTTTGTTAATATAATCAAATTCAAACCACAAATTCAAACCATTGACAAAATTAAACAGACTGTTTGTTGAATTTTACATACAATTTTCAATGCATATCTTTATAATCAATGCATATCTTCCTCCCGGGAGTTCTTATATGCCTTAGTTCTTTTGTTTTTATTGTATATTTTTCCTAAAGTAAAGTAGTATAAGATATCACATAGAATACTATATCACATTTGTAGTAATATTAACTGTTTAAATTGTTAAATATATTTAATACTTTTAACTTAGCACCACACAACACCTTAACAATCAATTATTTATTATATAAAATAGCTTTAACAAACTCTCACTTAAACCACTTTATAAAGCAAGAGAACACACGTTTATTATCAACTTATGTAAAATACACCACTGATTACTTTTAAATTTAAAGTTAAAATACTGAATAGACAGAAGTTTGACATAAGTTTTGCTTTTCAGTTGCAAAATCATTACTAAACTAAACTGACTATAAAAAATAAATAATACGGTGAAATGAACCTAAAAATTTAGTAGAACTAACTTTGGTGCATAAGTAGATTTTACTTTGCATCATTTAAATTAGCCAGATAATTGCCAAGTCATTTACATTTAATAATACTACAAAGAATCATTTGCCTCACATGTTCTAACAGTTTTCAGACTTGAGTTTTGAAATCACACTTCAGTTTTGCATTCAATGTTATCTTAAAAAATCACAACATTAATTAACTTAGCTAGTTTTGTAATATAAAACACGCATAGTTTAAATTAAACATAGCCTATTTTGAACAAATTAACCAAAAACAGGGTAATTATAACTTAAACGCTTTAAACTAGCATAAGTTTAACTTTTTCAGTGTAGAGTAAACGAAAAGACGGTAGAGTAAAAGAAAAAAAATCTTACAAAACTTCACTTCTATTTGGGATCTCTAGTGTTCAACATAAAATATGTTTTCCAAAATATAATTATAGTGCGCTTATTAGGACAATTATAATAATTATTAGCAACTTTATCTGTAAAAATTCATTTGTCTCAACAACTTCTTATGCATGGATCAACGCGCGTAATACAATTTATCGTCTTTTGTTCATATCTTTTTTCAACTTGTTTGATTGATTTGCTATTTGATTTTGTTTGCAGTTTGTTCATGAAATGTTTTTGACAGTCGATTGGGATTTTATCATGTTGGTGCAGATCTTATTTGTTATTTTGTTATCACAATAATGGATATAAAACTTCGATATTTTGTTATATTGTTAGTAGTTTTTGTTTTCAAAAATTTAAATGACTTTAAATTTTGTATCAAAATCGATCAAAATAAGATCAAGAGGAAATTTCGTGAATATTCTGGAGATTTAAAAAGTTGTTACATTGTATGAAGTAAATCTCGACATTGTCATCATCATTTGAAGGTATAATTGTTCATCAGTTGTTAATAACGGTATCTGGGACACCATTATGCCAGGATGTAACAATGATAAAGAATCTAAAAACAGCCAATATGGCTTTCGCCCAAAAAAAATCTCTATATATCAAGGATATGCTTAATAAGTCATATTAAGTAAATAAAAAACACCATTCAACAGTCAATATAATAATAATATTTATGTAAAATTATAATAATAGAAATAAAATAAAAGAACTTAGCTAAGTACGTTGATTGATGTATGTTAAGCGTGCAGACGTCGCTTGTTCCTGTGTATCCTTTCTGAATCAATCTTTACAATTTGATTTCCAACAATAGTTTCTAAACCGATCCCTCAATTGCACTGTGATTTTCACTTATAAATTTTTATCCTGCTGTACACCAATTCCAAAAAAAAAACTCATACCAGGCTTGCAATAAGTTGCCCAAACCAACTAATAAATAGCTAAGGCCTCTTGTCCAACAATCTAAACCAACTGATCACCAGCATAAATAGATACACTCCATAGCCTTTAATAATAATTCTTCTCAAACAAAAATAAAGAATTAACACTATAATGAGATCATCTGTTCAATTTTATTATAATTTATAATTTTATGATCTTTACTTTTACTGATCAGGTATGCTCAACTAAACAATTTTGTTTTTATACATGTTTTAGTTGAATTTCATTTATATTCACAGAATTTGGTTGGTATAATATATTTTTTTTTGGTTTAACATAAATAAAAAAAATTTTAAATTTTTATTAAATTCTATCATAAATTTTTTTCTTTTTCCAACACAAATGAAACTTTTAGTTTTCTTTTTATAAAAAAATTTTTTTCATAGGACGATCGTAATATTGAACTTGATCATCACCAAATTAGAAATAATTTTTAAAGTTTTACTGTATAAGGAAAATCGACTAATTTTAATATTGATAATCTAATTATAACTTTTCGAAAAAAAAGAATCACCACTCAAACAATATTGATCTCGGCATAATTTTAAATTACGACTCGAAAAGTTAATTTTAGTTATAAATATAAAACGCGAATTCTGTATGGTTGAAAATGAATTTTATTTAAAATATAAAATCCCGACTTCGACTTAGAAAAAAAAAATCAAGTACAACTTGATTTATTAATTTTAAATCACGAATTGACTAAAAATTTTAATTTTTATTATCAAAAAATTAATTACGAACTGAATAAAAATTTCAATTTTGATTTTAATTATCAAAAAAATTAATTACGAACTGACTAAAAATTTTAATTTTGATATTAATTATCAAAAAATTACTTACGAACTGAATAATATTTTTCTAAAATGCTACTATAAATAGCATTTTACTTATGCTAAACGAAAGAAAATAAAGTTGATTGCATAGCATCCTCTCGTTTTGCAGCTTTCGTTATCATTAATGCAATCATAGAAAGAACAACACAAAACAACAGGTTAATTGGTCAAAAGCCAATTTTCCTTTTTTTCACCTAATTACAAGATATAAACAAAAACAAGAATTACCCTTTATTAGATACAACCATACCATCATTTAAGCTGTTGTAAATATAAACTCATACATCGAAAGAGTTTTAAAGTGAATTTTGAGAGTTTTCAGGTTTTTATATAGAATGAAGAGAGTTCATACTTCTCCTCTCTTTTGATTCGTTGTTATATTAAAATAAGAGAAACAATAATAAAAAAAACTAACAATATTCACATAAAGATATTATAAATATACATTTATGAAATTATATGTTTGATGGGGTGATCAGGTTCTTGTATTGTTATTATATAAATGACAAATTATGTTAGTGAAAAACATATAACGTTGTAGAATCAAGGATGGCAAATGGAAAGGTGTTTTACGCTTGATGTTAGTTCAGTCAAGCCCTAATTCCTTGTTAACACATTTATACAGAACCTTAATAGTTCTCTATTTGATTGCAGACTTTTTCTCAAACGCTACATGTTGGACATCACACAATTATTGGGCATAACACAGTCAATATATTTCTACTAAATTCAGATTTTTTGGCCATTAATTATATTACCAACAAATTCAACAATCGCTTGACATATTCGCGCATTATTTTATTGAAAGAAGCTTACTCAATGTTATGCTGGGTCTTTAGAGCCTCTGCCTCTTTGTTTTGTATATTTAATTCCGTTTATACAATCTCTTTCGCGTGCATATTTGAGTATTTGTACTCAACTGGGGGATTTCACTGTTCACGCATGGACGAAGGTCATCGGATTAACTCTGACATACTCTTAGTCCTCAGATTGCTTCTTGATAGTGAGTAACTAGTGGGTTTAGCTTCATTATAACACGCAGCATTACATCATTGGTGACCTTGACGACGGAGTTTAACAAGCAACATGGTTTGGTTTTTGAAAAACCTGTTACATATAGTACGAAGCTAAAAGGAACGTAGTCGAGGAAAATTTAAATCCAACGCAATCAACAAGTAACAACAGCTCTTCATCCTTAATTCTCTTCCTTTAGGCAACGTGGATCGATTGGGACAACAAAGCGAAACGTCCTAGTGCTAGAAGAATCGCAGATATTTTTGACATTCTATGTTTATCTCTACTTTGAATATTGTTTGTTGAACAAAAAAAAGAAGGAAACAACAACGTTACAAACAACGTTGATAATAAAAAAGGACATAAATATAAATTCAGCATTATTTGAATAAAAACAATTTCATCAAAATTGAAGCGAAACATTGAAAAATAAATTTTGAGATTGTAACAATAATCAACAAATTGCTGACCACCATATAAAATCACCGTTGGAACATTCATTCATACACTTAAAGAAATTTTTTTTGTATCAATTTTCCAACGTAAATCCCGATTTCAACAACGGTCCAGATCTCAAAATAACTCCAGAAAAAAGATGGAAACTTTTAATATTGTCTTAAATAATACAAATAATTTTTTCATAATTATAGAACACTGAGGAGGGGAACATGAAATCCCCGAATGAAAAGACAATAAAAAGAACCAAGGTTCATTGTAGGCGAGGAAATAAAGCACAAAAATAGGCCAAACCTAAGCAAATTGGCAGAGTAAGATGAATCGAGATGCGGTTTTTTGCGATGGGTTCATCAGGAAAGTTTGTGAACATAGCCACTTTTCGGCAAAAAACCTCTGGAGTACCTAGGGGCCAGGGCAGGTTATATACACCTCAGCTCCTTGAACTTTCCATAAATTCAACTTGAAATTGATCGAAGCTCGTTACTCGAGGGGTTTTTTGGGGTCGCTGAACACGAATATGATGTCGGCGATGACCCTCGGAGTACCTAGGGCCCAGGGCGGGTATGTCTAACTCATCTCCTGGAACTTTCCATTAATTCAGCTGGAAAATGATCGAAGCTCGTTACTGGGGGCTTTTGGGGCCGCTGAACACGAATATGATGTCGGCGATGACCTTCGGAGTACCTAGGGGCCAGGGCGTGTTATATACACCTCATCTCCTGGAACTTTCCATAAATACAGCTCGAAATTGATCGAAGCTCGTTACTCGGGGGTTTTTGGGGTCGTTGAACACGAATATGATGTCGGCGATGACCCTCGGAGTACCTGGGGCCCAGGGCAGGTATATTTAACTCATATCCTGAAAATTTTCATAATGCTTTTTTTTGATCCACGGGTGTGACAACCCCGCGTGCTCCAGTCCCTGCTATTGGCATATGAGTTAACGTGAGATATCACATACCACTGGCAATAGCAGTGAGATATCACTAGCCAAGGTGATATCTTTGGGGTGCTGGCGGATGAACTGTATTCAGTCAACGGTAGCACTCTCAATCTTAGCTAATGAATATTCCTTGATGCTGGAACGCTGTAGCTTGCTCGATGAAACGAGCCTTCATATAACTACATATCTGAGCTTTAATCATTGAAAAATATACTGCGTCCCATAATCAGGGATTATGCCATTGGCTGGACTATTGGCAAACCAATTTTAGTTTTGTTCCTGCAAATTCGTAAAACAAATTTGCTTTGTATCTCTTATTTTATTTTTATTTTCCCTATCCTATCACGAAATATTGGCCTATGTCATATTTTATATGTGATAGGATTTATGGTTTAGTTATCCATTACTTAACAAAAAAATATTAAAAAAAACAGAAAAAAACAGATTTGCGTCCATTAACGTCCTTAGAACGCATATTGTTGTGGGACCTTGGTCTTAAAAGGTTTTTATGTGTTGTTGTGACACATATGTAATGCCTACTACACATCACATTTTATTAAAAAAAAAAAAAAAATTAAAACTCGATTATTTTATTTCTTTTATTTTTTTTTATCATTGAAAAGAGTTATACAAAATTTTTTACGTTATATCTTCTAAATTTAGCTAACATTAAGTTCGCAACAGGACCTGTAACAGGACCCTTTCTAAAACTCGTATATTATTATGATGGTTTTATAATAAAAGTAGTTTATCCGCGCAATAGAAATTTATAATCTCAGTGCGCATGTCTATTATTAGGTTCTACTCCTTTTCTATATTAGTGTACGCACTATAAGGTTATAGAATACAATCACAGATATTATATACGTTGAGTAAAACCGTGCACGTGTTTCAGAAGTTCTTTCTTGAATTTACTAATTATAACAGATTTTTTCTATGATAACAAATGAAAAGTCTATTCCACTAGTGTAAAAAGAATAACAAATTGTAGTTGCTATAGTATTTCATATAACATGGTCTTACAAAATATTTTAAACAACGCAACCATGAAAAAACAGAATATGAATTTTAAATGTTTTGTTGTCGATTTCTAACTTTATAATTTATAGTAAACAACATCATATTCGTGTTCAGCGACCCCAAAAACCTCCGAGTAACGAGCTTCGATTAATCTCGAATTGTATTTATGGAAAGTTCCAGGAGATGAGGTGTATATAACCCGACCTGGCCCCTAGGTACTCCAGAGGTTTTTTGCCGAAAAGTGGCTATGTTCACAAACTTTTCTGACGGCTTCCTGAATCGAATGCAAAAAACCGCATCTCGATCCATCCTACTCTGCTAATTTGCTTAGGTTTAGTGCTTTATTTCTTCATCTATTGATCTAATGCTTGTAATCGTTTTTCATTTAACTTATGTTTAATAATAAAAATAAAAAACGATAGTCGACAGTATACTGAATCCAAGTTAGATCAGATCTATGATATACACAAATATCATAGACGCCCATCACCAAGATGGAAACTTGTTATTACCATCAAAAATTTGGACAGCGAGCAATGGTTCAGCTCCATGTACGTTTGGCCAGTCTCCATTCAAAGCTGTCAATGACTGTAAAACCATTTATCTTCTCTAAAAATGCATAAAGCGCAAGGTCAAGACGACTGTGATCGAAACCAATTACTCCAGCCGTCTGTTAATTTACGACAAATTGAAAAAGTTGTCGATCACTACAACATATGGATTAGGGTCAACGGATTTAGTCCTACCAGATGTCAATAAAATGATAGTAAATACCTACGAACCAAACTCCTACAGGTAAGCATCGGACTGAAACAAGCATTCACACACGGTTTGCTACTTTAGCCAGATTATAAGAGAAGAGTTTTAATATTTGGTTCTTCTTATTTCGATTAACTGGGAACCAATCAATTGAAGATTAGTCTTTACTCGCAGAAAATTGTCTAGCATAAATTTCAAACATAAGGGCGCTAATGGCTAACGCTAATGGCCCTTCGAACCTTTATTGATATTAAATCAAAAGCGAATGTGTCTATGAAACAAGTTGGTTTTTGATTAGAGGAAAACGTTTAAAACTTCATTAACTCAATTTAACTAAACAAACTAGTCATGGCAGTTTCTCTATTATCACTGATTTTTACTTTACTTTAAGTTTACGATTTAGTATGTAAAACATTTATTTAATAGGAAATGTTCGACAAAATGAACAAACCCAAATAGACATTTAAGATAAGGTTTTAATTTTCCGATTGAATTCATTTCTTTTAAGGGGGAATCAATCTCATTATAAATAAATCATTCTCCGAAAAATATTTTACATATAACGAGCTCGTTAGAGCTACGCAATACCCTTATCCGGATAAGAGAACAAAGAAAAAATCAATATAAACACATAAGATTTATCATAACATAATAATAAATTTAATTTCATTATCCTTTAGGGTTATATGTCACAATATAAAAATACATTTTGTCTTAAAATTTTATCTTATTCAAATTAAATAACAAAACAAAATTTCTGCAACATATTTCCTTTGAATCAGGAAAACGAAGAAAGAAAATTATGTTAACAAAAGTTTATGGAAATTACAAGAATATTTATTTGTTCATATATTATTACCGTATTGCCTGGGGAAAAACATCGTTTTTCATTACGATATGACTTGCCGGTTAATTACATTAATTAAACGACAGATTTGACAATGTTCCTGAGTACAACCTTCAATCTGTTTAACTGTTGGTTTGTCAGTTTAGTGTTGAGCAATTTCTACTAATCCGCTCATCACGATTTGAATTGCGGTTTTTGTCACAGCATGTATACATAAGCTTTCGTTTACTTTTTAATCTAAATAATAATAATAATAGAATTGAATAAGAATATAATCTTATTTGAAGATTTCTTATAATTTTTTTGCTTTAATGCAGAAAAAGAAAATGAAATTGAAATGAATTGATTTTGAAATTATAACAAAATGGTTTTGAAATGACTCCTGAGAGCTTAATAATTATAAATGAATTACAAATCGTTTAAGAGCTTAGAAGGTCAGGGAGAATTTTGATTATTTTGGTTAGAAAGTGTAGAAAATGTAATTAGGATTTGAAGTGATGATAATGGTCTGAGTTTATGTTGAATGTGAATTGTTTGGAAGTTATAAGATGTGAGAATGGTAATTATGGGTTGAAGACAGTGGCGGGTTTAAGCACAGGCAAACCAGGCATTTGCCGGTGGCCTCGCATTTTTTTCTTAGTACAAGTAATATAAAAAATTTTTCTTAGTACAATAAATATTAAATTGATTATTAAATTTCAAAAAAATTAAATAATTATTAAAATTCAATATAATGTATGCATACAGTATTTTTATAAACAGTATTTTTATAAAATATTTAACTTTACATATACAAATACATCTGTTATTATGTATGTAGCAATTTTTTTTGCGTTATACATAATGCCTGGCATATGAAAGAGTATGCGGTTTCTAGTCTCATATACATAAACGAAATTTGAAATTTTTTCTAAGCCTACTAGATTTTTTTTTAACATTTCACAGTTATTATATTCTTGTGAATATATGATTGCTATAGCTATAGTATGATTGTTATTGGTATAAAAAATGTTGTGTTATGATTGTGTGCGAGTTACAGTTTTTTGGTCTAATGTAAGTAATGAATGATGTAAAAATAGAGATTATTTGTTTTCCATTTCACTTCTAAATTATAATTCTTATAGTTCAGACGTTCTTTTTTGGTGTTCTTAGTAATTTATGCGATTTTAATATTGACGATTTTTGCTTTTCTCCTGGTTATTCTTCTGATTATACATTTTATATTGACGACTTCTGCTCTTTCCTTGGCTATTCTTCTGATTATTCGCTTTTATATTAATATTATATAAATTATATTATATATTTATAAATAAATATCAAACTTTAGAAAAAGTTTAAATTTATATTCATCGTTATTTAACTATGAATCCTCATCGTGATCGAGACGCTGGAAAAAAATGGGCTTCGGGTGCCGAAAAAAAAAGAAATAAGAAAAAACATACAGATATGTTAAAGAAAATTAAACCATTGACAAGTTTTTTTAATATACCATCAGGTACTAACACAACTTTTAATGCAGGTGCTAGTACTTCGCAAGATGTTTCAGAAAAATTGGTAGATATTTTATCTGACCAGTCTGAAACATCTTTAGGGTCTTTATCTTTTGTTGTTTCAAATTCTGAAGTTACTGCTGTCCTATTACCGGACACCCATGAAAAGGATTTTGAAATGAATTTGTCTCAAGAGTCTTCGTTAGCTTCCAATGATTTTGTTTTAGCTTCGAATCCCAAATTGTATGAAGCACAACAAGACATAACTGATGTGGTTATTGTTTCCGACGACCCGGCGTTATGGCCCATTTCGTTTAATGAACGAGAAAGAGTTGATATTGTTAAAAAAGGACCGAGTCAGGTTAAACAAATAAATTTTAAAGCCGATAAATCGGGTTGCAGATTTAATACTAGTTTCTACACGAGAGTTCTTGCTAACGGTGAAGAAGTTTCTAGAAGCTGGCTAGTGTATTCTATTCAAAATAATACGGTATTTTGCTTTTGTTGCAAAATTTTTTCTACCCGAAAAATATCTTTATCGTCGACTGAAGGTTATTCAGATTGGAAAAATATAGGTTCTAGCTTAAAACAAAATGATAAATCTCAGGATCACATTAGCTGTATGCAAAAATGGATGAATATGTCAATAATTTAAAATCAAATGCAACAATTGATCAAAATTTGCAGAGAATGATAGAAAATGAGAAGAAACATTGGCGCTTGGTACTTGAACGTCTTTTTGCTATAGTGCTAATGTTAGCTGAAAGATCATTACCTTTTCGTGGACACCGTGAGCAACTTTATCAGCTTTATAATGGACACTTCTTGGCACAAGTAGAACTTATTGCAAAATTTGATCCAGTTATGTTAGAGCATCTCAAACGAATAAAAAATAAAGAATGCTTTGACACTTATCTTGGAAAAGATGTGCAGAATGAAATAATTGGACTTATATCGAGAAGAATACTGAAAACGATCGTATCTTCTGTACAGTCATCAAAATATTTTTCTATTATCATGGATTGCACTCCTGATGTAAGTCATAAGGAACAGCTTTCAATTCTTTTGAGATGCGTTAAAATTAATCAGGAAGAAGTACAAATTGAAGAATTTTTTTGTGGTTTTTTTCACATAACTGATAGCACTGGTTCAGGTTTAGTTGAAATTTTTTTAAATTTATTAGCTGAGTATAATTTGGAGCTAATGAATTGTCGCGGGCAATCGTATGATAATGGTGCTAACATGCGAGGGAAATACAAAGGGTTTCAAGCTTTAATCAAAGAAAAAAATCTCAGAGCTCTTTACGTTCCATGTGCTAACCACACATTTAATCTAATGGTATGTGATGCTGCGAAATCAGTATCAATTGCAATTAACTTTTTTGGTACTGTTCAACGAATTTTTACATTTTTTGCTGCATCAATCGTTCGATGGGACATACTGCAAAGTGTTTGTAAAATAACTGTTAAATCATTATCAGATACGCGTTGGGAAAGCCGTATAAATAGTATAAAAGTTGTAAAAGATAATTTGGTTCAAATAATAGAAGCTTTATACAAAGTTGAAGATTCAAGTTCAATTGGAGTTACTGTTTCTGAAGCTAACGGACTTGCGAATGAGATATCCTCAAATCAGTTTATACTTTCACTTACAATTTGGCATGATATATTGTATGAAATTAACAAAGTAAGTAAAGTTATGCAGAATCCCTCGGCAGATATTTCTATTATGATAAAATTGGTGGAAACTACGAACAAATTTTTAGAATCGTTCAGAAGTGATGAATCATTTGAAGCGATTATTAAAAAATCTGAAGAAATAGCTATAAAATTAGGTACTGAGCCAGTATTCCCTCAAGTGCAGCTTAGCCGAAAACGACGTTTTTTTGATTATGCAGGAACTGAAACACCTCTAAATGGAAAGTCTAAATATAAAGTAGATTTTTTAATGCAATAATTGATGTTGCATTAGTAAGCTTAAATGAAAGATTCAAAATGCTTGATTCATACAACAAAATATTTGGTTTTTTAACCCGTACCGAAAAAATGCAAAGTTTAGATGCAAATGAATTGTTGAATGATTGTAAAAATTTAGAAATATCACTGAGAAATCCTAGTACAGAAGAATCGGACGTGAACCATGAAGAGCTATACCCGAAAATAAATACATTTTTAAGAATGAAAGCTTCGGCGGAATCGAAAGATGCACTGGAAATTTTAAAGTATATTATGGCAAATTCTTTAATCGAAATTTTTCCAAATTTATTTATTGCCCTATGAATTTTAGTAACTTTCCCTATTTCAGTGGCAAGCGCAGAGGAGTGATTTTCCAAATTAAAACTCATAAAAAACGATTTACGTTCCACTATGGGTCAAGACCGCTTATCTGCATTAGCTTTAATTTCCATTGAAAATAAAATAAGTCGGTCTTTGGACTGTTCTGATTTAATTGATGAGTTTGCGTCTTTAAAAGTCCAAAAGGTTAAGTTTTAAGTCAATGTAATCGATCCTCCTAAAATCTGCGAAAAAAATAAATGGTACCGCATTTTGAGTAGTCTTATTAGTGCATCTTCATCCAAAATAAAAAAAATACTTTATGTACATTTAAAGCCTGTGTGCGTTTTTTGTTTCGTTAAGTTCTAATAAATATCCAAAACACAATAGAACACAAGAATTAAAAACTCAACTAATATAATAGAAAACTTGCATATGGCCTCGCATATGGTAAATCCGCCACTGGTATAACCGCTGTGAAACAATGCATTTTTATCTATACTTCCCATAACCCTAAAATACTTTTCTCCAGAAGTCGTTAACCACCCCTAGTAATGATTTGATTTCTCAAAGAAAACCACATCCTTGAAACACTGCTAACATATTTTAATATGTATGCTAATCTTAGTTCTAGTGTTTGGTCACTAATTATTTGTAATGATGGTGATCATTCATATATGCACGCAAATGAGACTGTCTAAACGGAATAAAATAAGCGACAATAAAGAGCAGGGACTTTGACGACCAAAACAGCCAAAGAAATCGAGATCAGCACTCACACACCAATATAACTACGAATGTTACATTTAAAAAAGATTAAATAAAGGTTTCACCCACTTCTCATGGCCATGTATATTCCGCCCATCATACTGACTAAAGATTAGATTTAATTCCCACAATAACACTAACAATGTTGCGCCTGTGGTACGGGCGATTATTGCATGAGAATCATCAAACAAATAGTAATACAAGTGAAATATAACAATGTTGCACCTCTGGTCCGGGCGATTGTTGCACAAGAATAATAAGACCAATAGTATTACAAGTTGTTGTTAACAATTTTGCAGGTCTAGTCCGGGTAATTGCTGCACCAGAATTATAATACAAATAGTAACACAAGCTGTCAAACAAAATTGTTGCGCAGGGCGATTTTTCCATAAGATTAATCAAACAAATATTAATATACAACTGATAAACAAGAATGTTGCTACTTTGGTTCGGGCGATTGTTGAATAATAGCAATAAAAACAATTCAATCGTTGCGACAACTGCTAATTATGGTATTGCTAACTTATGGTAAGACACTGTTCAAACTGCACATAACAATGGCATCTCACGCACTCAGCCGGAATTATATTACAATGTATCAATGATAATAATAAACAGCTATATTTGCACTTATTTTATGTGTGATTTTGATTGCAAAAAATAATTAGAATTTATAATTATTTCTAATGTGAATTAAACAAACACAAATGTTTATGAATGTACTTTTTCTTATCAATAATAATAATGTACGTATTATCGTACATTAGGTATTTGTATTTACAAACCATTAAAAAAGTAGATTCACTTACGTTTCAAATTTTAAGCCTTATTCTTGCTGAATATTCCTTTGACCTTATCAAACGGAACCCAAAAAAAGCCGTCTATATATTTATACACGTTCTACCAAGAGCAACTTTATATCATCGTATATTTTAAAAATTTCCATATTCCGAATTTCACTCAGTGAAAGACAAAACAAACAATAATCTTTCTTTTCCTTCGATGCACTCATTAAAATTTAATGAGACCAAATTTTAAGAGAAAAAATACTCACTAGCACGACACTTGGTTGGGATTTGTAACAAAAATTAACAACAAAATAAAATTAATCAACTTAGGTGTTTTAATTAGTTACAACAAAAAACACTCCCAGAAGTTACTCCAACCGACGCCTTCATTTAATTCCGATCAACTGTCTTGTACATATATCAAAAAAATTATGAATCAACAATATATCAAAATGATATAGCACCGACGAAAACAAAATAATTGCAAACGGGTTGAGACAGATATGAATAAAAGGACGATAAGTTGTACTGATCGCGTTGCTTCATGCAAGAAAAAGCTTTTCCGGACAAATGGATTTCAGTTACTTTTCATCTATTCGTAGGGTGGGAAGTAGACATTTTGGAAAAAAGCGTTTTTAACTTTGGCGGGAGGAGTAGAACAAAATATTTTTTGTAATTTCGAAAACCTGTTTTTTCTGTGCTAGAAAATTGGAAGCTGGACCCGTGTCATAGCAATTTAATTTCAAAGTTACATCGGATTGGCAGAATTTTCATTTTTCATGCATGTTGAGGTGCCCCCTATGCTCAAACTATGGACTTTAAAAAAAATGTAAAATAAGTTGTATTTTTTATTTTGTTCATGGCAAGTTTCAGGAAAATCAAAAATGGTCCAGTTTTCACAACTCGGTCTAGAATACGTTTTTCTTCACCTTCAAAACATATCATTTCATCGAAATAATTGAGAAAAGATTTTGAATTCCACGAAGCAGAGATACTGTAAGAAAGACGATTTGTAAGCACAATTGTAGAATATTTGGCGTAGCTCCAGACATTTGGTAATAATGGTATAAATTTTATTAGTGCCAAAAAATATTTGCTGATCGATTTAATTTCCTTGTACAAAATAGTAGTAACATTTCTGAGTCTCTTTTAATACAATGCATCACTTGGCATTTAATACCTGCACTTGCGGTAACACATATGTGTGGTTTATGGGAAGGCATGTGGTTTAAAATCCATAAAGTACTACTTACGCTGAGTGGTAGACCAGACGATATATACATATTAAAGAGTTTTAAACTTTTTTGGCTATAATTGAGTCTATTTCAAATTCAGGTCCTATCTGCCCGATGCATTTAGATGAAATTGATGATTTAACTCCGGCCCACGTTTTGATTGGCGATCCATATACTTATGTCCCAGAAGCAGATTTTGTGCTCGAGAGACTGTTAAACAATGAGCGAAACACAAGATACCATACCCGGGCTTCAATCTGTCGATGGATTGATTGTTGTTTTCCTTTGATATCAATGACAAACTACTTCCGGAGCCAAAGCGTCCTATGATTTGAATGAACCTTCATTTGAGGAGTGTAATCCTCTGCGTATTTTTTCAACCATAACGAGAACACACGCAGTTATCTAACGACTTCAGGAAAATATGTAGCCTTGTTGGTTTTGTCGTGTTGCTGTAGAAAGGGGACTGTGCATTGTACTGGATGTGTGAAAATTGATTTTTGAAGATAATTCTTCGGGTAGTTGAATCTTAAATCATTAACACGATATACACGATTTAGTCAAATATCGATCTAAGATCAATCTACGTGTGGCGTTGACACCAGGAGGTGACAAGCTGTGTAAGGTAAAAATAGTTTTGCGTATCGGTTCTGCGATGTAAAGATGATTGTTGATGTTTCTCATCTCAAAACCTGGTAGTTTGAAAATCTCTAGTTTCATTGTTGAGCTAGTGAGACATACAGAGCCAGAAAACAAATTCTGAAGTTCTAAGCCTGCTTTTGTACGGTGATGATAGAGTTGTAATCGAAGCGAGTCTTTACTGATGCGGTTTTGTTGTCAAAATGCATGAGATAATCCATCCACGACCCTGTGGTCTTTACCCGGTATATATAAGATGTCAGTAGTCATTTTAAAATCCAAATGATTAAAATTGCCATAGATTGCGTTCGTTTTTATACTATATCGCTCTATCGTGACTGTGAAGCTGTATCAAACGTTTTTGTTTGTGATCGACAATTAGGTCAAATTTACTAAGAAAATCAGCGCCAATGATCGGAAGGTTCACTTTCACTATAGTCGGCTAGCCCTTATGAGAATGATAAACTTTTTTAGAGTGTAATAAAAAGTACTTATCGGTTCGAAACTACTCAATAAACCTTTATCTGAATAACTTCAGGGGAAATGAGAATTATACAATTAAAACTTGATTAGCAGCTGAAATACGCCTTTTTAGATATTTATTCAGGTTAAATCGTTATACAGCCTATTTGACTGCATAAGCCATAAGGGACTGAATAAAGACGTATTAAGGTAAATTAAACAGCTTGTATTCAGATTGAGGTTTATACAGGTTTAGGCTGGATAACAACCTGAATAATATTCAGCAAAATATTATTCAGTTCTACCTGAATAAGGCTTACGGAAAAGGTTTTTTTCTATTTTGCGTCTAAAATAAAGTCATTTCGATACCCAACTGCGTATCGAAATGGCCTTCATTACGATACGCAATGTTTTGTCTTTGAAGGTTGGTCACATTGGTCATTCAAACGTCAGTGAACATTAAAACGAATAATTACGTAAATAAAATTAATAAGAATATCTAAATTAGTGTTAAATATTTTAATTAATTAAAATAATTAGTAATAATAACAAAATTTCAAATTGACTATTTTTTTAATAAAATACAAATTTTTTTAAATTTCAAGACAAAAAATGCAAAATAGAAAAAATAGTATAAAAACTCGTTTCATAAGACGTTTTATCGCACTTATCCTTAAACAGATTGCGTGCGATAAAATCGTCGATTATGAAACTAGTTTCTTAATATACTATATTCAGTTGAGACAGATGACGCCTGTATAATAATTTGCTCTTTCAGGTCTTTTACAAGACAAAAAAATATTTTTTATAATGCACTAGACATTTTTGTGTTAGGTGAGTTGTATATATACAAACTTTGTGATATTTAAATATGATAGAAAAGGTTATACGACTTTCAGCGTACGTAGTATGTATGTCACAATAGACGAGTGGTAATGTGCACGACTAGCGACGCGAAGGTTACAAGTTCGATCAACGGGTGAATCTCAACAAAAATTTAAGTATAAAATCATAAAATAAATGGGAAGAGATAAAAAAAATTTAATGGCTCCTTTATCTTTTATTCAGACCGGCGCAACTTTTGAGTCAAAAAATTGGTTTGCACCCCTACCCCATCCAACCCCGTGGGTGGGGTTGACACATTAAATGAGTAAAATATGTCATGTGGGGTATCGTTAGAATCAAAATTTCATAACAAATACAATCCTCCATACTACACCCTGAACGTTGACATAGCCATCTTTTACTCCCTTATCGTAGAAAATGAAATATTTATTCGGGGACGGGGTTGGTTGGGGTGGGGGTGCAAATCAACTTTTGGGCTCAAAAGTTGCTGCGGTCTGAAGACGGGAGACGGGAGACGGCCAAGCCCGATTGATTGATACTAAAATCACAATATCGAGTCAAAAAAATTTCCAAAAACCACGTTTTCTGCCCGATTCTTAAAAAAAACGATAGTTAATTTTGATCTAAGCGATTAAATTTACTCTATGACTTTTGTACATGATTAGAGTTGGGCTTTGAGGATTTCCCGACGAGAATTCTAGAAAATTTCCATACCGAATTACAAGAGCTTAAAATTTTAACATTTCGGTAAACACCGAACCTCGAGACTACTAACGAGAGCGGCATCAGGACACTGGTCGATTGGGGGAGGAAAAGCTAGTACAGGTTCAAATTGCTTCGTACTATTTTGTGCGAGAAATATACATCTGGAGTATGCTTCATTGATCGATAAAAACTAAACTTTTTCAATACTTTTCATATCTTGACATTCTCATAAAAACATTTTTCCTGCATCACAATACAAAAATAGTTGTTCCTTAATAAAAAAATAACAGAAGAAAAATAGTTCAAGTTCATTCTACAATTTTCCTCCTCATCGCCCACGAAACAGATTCTTCAAGTCATATAAAAATAAAAAATAAATAATTCAGTAAAAAATTTAATAAGTTTTAGAAAACATTTTTGTTGTTTAGCAAAAACATCATATAAGCTTACATCAAGTTAAAACATTTATGGAAATTCAAATGCTTTAAGTTTTGTTATTGTTTTTGTTGCTTTTGTTCTTCAAAAAAAAAAAATTTATCTTAAAAAGAAAAGTTTTTCTTTGTTACATTTCTATTTGTGTGTGGGTACTAGCGTATTAGGATAATGATGTAGAAATTTTATTGTTACGTATGAATTGAAAGTATAATACTGAAAAAGATTTGATATAAATTTTAATCTTATTGTTTTTGTTGTCTATGATTTATAGATAAATGGCAGGTGTAGAAACGATTCATAATATTTTCTATAAAATTTTGTATAAATTTTAAATGTGATTTGTGTTATTGTTTTAAGAATTGATTGTAACGATGTGACATTAGTGCAAATGATAGATGTAGTGTAGAACTTTATTTATTGAAGGATTAATGTTTAGATATGTCTCAAGATGACTTTTATGTAGAGGTAAATAGAGTGATAGGATTTACTGAATGATTTACAAGAAAGTTTTTGCCTTTGTCTTTTATTGGTTAATTGAGAGCTAGAAAAACTTTTGCACTTCAAAAGATTATTCAAAATTTTGTTACCAGTCTGCGACTCATCTACATTTTAGTCCCAATTCGCAAGTCCTAAGTCCACAAGTTCCCAGTCCCAAGTCTCAAGTCTCCAGTCCCCAATTCCAAGTCCCAAGTCCGAAGTTCCAAGTCCCAAGTCCCAGGTCCTAAGTCTCAAGTCCCAAGTCCCAAGTCCCAAGTCCCAAGTCTCAAGTCCCAAGTCCCAAGTCCCAAGTCCCAAGTCCCAAGTCCCAAGTCCCAAGTCCCAAGTCCCAAGTCCCAAGTCCCAAGTCCCAAGTCCCAAGTCCCAAGTCCCAAGTCCCAAGTCCCAAGTCCCAAGTCCCAAGTCCCAAGTCCCAAGTCCCAAGTCCCAAGTCCCAAGTCCCAAGTCCCAAGTCCCAAGTCCCAAGTCCCAAGTCCCAAGTCCCAAGTCCCAAGTCCCAAGTCCCAAGTCCCAAGTCCCAAGTCCCAAGTCCCAAGTCCCAAGTCCCAAGTCCCAAGTCCCAAGTCCCAAGTCCCAAGTCCCAAGTGCCAAGTGCCAAGTCCCAAGTCCCAAGTCCCAAGTCCCAAGTCCCAAGTCCCAAGTCCCAAGTCCCAAGTCCCAAGTCCCAAGTCCCAAGTCCCAAGTCCCAAGTCCCAAGTCCCAAGTCCCAAGTCCCAAGTCCCAAGTCCCAAGTCCCAAGTCCCAAGTCCCAAGTCCCAAGTCCCAAGTCCCAAGTCCCAAGTCCCAAGTCCCAAGTCCCAAGTCCCAAGTCCCAAGTCCCAAGTCCCAAGTCCCAAGTCCCAAGTCCCAAGTCCCAAGTCCCAAGTCCCAAGTCCCAAGTCCCAAGTCCCAAGTCCCAAGTCCCAAGTCCCAAGTCCCAAGTCCCAAGTCCCAAGTCCCAAGTCCCAAGTCCCAAGTCCCAAGTCCCAAGTCCCAAGTCCCAAGTCCCAAGTCCCAAGTCCCAAGTCCCAAGTCCCAAGTCCCAAGTCCCAAGTCCCAAGTCCCAAGTCCCAAGTCCCAAGTCCCAAGTCCCAAGTCCCAAGTCCCAAGTCCCAAGTCCCAAGTCCCAAGTCCCAAGTCCCAAGTCCCAAGTCCCAAGTCCCAAGTCCCAAGTCCCAAGTCCCAAGTCCCAAGTCCCAAGTCCCAAGTCCCAAGTCCCAAGTCCCAAGTCCCAAGTCCCAAGTCCCAAGTCCCAAGTCCCAAGTCCCAAGTCCCATGTCCCAAGTCCCATGTCCCAAGTTCCAAGTCCCAAGTCCCAAGTCCCAAGTCCCAAGTCCCAAGTCCCAAGTCCCAAGTCCCAAGTCCCAAGTCCCAAGTCCCAAGTCCCAAGTCCCAAGTCCCAAGTCCCAAGTCCCAAGTCCCAAGTCCCAAGTCCCAAGTCCCAAGTCCCAACTCTCAAGTCCCAAGTCCCAAGTCCCAAGTCCCAAGTCCCAAGTCCCAAGTCCCAAGTCCCAAGTCCCAAGTCCCAAGTCCCAAGTCCCAAGTCCCAAGTCCCAAGTCCCAAGTCCCAAGTCCCAAGTCCCAAGTCCCAAGTCCCAAGTCCCAAGTCCCAAGTCCCAAGTCCCAAGTCCCAAGTCCCAAGTCCCAAGTCCCAAGTCCCAAGTCCCAAGTCCCAAGTCCCAAGTCCCAAGTCCCAAGTCCCAAGTCCCAAGTCCCAAGTCCCAAGTCCCAAGTCCCAAGTCCCAAGTCCCAAGTCCCAAGTCCCAAGTCCCAAGTCCCAAGTCCCAAGTCCCAAGTCCCAAGTCCCAAGTCCCAAGTCCCAAGTCCCAAGTCCCAAGTCCCAAGTCCCAAGTCCCAAGTCCCAAGTCCCAAGTCCTAAGTCCCAAGTCCCAAGTCCCAAGTCCCCAGTCTCAAGTCCGAAGTCCCAAATCTCCCAACAACTAATCTCTTTGTCTGCAGCTCTTCCTTAACCTACAAACAGAAACTGTCATAACTATCGTTTACTTTAATTTTTGAAACAACACACAAAATGTAACATATTTAATTAACAAATTCAAATAAATATAGTTAAAAAAAAACTTTCATTCAATTTATTCGATTTGACTACAACTTAGCTTGAAAGATATTTCCACAAAAAGGAATATTGGCTTTTCAAATTTAAATTTTCGAGTTATTCGGATAAACAAAAATCTGTAAATTTAATTTTGATTTTCTTTTAGTTTTGAGGTTTAGACATTTTAAAAGGTATACATAAATATAGATATAATGAGCAAACGAGACTAAGTTAATCAACTGTACGAATAAAAATTTGGCACATTAATCAAAACAAATCGCGTAATACAACAGTTCATAACACAATTGAGGTTAATGACCTGTTTCCGTTTAGTTGAATTTTTTTTTAAATAGAATTAAATTATAGCAATCGATGAAAATGGGGTCGTGAAAAAGTTGGGATTCCGATAAAAATCAATTACTTTTTCTTTGTTGTTAGTAAAAACTCATGATTGCAAAAAATTTGGTGAAAATGAAAAATTAAATATATTTTTACCTGAGAAATTTTGAATTTGTTTTAGTGAATCAATACAAATGGTCTCCAACATCATAATTTGTTTCATTGTTTGGAAATTTAAATACAGCCGTGTAGTCCACAATCAAAAATAGAGCAGACATCAATTCTATTGTCAATTTTGTTTTTATAACTATTAAGCAAACGGCAAAAGCCCGATCTAAGTTAGGATAGTGACGTTTTGATGTTTGTGTAATCTTTTTCGACGAGCTGAAGGAGTATTGTTCAATAATTTGCATGGATGATCGTGTTGATTGCATCTGAGTAGATATTAGAAAGTTAGACCCCTATTTGATTTTACTGGCAGAGTTTTTATCTCGGTATGATAGGGATTTTGATTTATTTATAAATTGCTGATTGTTTCTCTGTTGTGGTTAAGCCTTCCATTTAGAACCTTTTAAAACATCGTTGTTTTTGAATTTTTGTAATGTTGGTATTATTTTGGGGTTCATAGAAATTAAGAAAGGATGTATACAACTGGATTATGATGTGTTATTCATCGCTTTAAGAATGTAGGTCGGATTGAAAACAAGTCTTTCACTGTCTATTTTCTAAAATCACAATCTATTTGTTAGACTTCTGGGCTACAAATATTATGACAAAATTTCCATTTAGTTCATGCATAAGACTGATACCTAAGATCTAACCTTTATAATAGTTCAGCAGCAGATGGACTAATCCGGCTCGATGGACCATAAAAAATATTATTGTTTGAATAGAATGACCAGTTATTGTTGGTTTGATGGACGGAGTTAAACATTCTCTTGAGTAGATTGGTCTGAGATTGAATTTGAATACCGCAAAGGTAAAGTTGATTTTTTATTTGATTAGATTCAATTTGGTCGATGGGGTTTTCATGGTTGAAGTAACAGAATAGGTATATGCTAAGGGGAAATATGAATTCTGGTTGGTGGGATATTTTAGTGGGTAAGTTTCTAATGAACAGAGTTACGGATTGAAAAGATTTCTGTTCTTATAGAATCAAAAACAAAGAAACCGTGCACAACAAAATTTTATTGAAATAAGTTTTCGTTAGAGAATGGTTGCTTTAGAGTTTGAATGGCTTTTAATTATAAATTTATTTGATCTGGTGACTCTAACGTAAAGGTTTATAGAAAATTTTTGAAATGCGAGAATCATCCGGGAAAGGTTTAGCAAATTAAAGCGGAATATAAATCTTTATCAAGAAATTTTCTTGGCTTGGTCATATGTAAGTCAGAGAATAAGTTGTATGATTTCAGGGACGGTTACTATTTCTATATCGTGTTGTATATATATAAAAAACAAATAAATAGTAAATAAATAAACAAATAAAAAAAATTAATAAATAAATAAAAAAAAAATTGAATAAATAAGTAAATAAAAATTAATAAATAATCAAATAAATAAATAATCAAATAAATAAATAAATAAAAAATTTAAATAAATAAATAAAAAGATTAATAGATAAATAAATAAATCAATAAAATAATAAATAATTATTTAATAAATAAATAAGTAAATAAATAAATAAATAAATAAATAAATAAATAAATAAATAAATAATATTAATAAATAAATAATATTAATAAATAAATAAATAAATGAATAAATAAATAAATAAATGAATAAACAAATCAACAAATAAAAATAAATAAATAAATAACTAAATAAATATATAAATAAAAAAAATAAATAAATATATAAATCAATAAATAAATATAAATATTGATACATAAATAAAGAAGCAAATTAAATAAATAAAAAAATAAATCAAATAATAAATTGCTCAACAAATAAATAAGTAAATAAATAAATAAAGCAGTAATAATATTACAATAATTTCAGAGAATTTGAATGCGATTCATTTGGTTTTCTAAACTGAGAGTGGGTTAAAATATTATATTTAAGTAATTGGTATAGGTTCCTTGGTCAATCATGAGCAGAACTTCAAGGAGCGGAGTATGTTTGATGCACAATGTACGGATTTTGGGTTTTAATGCGTATAATTTTCCATCAAGATAATTTTAATTCAAGTGTTATATGTTATAATACTTAGGATATTAGGAAATTGGCAACACTAGAAAAATTGAATTACAATATAGCAGATGGCAGATACAACACAATATGGTCGATCGTACGAGAAATAAGTTCTTATACATTGTTTGATAATGAAATAAATTATATTAAATAAATTAATTATTTGCTTAGTTTTTTATTCATAGAATGTCGAGAGACATTCTATGACATGGTGTCAGTGTGTAAAGTAAACTTAAAGAAAAAATAAATATCTGACAAAATGGTGACAGAAGAAAAAATTAGTAATTTTGAGAAAAAATTAGCGGAACTTACAAAGAAATTACAGAAACAAAACCAAAAGGAAAATATAATAACATAAAATGTGAATTCAAATATTCCTTTGCCGAAACCCATTAAGTTTACTGGCGATGTATCAGCAAATATCAAGTATTTTAACGCTAAATGGGATAATTATGTGATTGCGAGCCGGTGTTAACAACAAAACCGAAGCCAAAAAAATTGCTATCTTACTTCCAACGATTGGCAAGGATTGTTGTAAGCATTATCAAAACTTTAAAACAACAGCTGGTAAGGTTAGTGCAAATACAATGATATTAGCAATAGAAACGTTTCTAGCTCCGGAATATAACAAGCGTTATATGAACGAGCTAAAAACTAAAAACGATGGTGAAAACGTGTCAATTCAAGTGCGATGCAGGAAATTGCGGAAAAGACCTGTCAGATGAATTCTTGTTAGATAAATTGTGCATTTCAATTGGAAACATCAAGCTACGAGAAAAATTATACGACGACAAAAACATAGCCCTACAAGAGGCTATAAATAAAATTAAGGTTTCTAAATTAACGCAGAAACAGTTAAAGCAACTTTCAATCGAAAAAGATACGTATAACAATTCAAATACGATACAATACAATTCAAATACCAGTGATGTGAGTAAAATTCGTGCCAATAATTCTAGGCAATCAAGATCAAAAGGCAAAGGCAGTGACCACAAATCTAAAAGTTATTCCCGTCAGAGTTTTTCGGATTCGGAATCCAAAGAAAACGACAAAGATTTATGTAAATATTATGGA
Organism: Diogma glabrata; assembly: GCA_963693315.1. Classification (NCBI taxonomy): domain Eukaryota; kingdom Metazoa; phylum Arthropoda; class Insecta; order Diptera; family Cylindrotomidae; genus Diogma; species Diogma glabrata. The sequence goes on along the minus strand of OY856187.1, from coordinate 58,137,614 downwards.
GGTAAACGAGACCATGGTATGAAAAAGTATCCAGTGTACAGCAAGAAATGTAAGATATGCGGAAAATACAATCATTTTGCTCAAGTTTGTTTTGAAGCCAAAAATAAAGAAAAAACAGTGAAATCAATCACTGAAATAATGAAAATTGTCATAGTGATGAAAGTGAGATCGTATTTTCGATATACGAAAATGATAAAGTTTTAACAACAATTTTGGATTTTTATATCAATGATGATGATATAAAACATATTAAGTGTCAACTGGATACAGCAGCAACCTGCAATGTTATTGGGTTACACAATTTATGTGCGGTTATTAGCAATGAAAATCCATCTTTTAAGAAAACAACTACAAAACAACTAAGAAAATGAAGTCCGCTTAGAAATAGATGAAAGTGAAGAGCCAATGATATAAAATCCCCGTCGCATTCCGCATGGTTTACGGAAAGAATTTAACGTTAAATCGATAATTTGGTTAAACAGGGTATAGTTTCTAAAGTGGATCGCCATACAGATTGTGTCAGTAACGTGGTACTTGTAAAGCGAGGTTGAAAACTTAGAATTTGTCTTGATCCAGTTAGTCTGAATCAAGCACGAAGCGAACAAATTACCAAACGCCAACGGTTGAAGAAGTGATGCCAGAATTAAGCAAAGCAAACATTTTTACAGTGGTGGATGTTAAAAAAGGTTTTTGGCGAATTCCATTAAATGAAGAAATGAAAAAATGCAGCATGAGATCGTCGAAAATCTTGAAGGAGCAAAGTGCATCTGTGATGATATCTTAATATATGGCTGTGGTGAAAATTACAAAGAAGCTATGCAAGATCATAATCCAAAAAATAATTTGGGAAGCGGCGAGAATCAAATTTGAAGTTAAATAAAAGCAAGTAAAAACATCACAAAAATGAAGTCAAATTTTTTGGACATCTTTTAACGAGTGAAGGTGTTAAACCTGATCTGGTATAGACCGATGCACTCACGAAGATCCCCGAACCTATTAATTTCAAGCAAGTGGAAATATTCCTTGGTATGATTACATATATAACAATATTTTTACCAACGTTATCTGATTTTTGTGAACCATTCATTAAGGAAATTATGCAAAAATGATAATTTTGTATGGAGAGCACAATATCAACAATGTTTCGTTAAACTAAAACAACTCGTAGTCCAAGCGCCTGTTTTACAATATTTTGATTTGGATAAGGAAATTGTCATGCAATGTGATAGTTCAAGTACAAGACTTGGTGCCGTATTGCTTCAAGAGAGAAAGCCTGTATCATTCGCATCTCGAACTCTAAATAGCTCTGAACGCAACTATGCTTAAATCGAGAAGGAGGCTCCAGTAATTTTGTTTGGATGTATGAGATTTGAACAATACATTATTAGCAAATCATTTGGAGTTCAAAGCGATCACAAACCACTTCAAACAATATACAAAAAACCTCTTCTATCAGCACCTAAAAGACTTCAACGGATGTTCTTAGCCTTACAAAGGTATAGTTACAAAATCGAATTAATATGGCAGAACATTTACCAGTAACTGATGAAAGAATTAAATCAATTCAAGAAGCGACACAAAAGGATATACTAATGAAAAAACTTTGTGAATTAATTATTCAAGGTTTTCCAGAAAATTAAAAAAAAGTTGAACCGGAATTGAAGTCATTTTCTAAATATCAAGATAAACTTTCTACTCAAATTGGATTAATTTTTAAGGGACACAGAATAGTTATCCCGAACGCAGTACATAAAGACATGATGACACGCTTACGTAACTCTCATAGTGGCATTGAGATGAGTCTAAAGCTAGTAAGAGAGTCTATGTTCTGGCTACAGATGTAAATTTACCGGTAAAATATTTTTATGGTAATTTTACCGTAAAATTACCGGTAAGATTGGTAAACTTGGTAAAATAGGTAAAATATAAAACTGGTTCAAAAAATTAAATTATGGTTGCATTTTTAATTAGTTTCAAAATGTACGACCATATCACAATCATTTCTATAGTTTATAAAAACATTAGATGCAAATCAAATATATTTTTATGGAGTTAAATATACGAAAATTGGCTATTGTTTATACTTAGCAGTACATCTGGAAAACGGACAACACATTTGTTTGCATATCTGCAAAAATTGAACAAATTCTGGACCAACTGGCTACAACGATGAGTGCTTTCTTCACTGTTATGTCGAAGTTATGCGTTTGTAAGGACAATATTATATTCGAAAATGTTTACGTATTAATATTACACATGGAATGAAAATATAAAAACATTTGAACGGCACAAATTCAAAAAGTGAGTCTACAGAAAACCATGCATATTCATTGAAACTTAATATATGTTCAAACTATATGCGATGCATCCCAATCTAGATAGATGCTACTTTTATCGCATGTGGTTGGAAAATGGGCCCGGTTCAACGTTTTTTCAGCATTGATAGCTGTCAACGGCAGTAAACGTGTGACGTGTCACTCCACATATGCCACAACCGACGATGGGATAGATACATTAAATACGCGGGCAACAATCAAAATCTAATTCGTGCATTGTTTCATTCATGGGAAAAATATAAAAGGCAAATGGCAAAAAAAATTTTTTTTCTCAAACTCGAAACAAAAATTTACAATGAAGGGTTGATAATGTTTCGTTGCGTTGTGTGTTCTTAACCGTTTGAGAATTCTATCGATCTGCTGCTGTTGCTGCTTCGTTTAAAGTAAAATTGCAACGCGAAACAAATTACTTTCAAATTATTTCCAAATATTCTAACTTACTATATAAGAATCACGATTTGTGAGAAAATGAACTATACTTGCGGCCAACAATAAAAACATCTACGAACTTCACAAAATTATTCAATCTCACATTCAAAGCGAAGAAATAATATAGAAATCCGTCTATACCGCAACTGCTATAGAGCCAATAAAGCATTTTGTTTTTCCAACAGAATGTTTTTAATTCACTTGACTTGTCACACCACGTACTGCAATTAAAAACCAGTTCACCGCAGTGTACCGATGAAATGCATAAGATTTACTTTTTTATTCGTATCAATTGCTTGCCAGTGGGTACTGCACAAAGATATACTGCTGAACCGAACTGCATATCATCTGAAATGAAATGATTTGCTGGAATCAATAACCTCGGATGGCCTCAATCTACAGCTGTTTAAAAATGTGTTGAATACCTCAGATGCATTTTGGACTAAGATCAAGGTTTTCAGAGGCATCTTGTTGTGATAAATATTCTTGTTGTTGTAATAAATATTCTATTATTCCAGAAAAAAATCGCAAACTTTGATTTTTATTAAATAAAGGTTAATAAAATTTTATTGCAATTTTACCAATTTTACCAAGCCTAAGTAATATTACGTAATATTACCAATCTTACCGGTAATTTTACCATGGGTAATATTACCTTTACATCTGTGGTTCTGGCCTGGAATAACTGAACAATTAAAAGAAGAAATAGATAAATGTACTTTCTTGCAAGCAATACTCAGCTAATCAACCTAAACTACCTATGATGTCAACTAAAATTCCAAATTTGCCATTTGAAATATTGAGCATGGATGTATCGAAATTGATATTAAAAAAAGTAATGGCGACTCACGAAAAGCTAAATATCTTCTTACAGTAGATCATTACTCTGATTTCTTCGAAGTAGATGAGATCTCAAATTTATCATCGCGTGAAGTTATTAAATGCTGCAAAATAAATTTTGCTCGAATGGAATACCACAAACGGTAATATCGGATAATGCGACAATTTTTTTTAACACTTTAATCAAGATGCCAATTGATTGGGAATTTAAAATTTCAACAACTTCCCTGTCATTCTCAAGGAAATGGCAAAATAGAAGCTACGATGAAAACAATAAAAAATATCATGAAAAGAACAAACTCAACTGGTGAAGATTTATATAAGGCATTATGAGCATGGAAAAATACTCCACATAAAATGAACAGTAGTCCAATACAGCGACTATGTTCACGCAGAACAAGGTGTAGTATTCCTTATTCAAATAATCAACTTATGCCAGAAATTCAAAGTGATGTTACTCAGTGCAATATCGAAAATAAAGAACTTTCAAAATATTATTTTGACAGATCTTCAAGAAAAGCCAGACAACTTAAAGTAGGTGAGCCGGTATTTGTCAAGCTAAAAGGCAAGAAGAGTTCCTCGACAGATGCAAAAGTGATTGAAAAAATAAATTATAGTTCATATGTAGCCGAGACGGAAAATAAACAAACATATCGTAGAGATAGAGTCCAGTACAGAAGTAATACTTGATGCGAACGTGATCATACCATATGAAAATGCCACTAGTCAAGAAGAAAATACAAAACAACTTGAACCGAATTCAAATGATGCTCCAGTCACAAAACCAGTGCCATTAATAACAAACAATAAAAGAGTAAATTTTAGAGAACCGCTCGCCGAGACCAATGAACGACCAAAGCGAGTCAGTGAGCTACCCAAACGTTTTGAAGGCTATCAACTTTAATATTTTTGTAAAACAAAGGATATATTATATACTTGGGATATTATATATATAGCAACACTAGATAAATTGAATTACAATATAGCAGATGGCAGATACAACACAACATGGTCGATCGTAAGAGAAATAAGTTCTTATACATTACATGCGTTCCATTGGAACAAAATAGCTGCTCAAAGCAGCTTTTGAGTAGATCACCAATGGAACGCCGAAAATTTGAAAATAATTCAAATATAACCAAACAATTTTATTATTATCAAATTTGTTTGTTTTGGACTGATATTTAGATCTGACTAGTCCATTTTATTATTAAAAATACCAAAACAAGTTTATAACCGATCGAAATAAAATCGAAAAATAAACTGCTTTTCAACTACACAAGTTGTTCGAGGTAGAGTAGATCAAAGCAAATTTGAGTAAGTTTGATTTTCAATGGAACGCGCCTATTGTTTGATCTTGAAATAAATTATATTAAATAAATTAATTATTGGTTTAGTTTTTTATTCATAGAATGTTGAGAGACATTCTATAACATTATACTAAAGAAAAACTAAATTTAGTTAAAACAATAATTATCTGATTGGAAAACAAAGAGAAAACCAATTGGAAGAACAAAATTAATAAATTTAATTGATTCAGGAAAAAATAGCAACAACAAAAAAATTAAAATGCAGCTCGGATGCCAAATTAAGGCTAAAATATTCAACGATTAAAAGGAATAACATTTAATATAATTGATGGCGACAAAACGGTTGCTCGTTGTTCTATATGTCATTAAAGGCTCTGAAATGAAATGAGATTATGACTCAACAATCCATGTTGTGAAATATATTGTATTGTAACGTTTGATATTTTTTATTCATGTTGAAACAAGTCTTTATGCAATAGTCACTCGTAAAAAAGTGAGTGTAAAATATCTTACCCAAAAAACCAAACTGGTGTGAGTAGTTGTAAAAAGTTAAATTGCTATCACATTACAAACTCCACCAACCACTTTTTGGTTATGTTTTTGAAAACAATATTTCAACAAATCACTTAAATCCACAAAATGTTTCAAATAATAATATCACGATAAAATAGAAAATTGTTTTTTCGTAATTATTTCCAGATGTGATAAAATTTCACTAAATTGATCATAAATTTTTTTCGTTATTATTTTAGCTTTTATTCACTTAATTGTCTTCCATATCATTTCGCTGGAATTCAATTTTCTTTTATTATTATATTTTATTTTTCTAAGGTTTTTATATTCACAAAACGATTAATTCATGAAATTGAAATAAACAACATAATTATTTTTACAAACTTTATGCTACTTAAATGTACATCAATATCAGTAAATTAAGATACCACGGAATTGTATCCCACCAAACCAATACGTAAAATTTATGAGTTTATTTTTCATTAAATCAAAGTAAAATTAAAGAAAAGTTTTTAGAAAATAATAATGTTAACGGAGGAAAACTCACAAACTGATTATAATTAAAATTTTGAAGTAAAATTTTCCGATAACGAGGGTGTTCTGAAAAGTCGATGAGGCATTGAAGATGAGCCTGCTTCTGTACCATTATGTAATTATAAAGCTTTTCAATTAACCTTCGTAAATTCACATTTCTAAAAACCACCATCTACAAACAAAACATTGACTAGCATAAGAACGATGATATAAGATCGATTTAAGATGATGATGAAAAACGAATAAAACACAAAAAATAAAAAGAAATAAATTAAATTTTTCTTTCTAAATTAAGATTTTTTTGTTTAGCATAAATTAAAAAAAAAATAAAAACGAAAACAACAATTGAGGTCTATAAGATGATGGGAGAAGATGGTGTTGAAATATTTTGTTGGTACAATTTTTCGTTGCAATGTGAAATGTTTTTCGTTCTGGGTCGGAATGAAATATGTATGATTTTTAATTTTTGTTTTGTTTTGGAATTCTCTGAAGCGAAAGATTATAGAAAAATTAAGTTTTAATTAATTTTGAAAATTTTATGATGATTTTAAATTTTGAAAATATTTCGAGTGGAATTGATTGTGGCTTTTTTTTGTTCTGTTGCTGTGGTTATGAGAATAGATAGAGTTGAAAGGAGGAAATAGTACAGACTTTTTGAGATATGAAGACATTTATGATATTAGGGTTTAAACTGCAAGTATCCTGGATTAATGATCGGTTTGAAATATGTTTTATCAATTTAACATATAATGCGCTGTCCCACTACTGATATGTAGATTGTAAAGGTTTTTCTTTCAGTAGATTTGAAATTTAGATTTGGTATTAGGTGGTATTTATCTACAGCACCACGAAGGTAGGGGCTCCAATCCCTTCGCGTAGCCGCTTCATTTTTATGTATGAATACGTGGGCATCAGGTTATGACCCATCCTTTGAAAAAAGGGGAAGCCAATTTAAGTAAAATTGACTCAAGTCCCTATAATGTTAGCACCTTTCATGCTGTACTACTGAAGCAGGCGTTTCTGGTACTCTGGTAATTCTTCCGCCCAGCTATCACTATCAAGCTAGGTACCCTGAAGCTGGCATTTCACCACTCACTCTTCCAATCCATAGAAGGGGTGATCAACTGGTAGAACAGACATTTTATTTTACTGTATTATGTTCAAGTAATAAAGAAAGATAATAAAAGGGAGAAACATAAAATTTTCTGCGAAACGACACTTTAAAATCACGATCGCCAAAAATAACAAAAACATTTCGTGACAAGAAACGACTGAGATAGAAACCCAGTACAAAATACAAAATACTTAATTCTAAAATAATTGATTATTCGATAAAAGGAGATAAAAAATAATGTAAAAGAATGAATTATAATAATAACAAAAAATAACTTAACTTAAATGTATTGATGTTAGTTGCAGATGAAGTACTATCCATAGTTCTATCTAGTATTCGTCTGCTTGCTCCTCCTCATATACCGATCAAATTAATTTTTTTCAAGTGAATTCACTTTATAGAAATGTGCAAAAAACTTTACAACCAATGTTTGTAGGACTAATAGTCCACATGTGCTCCTTATAATCTTGTTTTTATTAATCAATCAATCATCGTATTAATCTTGTTTTAGTTGAAGATGATGTAACTACTTTTAATCCCGAAATAAGTACTAAATTTTCCCTTGATAAAATGTATGGCATTGATAAACGGTAATACTCAAAATTGCCTTTCGCTAAACTTATTGTATTGTTTATTTTCCTTGTTAAGTTTTCACTAATTATTTGTGAGATAACCAATTACACCAATCCTTTTATTTTTCAAAATAAACAAAACTGTATAAAAAAAACTTGAAATTAAAATTTTTCATACAATTTTATATAATTTATATTTCACTATCATTAGTAGTACATATTGATTTTGGTTTATACATAAAATATTTTCATTTTAAACTCAACACAAAAGAATTTCACATTATTAATAAATTTTTTTCTAATATGTCAATTTGGCTTTACACATCGACTTTATTTGTTAAAAAGACCTATACATGAAAATCTGCCGTGTACAAATTAAACAAACAGAGAAAAATCACTAACATAAACAACCGCATACTGTCAAATCTAAACATAGGGTCCTTCACAATTTAACCAATGATTAATATTGCAAAAATATCTCAGTTACAATAAATAAATCGGATCGATCTATTCATGTCACACAATATCTACGCATCTGTACAGTAGATCAATTTACTTTATTTTGGCTTTATTTTAAAGCAAGGAAAAAAATATGTTTGTTTCACAATAAAAAAACAATTATTTATACATCAAAATATAAAAACTATTAAATGGTTTAAAATAAAAAATATGTATTTCAGTGTAACGTCATAAACGGACAGATATTATTTATGAAATGAATGTGATAATACGAAATGAATGAGTGATTATGTGATTTTTTTAACAGTGAACTCATTAATACGGTGTTAAAAAACAAGCTTACTTCAAGTTAAAAAAAATTAAAAGTGAAAGTGCGTTATCAAAACCGGTGTGTGAAGCATATGCCTCGGGTAATCTTACAAACGAACCGATTGCACGCATCAAAACCAACATATCCATGTGAAAGGAAAAATGGAATGATCATTAAGAAAACTTACACCTGATTAGTGACACTACTGAAAACATCGCGCTTCAGGAGCAAATAGACACAAAATGCTTTGCAATAAAGGACAAACTTCTGCAAGCCGAATTCACCATGGATTAAACTGCCAACCAAGTTGATCTGAATTCATGTTTAAGTGAGCAAAATTGGCCAACAAAAATGAATATTAAAAAATGATAGTGATGTTCGTCTACCACGAGTCAACATACTGGATTTTACGGGAATCTGTTGCTTATTTGCTTCATTTCGAGATTTGTTTGAACCATTATCTTCACAATTGCGACAATTTTATGCAGTTATCGGATCACGAGAGAAAAGGATTTGTAGCGGATAATTATAGATCGTACTTTAAATGTTTTTTCGAAATCATTTATCTCTCAATTGTCGTTCACAGTTATAGTGCAGGATATGCCGAGCCAAGCATGACACCACATTACATCAAGAACCAGCTTCATCACTTCTTAAGGTAATAGCTTTGCCCACCCAAATCTTGCCTAATGTATCACAGTCTAGTAGCGAACAATACAACGATTCTATTACTACTGCGCATGTAAGGCTACGTTTATTTCCGAAATGTGTGCTAAGTGACTTAGAATCCGTAGAAAGCTGTCTTTCCTTACCCTTTTTTCGTAAACCCTGCCATTCGTAAACCCTCCCTACGATTATACTCAAACTTCCCAAACTGTAACTAATCGTAATTAGGGTTGACGAATGGCAGTCTCAGTTTCCATACAGTCCGTAGAATGCCGCCATTCGTGAACCCTCTTTTCGCAAACGCTGTCATTCATAATCCCTCCCTACGATTTAGCTCAAACTTCCCAAACTGTAAGGTGAGACCAAAACATGCAATCCGATGAAGTTTGAGCTTAATTGTAATTAAGGTTGACGAAGGGCAGTGTCAGTTTCCATACTGTCCGCAGAATGCTGCCATTCTTAAACCCCTTTTTTTAACCCTGCCATTCATAAACCCACCTTACGATTGAGCTCAAACTTTTCAAACTATAAGTTGAGACAAAAACATTCAATCTGATGAAGTTTGAGCTTAATCGTAATTAAGGTTGACGAATGGCAGTCTCAGTTTCCATACAGTCCGTTGAATGCTGCCGTTCGTAAACCCTCTTTTCGTAAACCCTGCCATTCGTAAACCCTCCCTACGATTTTTTTTTTTTTTTTAGTAAAATGTGTTGTGTAGTAGGAATTACAATATGTGTCACAATAACACATAAATACCTTTTAAGACCAAGGTCCCACAACAACATACGTTCAAAGGTGTTGATGGACGTAAATCTTTCTTTTTTTGTTTTTTTATATTTTTTGGTAAAGAATGGATAACTAAACAAAAAATCCTATCACTGACAAAATATGACATAGGCCAATATTTTATGATAGAATAGAGAAAATAAAAGTAAATAGCAAATTTTACAAAAATTTGCTAAAACAAAACAAAAATGTAGTTGCCAATAATCCAGCCGATTAAGCTCAAACTTCCCAAACTGTAAGGTGAGACCAAAACATGCAATCTGATGAGGTTTGAGCTTAATCGTAATTAAGGTTGACGAATGGCAGTCTCAGTTTTCATACATTCCGTAGAATGCTGCCATTCGTATATCCTCTTTTCATCCCTGCACACTTAGGTCTGTTAGAGGAATTTGAAAATAGATCACTTGTCATATTCAATGTAAATTTACCACCTGAACAGTTTGTGAAGAAATGACCTCGAAATTTTTTCCCATAGTCGTGCATACGTCCGCATGGAGGGATCGGTTTTTATTGTTTTGAAAATTTTTTTTATTTTTGATCTACGGGTGTGACAACCCCGCGTACTCCAGTCCCTGCTATTGACATACGAGTTAACGTGAGATATCACATACCACTGGCAATAGCAGTGAGATATCACTAGCCAAGGTGACATCTTAGGGGTGGTGGCGGATGAACTGTATTCAGCCAACGGTAGCACCCTCAATCTTAGCTGTGAAATAATCCTTGATGATGAGACGCTATTGCTTCCTTGAGGAAACGAGCCTTCATATAACTATGTGTGGACTTTAATCTTCAAGAAAGACAGTGCGTCACAGGATCAAGGAATATGCAACCGGCAGGATTATTGGCAACTACATTTTTGTTTTGTTTCAACAAATTTTTGTAAAAATTTGCTATTTACCTTTTAATTTACTTTTATTTTCTCTATTCTATCATAAAATATTGGCCTATGTCATATTTTGTCAGTGATAGGATTTTTTGTTTAGTTATCCATTCTTTAACAAAAAATTTAAGAAAACAAAAAAAGAAAGATTTACGTCCATCAACACCTCTGAACGTATGTTGTTGTGGGACCTTGGTCTTAAAAGGTTTTTATGTGTTATTGTGACACATATTGTAATTCCTACTACACAACACATTTTATTAAAAAAAAAAAAAAAAATACTGCATAGCTTTATCATTTGATTCAAAATTGAACGATTATTATCAGTTGTTTTTAAATCGGCAAGAATAAACCTTACTACAGAAAAAGAATATATTTTCATTCTCTCATAGAATAGTAACATTTTGAATTTTGTTATAACCAAACATAAATTTTTGAAATTTCATTAATGAAAAATAAATTTGTCAATAATGAAAAAAGTTTATCGGTAAATTTTTACAATAAACTTTGAGAATAATTACATAACTTAAATATTTTTTCATGTCGTTAGAAAATATTGCTTGTCCCTTATAAAATATTTGACTTAAATAATCCCTAGAAATAACTTGATAAATATTATTCTCGTAACTATTGTAATTCGCGTCTAAAAAAGCGCGTCTAAAAAACTCGGCCTCCTAAATAGATGCAAAAAATTTTTTATTCCATACTAATTGCTCCATGTTTATAAGTCGTATATTCATCCCTGTATGGAGTACTGCTGTCAAGTTTGGGGTGCTGCCTCTGTTTCCATCTTGGCCCTCTTGGACTCTGTTGAAAAGCGAGCTATACGAATTGTGGGTGATCGAACTTTGACATCAAAACTTGATTCCCTACAACATCGTCGCACTGTTGCTGACCTCGTTGTTTTTTACAAATATCGTCATCAGCAGTGCTCAGATGAAATCAGCGGCATCATGCCTCAAAATTATTCTTACCCCCGTTCCACTCGGCAATCGGCTGCCGCAACCAGTGAAACGGTAAAGATCCCGCGCTGTCATACTGGCAGATCGCAGAGAGACTTCTTTATCCGAACTTCGTACAAATGGAATAGTTTGCCGGAACACTTAGTCTCAGGTGGCTTCAACCCACAGATGTTTAAAAAAAGCGTTAATCTACACCTTAGAACGCCAGTTGTTGTGGAACCCAGGTCTAGACCTAGGTCTTAAAAGGTATTTATGTGTTGTTGTGACACTGCCTTCTAAACCCTATTACACAACACATTTTATTAAAAAAAAAATTCATTTTATAAATATAAGAACAATTATGAACAAGACGATTTAAAAAAAAAAGGTTGGTAGTAAATATAAACATCGAAAAAAAATCAAAATTTGGATTTGACAGAACTGATGTCATAATTTTTCTCCGTTCTTCATACATTTTTGCATTTACGTTATCTCTATATTTATATATACTTTTAGTAGTGCAAGAGCCCGCGACGGCCAGACCTTCGTTATTTTATAAAAGCTGAAAGTTTCTCTGCGCATACCCCCTACTCAAGTAGGAACGATTAGCGACATATGTAGTTTGGATCATAGTGGCTTTGTCAGGGAGCAGGTAACAAAGGGGCCTCTAAAGTTTCGTGAAAGTATAAAAGCTAATTTTTTTTATATATTCTTCGGGATAGTATTAGAAGTCACGTCACCCATTGTCAGACACTTACTATCGTGGAAACCTCCTGCCAGATACCCTTAAACTTTAAAATTTAAAATAACGAAGGTCTGGCCGTCGCGGGCTCTTAGCCTATAGGATTGTTCGCTCTTCTAATCATGGAGATGTATGTATGATGCCAAAAAAATATTTACTATGTGCAAAATGTTTTCCAAGAAAGTCATCAAAATGCCTCTGATTTTGTAATTCTTTTTAGATTTTTAAATGTTTGTTTACGAAATGGGTTTGAGATTGTGAGCAAGAAAAAGTCACAGAAAATGTAGGACATTTTGAGAAAGTTACTGAAAAGAATGACATTAGAGTAGTAGAAAAACGATTATTCAAACTGAGTGAATTGAACTAAACAAAAATGTGTATAGTAACAATTTTAAAAATCGTCACTCGTCATTTTAAAATATTACCAGATTTTATTATTACCAGAATACGATTTTTTGAGAGAAAAAATTAAATTCAAGTTCAGTGAAAATATTAACCTAAAATACTTTAATTAAGATCGAATAATATATTGATACTAAAATATTCAAAGATTTAAAAGAATAAAATAAAAGAAATTTGTTAACTTCGTTGGAAATGAACGAAATACTCATAATTAAATCTGTTTGGGCCAAAAACTTCTAAGTTTAATTTACAGATCAATTTACAGATTAGTATTTTATAGTAGTTTTCTTTAGCAAGTTCTTTTGACGCCATTTTAATAAAAAATAAAAGTGAAAGGAGTCGTCAAAAGAAAAAGGATCACCTGGCAAGTAAGCATACAATAAAAAGTGTTGTGATGCATCTCTTTGTCTCACTATACTAATCGCTTCCATCTCTATATATCTGCGTCTCTATGGGGGAATGCAACATGTGTCGCCAGGTGTACTGTGCTTCTTAACGTACCTATTACTCAAGAAAGACATTAGCACTGCAATAACACTAACGATAACTAATATCTTGATGCATATGCAAACAGGTTATTTGAGTGTGCCACAATCAGTTAGCCTATTGGCTGACAGTTGGTATTTTTTAAGCAAATAGCACATAAGGAAAGGTGCAACACCCACTTAAACAAAACTAATGTGGAAGCGGCACTAGTCGGGAAATTTTTAAAAAGCCTTCAGAGAAGACAGTTGGTATTGGAACCATGTAAATTTTATGGAATGAGCTGATTACCATATGACGCCTTATTTCTGTTTCTAACACATCTGTCGCAGAATAGGAACCAGTTAGTCAAGTTAGACAAGTTTGACGTGGAATGGAATTGCAAGTTCTCAATGTGGAAAGACCACAAAAGTAGCCAAAAGATCTTGTATGGATCCTTGAAGAAACTCAAAAATTAAAAACGTTGCTGGAAATTCTGAAATACAAAACATTTTTTGTTACGATCTTGTTTACTCAGGTGCAAGTTCATGCATTAAAACTTTTGTTCTTTTGTGACGATGTAGGTAGGCCAATTATATAAGCCATGCCTCCTCTCTGATTTCAGTTTCAACAGGTCATAGTTCGTTTCGCAAGAGAATAAAACTTAAAATTAATGATTCGCTGATTTGTATTTCTAAAATTTTTAAAATGATTGGTATTCCTTTCATATTGGGGTTGTTTCACATATTCTTTGAATACTTCTTGATAATTTTATTATTGTTGGGCTTTTTGAAGCAAACTTTAATACATAATTGCTGATTCCTAATTATAATTGCTGTATATGTCTGTCCGATAAATACGGCAAAACAACGATTTGAAGTCTGTGAGGGGAAAAGCTTGAAGTGAGCTATATATTAGAGTATTAGATGTACATTTTTGGTACAAAGGCAGTCTCTCGCGAATATTGAAAAAAGAAACGTTTTGAAATTTGAAATAAAATATTTATTATTTTTTTTAGATTCAAATCAAATTTTTTTGAATTATATAATGAAGCGCTGCTTCGTTGAATAACAACGAGGTGGCATAGCAGGTCGCGTACCTAGCGAGGTTGTATTAATAGCCCCAAACTAGCTGCAATCTATGGGATCGAGAAAGAAATCCTGCTACTTCAGCACAAATAAACAGTAGTACGCGTGAAACATGATAAGAAATGATAGGAGAAAATAAGCAATCGAAGGCCTGAGACTCTGGTGACCCTCATACGCGAAAAGAACCACGATCCCCACGTCCAACCCTCTACTTCATCACACTATTTCACAATTTCACTCATCATACACTCGTGCACTCTCACCCACATACACACACGAACACACTTACACACACATGCATACGATCACCCATACCTACATCCATGCCCCTAAGTTTAACATTTCAAGATGTTCATCCTTCACTTCCACTCTAACATCCCTCCACATAGAGATTTCATTGTGATACACTTTATGTTCAAAGACAAGTAAAAACACGGGCGGTACGTAAGGATGAATTTTTACACCAACATGACGGTAAAATAATTTGTAAAGTTCCCGTTAGTGATTGAATTATTTATTCGATTACTGTGGTAGTCGGTTACATTCATATATATATCCATAGACCAACTGGTAACATATATTGTAAGTTTTCTAACAGTAAAAATTCAAACTTTGGAATGCACAAACAGAACTAGTAAAAAAAATATCATTTTGTTTGTTTCACTGTAAATTGTTAACCTTTAATGTTTTCTCAGTAGGAAGGAATTTATTTATATAATAGTTCCATTTGCTGGTTTGTAAAAATAACAATGATACAGAATTCCAATTTATCCCCCTTTATAACACCACACCCAGGATATATTATGAATTAAAGTAGGTTCATGTCATGTATCGGTTTGATGTTATTGCGTCTGCGCAAAGTCAACAATCCCAACATCAATTATTATTAACCCTTGTTTAAATTAAATTAACATATAACCTCAGAGTCTACAAATAACGGTAGATCTTGGCTTGATGTGATCGACTAAAAACAGGTTTGACTTCTAAAAATAAAAAATATAGGTAGTCTTTGCTACTTATGATAGCCATAGACATCATTGTTGTGTGGAAAAAAACACATTTAATCTAACACATTCTCCTCTCACTCATAGGCGCATGCACCACATACATTCGGTCATACATATCCCCATCCACATATCCATATACACACACTCGTACACCTACATACATAATCATAATCATTCATGCATAGAATAAATAAATTAAAAAACCAGATATGACTCACCCCATCATGTTGTCCAGTCCTACTCTCCTATCCTTCAAATTCAGCCGCTCATCTCCATCAGGTCATACATAGACCACAGTTCGGCCAAGGTGATTGCAAATTACAACCGTTGTTAAGATCCAAATTTTAGATAAATTAACGGTTGTAGAAATTGGTAATAATTTATGATAGATAGAATAAATCAATCTGGAAACTGTGACGGTAACAATTTAACGGTACATAATCGTTAACTCTCGGTGATGAATATGATGATAACAACTTGCAAACAACGTAAATGGTTGTAAGACGCCATTAAAAGCACTAATCCAGATAGCCTCAAGATCACTTGTAAATTTTTGTCATGGAACGTCGAACTTTATTATGAATTTAATTTAAGTAACCGTTGGGATAGATGTTATCGCCCGAACTTGGAAATGATGTCAACCATTTAATCTATCTACCAAAACAGCTTCAAGGACACCTATAGTTTATGGATTCTGATAACTGGATAAATCATGTCACCCATATCATATATATACTTTTTGTTTCATTCCATTTGTTTTAATTTTCCTTTAATTTGATTGATACATGGAATATAATTATACTAGGAAATTTTACTAGTCACTGACACTCGATATAAATTAAATTGTAACTAAATAATTTACGATTCTTTAATTAACTAGATATCTTCACAAACATACAGCGATTAAATTTTTTTTTTGTAAATAAATAAATTGGTTAAATTTTAACTAAATAAATAGATAGTTTCACAAACATTTAGCGATTATCATTTTTTTGTTTTTGGTTATTTGGCATTAAATGGACTTTTGAAATTAACACGCTAACTTCAACTCAATAAAGTTGTTAAATTTTAATTACATAAATTTGTCTACTTAATTTTAAGAGAAAATGTCGTGAATTTCACAAAAAAACTATTCTAGAATGTAGACATTCACAACAAAAAATTGACAAAATTCCACAATTAATTCGATAAAAACAGACTGAGAAAAAATGGCGCTCGCAACGGCACAAACATATAATTATTTTTTTTCTTTTATTTTGGTTCACTTGCACTAAATAGGCAAACTTGAACCCCATGAATTGTTATTGTTATAAACTATATAAATTTGACTAAGTAATTTTTAAGCACACTGTCGCTAATTCAATAAAAATAATATTTTCTAATGTCGACATTCAAGATGTACGATTAACAACAAAAAAAACTTCATCACAACTTGTCAAATTAGACAACACAGTTCAGATTGAAAAGTCAATGCCAGACTAAGAGAGACTTCATGTCTTCCATCACGTATTTATAGCTAAAGTCACGCCGCCTTTGAACCACAACCAATCCATAAACACGGTAAGGTTGGTTTCTGTGGTATTTCCTTCGTTCATTATTTATACCCACTAATGAATTTACATAGCTAATTGGTATAAAAAAATTGAAAAGAATTAAATGATAAACATTATGATACGATTATAAGAATTTTACATGGAAATAGCGCGATTATGAATCAATGGGTACAATACCATGTACTGTTTTATGACAACTTGACAGTGACCAACGATTACAAATTGAATATAGGAAATTACATTGGGAAATAGCACACAACTGTTTTAGGATAACTTTTAAACGGAAACCATTGTAGATGACGACTTCGGATTGAGTATATGAAACTTCGTTCAAAAGAAAAACGAAAGCAACTATGAAAGCTTCGGCTCAGGCAAATCCAATGCGTGGGTGAGAATGGTTCGACTCTCAATCACGAAGTTGGAATCACACTTCACAACAATTAATTACAATTTCAGATAGTTAATAGTACAATAAACAAATAAAAAGAAAAAAAAATTGAAATATGTTTTTGTTTTTATTAGAATCATGCATGATCTAAAGATAACAAAGGGTGTTATAGATTTAGTCTTAATAAATGAATATTTTCAACCGAAATTTTAACCCCAGACATAAAATGACAACTTGCTATTTGTGTCAACGCAAGGTGTAATTAAGTTTTAATTTTTTAACTATCGCAAACTAAGCCTTTTTCATCCCAACAGAACATAAAAATATAATAACCGAGGGTTTGATATACATCAAATAACTAAAATTTTGTGCTCATTTCACTTAATTTACCATATAATAGGCTTTAAATTCCTGAAAAGGCAAAAGTCAGATGCTTTGTAATGGATGCGCAAATGCAAAACGGTACGATTCTTGGATGTGATACAAAATGTTGATGTTTTTGATAAAACTAAAAAATTCTTTCTTGCCTCTCTAAAAAAATCCTTTGTAAAACTAAAATAAAACTCATCATGCAACAAGGTTTGATGTGATTGTTTAAGGTTGATAGTAAACTATTTGCACCATCGCAAAATGCACCCTCGACTCAGTGTTTGTTAACTTTCAGTTGGAATTAGCTTCTTCTTAAAGAAGCGTTTGAATACAACATTTAAGTTGTACACTCTCTCAGGATATAAGAGGTAGGTAGTTTTTCCAGATTCCAGGTAGTTTTTTTTATGAAATCTAAGGTGTTAGATATATTAGGCTACACATATTATTATTTTTGCATTTCAAAATCAATCATAATCAAAACACAAATCTTTTAATCGTATATCCTTTTTCCATAATCCAACAAACCATTATTTAAATTTCTATTCCGGTTTTTAAACCCATATTATGTATTCATTTAGCCATCCATTACTCTATAACAATTGAGTAATATTAAATTAAAAACCGATTGACCCACCCACAATCATTCATTTTTTTTTAAACCGAAAGAAGAGTTCTTCCCTTTAAATTGTATATCAATTTTCTAATAATAGTACAAACTGATAACGTTAAAAACCGGCGCTCAGCATTATATGAGCAATGATTGATTTTGATTTAAAATATCAATCAATTTTCATTGGCCAAATTTATTAATGAACCCTTTCGTATTCTATTCGCAAACAATTGCCAATAAGGAAATAAAGAAAAATGAAAAAAGAAAAATCACTTGATTGCCCATCATTTTCATTTTACCAATCTAGATACACAACAACAAAAAGTTATACATGAAAGGAAATTCATAACAACAACAACAAGAGAAAATTTTTCTGGAAAATCTATTTGTATTGTTTGAACTAAACATATATAGTTACAAAAGGATATCTAATGGAAATATCAATTTAAATTGATGCAAAATATACGTTTATTGTTGATGATGGAACTAAATGAACGAAAAATTTGACTAACAATAGAAAGAAAATGATACAGTTGATTTGATTGAATTGGGCTCAATGAAACGTAACAACGTTTTATGTTCATTTGATTGAATTATTTTTTTCAAATTTCTTAGTGTTTTTACAGTGGATCGTTATCCAATTTATTAATGGTGAGAAGCAGAAAACAACGAATAAAAAGTAATGAAAACTTTTCACTATATGATGAGCCATGAGTAAAAAACTGGGATTTGATCAGGAAAAAATAAAACTTATATCTTCTTATATTTTGATTTCATTTGAAAATTACGAATATTACGACTATAAGGAATAAAACTAAGAAACTACTAGGTAGGTACTTTTATGAAACTTCTAAGCATCGGATGTACCGTTGTAAGAGATGTATACGTTTGAGTTAACTAGTCTGTAGAAGTAAAAACTAGTCCGCGCCAGATTTTTCTGCTTATATTTAATGTGCTGTTGTTTGAACACCAAAAAGTGTTTATGGCAATAGACATATCGAAAGTTAATGACTTAAAAGAGGCAAATGACTAATCTTCTTTGTCTGGCAGGAAAATCAGCTCAGCTTCTTATCTACAGTAGTACATCTGTGTACAGTAGTACCACATTCTTATAATGTGTATATAGAACTGCTTTGACATCTTGTTCGGAGATGAGAGACCGCTTAGTAACCTTTTTGACTTCGTTTCAACTGCATTTAGAGAATTCAATTTAACTTGTCTGGCCATACAAATGGTGTTATGTCTAGCTGATATTTTCCAGTATGATTTCCGGAACGCCTCATCCTATCCTCGAGCTCGGTTCCATATGTTAAAATTCCTATTGCATTAATGACCAGCAAGGTCCATATTCCTTTAGACTGGGAGATAGAATTTCATTGAAGTTGTTTGAAGATAGTTTCATTGAAGATTGATTTCAAAATAATAATTTCATTGAAACCAATACATTTCCTATTTTTCGCCTTTTTTTGTGCAACGATTGTTTTGGTTTTAGTTTTCTACAATCACCTATTTATTTTGGTGCAACAATTTTTGATGATATTTTTCAAAGATTGCTTTTGAAGTTTAATGACGATCATAGCAAAGGCGGTATTTTTATTACAAACGTGGTAAATTTTAATCGAAATTATTTACAACATCATGACATGTGGGATCTTGAACAAAAAATGGGGTGAGTTAATTTTCTTTTATTAAAATTTGATGTTTATAGTTAATGTAGGTGAATTGTCTTAATTGTAGATGTCTTGTCCTCCAATAATTTTTTGGTTGACAGAGTCTACTTTACTTCTTGCCTTTGTTTATGTTCATAAAAATTTTGCTTGCATCCAGCATTTGTAATGTGCCGTGGATAAAACGACCAAATCCACGTTCTGAAGCTAGTCAGAATAAACTCAAGGCACGTGTATCCTCAAGTCATCAGGATTGCTTATGGCAATCCTGAGCTTTGATCAGTATAAAGAGTGTATAAAGAGTATAAAGAGTGATACTTTGGAGACTTCACTGGGGTCTAGAACAGGTTTAAAGGGTCTAAAATTTAGAGACTAGAGCTCGTTTTGACCCTATTACTTCCGACTTCTTAAATTGTCATTTTTTTGGTTGTTTGTTTTTTAGCATTTGGTTACCACCAGTGCTAGAGAAAAAGTTATTTATTATATTAAATGATTATTATTTCAAAAATGTCTACTACGCGGCCTACAAGGCCTCAATTAAATTGAAAGTTGGATGAACCGGTTACGATTTAGCTTTTGACAGGACTTCTAGCCTGCTACATCCAACGAACGCTACTTACGACACCGTGTAGGCCAGTCTTACAAAAGGACCAGAAAAGGAATGAAACCTTTTCCAAGAAGGATAGTCAAAAATTGTTTGTCACCGTGATTTTAATAAGTTTATTGAGAAAAAAAGAAAATATCGCCTGATAGAACATCTTGAGAAGAACTGAGGAGTACTACTAACAAGCTGCAATATATATAGAGCAGCAATTAATGTATAAAGGAATCTTTGTTTCCTTCAATGTTTTTCCTAATAAAACTTATTAAATTAGCTATTAGCGTATTGTAACAAGTAATTGATATTATGACACAAGAAAAATGTGGTTGTCTGGTTTTGAAATACACAGATCACTTTTACTCTTATAAAAGGTAGTTATTTTGAAAGTAAAATTTATTCCCACGATATAAATCAAAAATTTCAAATTAACTCTCCAATAACATTTACACTTCATCTCGACCTTCTAATACTTCATAAAGCGAAATAAAAAATCAAATTTATAAGTTAAATTCCGTTACCTTAGAACCCAGTGGAAATCAAGTTTTCGGAAATAATAAATTCCTCACACTTCTTTGTCAAGCACTTTTTTTTGTTGTTCTATTCAAAATTAATTTTGACATGTAACTTGTACAAAAATATTGAGCTAAAATAAAAGTAAGTAAAACAAACAACACAAAAAACATTAGAAAAAAAAAACAAATTCAATTGCTTTTGTTTTTTTTTCTTTATTTAAATACTCGGCGGCGTCGTCAAAATTTATTCACTGTTTTTCCTTTTGTGTTTTCAAAATTTTTTTCTTTGTAACGACTCGTTGTTTGGCTTTGTTCCTGTCATTCATTTTCATTTGACAAATTTAATAAAAAATAAAAAAATAGCAAAATTGAAAAAACGAAAATAGAAAACAGAAGAACAAAAAATAGAAAATACAAATAAAATTGCGGGATAAAAATAAAAAAAACTTTGAAATAATGGAAATGAATGAAACATTTTTTTTTTATTTAAAATTAAATAAAGTTTTATTATATTCATTTATCTTCTCACTAATCCTTGAGACAATTGAACGGAAAAACAACGAAAAGAATAGAACGTTAGGACTGGTGAAAAATAAATCAGTTCTTTATTTATGTTAGCGTTCTTGATCAGTAGTTTTAGTAATATCCTGGCAATACCAGGGTGACTAGTTGCACCTTTTTTTATTTTGTATTTTCTCGTAGAAAAACATCTTAAAAGTGTTTGGTGTGTTACGTGTGTAGATTTTAGAAACACACCGTATAGAAACCATACCTCGAAAGTTGATGAGTGTCCCATTTTCTGAGACAAAATAAAAAATGATTTCGAATTGGAAAAATTTGGATGAAAATGTTGTCTATATTAAAACCATATATTGCAATAAATTTTCCATGTGCTAGATGTTAATTTAGCATTGATTGGAAATAATCAAAAATGAGTTTCCACTTATGACTTAGAATGTTACTAATTAGAAATAGTAATATCTAGAATAATACATAAAGACCAAAAAACTTTGCACTGTTCATGATTTTTGTTTTGTAAAATATCGATAAATTATTTAATTCTGCACGAATCGAAGCACTACCTCTGCATTTTTTAAATTTAATCATGATCTCCAATGTACTGAAACCGTATCAAGAGCTACTGATGTACAGGCTATTTGGTTTTGTGTTGTTCCTAGTTTTTGCGGTGAACTTTACTTTACTAGGACGTCGATTTATGGGACGGAGGAGCTAGTACAAATATGGTCTGCAAAAACTACCATTACTGGAACACCATTGACGATAGTGATAGTACCCCTGTTAAACAGAGACAGTATTCAGTTTCGCCTGCAGTGCAAAGTAAAATATATGAAGAATTAGACCAGATTTAAACGTTGGGACTGATAGAGGAGAGTTAATGTTCTTGGAGTGCTCCAGTGTTAGTCGTCACCAAACCTAATGGCAAGACCCGATTCTGTCTGGAATCGCACGGGGTCAACTTGCTGATAAAAAAGACGTCAATCGGCGTCATCGGCGTCATCGCTACCGTCGGATAAGACAGTAATTGTCATGTGAATTCTAGTTGATAAATTAAAAAGATTCTTAGCGGTCAAGATAAGGACATAAATTTTCATTGGAAATGAAAAAAGAACTATTAAAAGAAACCATTCTACAGAAATATTTCAATTTCATTTATCCACTTCAATTAAAGAACGCTGGATGCACCGATATATTCCTATTTGTTGACTCTGACTGAACCCAATACATGGAAAAATGAACATGTTTCTAACAAAATTCTTAACAGACTGAAGGCTTTTGTAGCTATCTGCACCAATTCGATCACGAAGTCAAATAAAAAATCTTGGTTACACAACAAAGTACAACGTTTACTCTATTAATAAAAACATCTTGCAATATATGCAAGAATAATCCAACAAAATACAAAAAAATAGCCACAAACAAAAAATAAAATTTTAGTTGTGACAATGAAATGCATCAGTTGAACAAATGAACACCTTAAGTTAAAAGCTAATGAATCTTCATTTTATTCACAGTCTTAAACACAATATGGCTATTTTTGACTTTTTAAAAGTTGGAAAATGGGCTGTTTGTGTCTTTGGAAGTAAAAATGACGTAGTGATTAAATATTTATTTTGATTTTTTAAAT
Organism: Diogma glabrata; assembly: GCA_963693315.1. Classification (NCBI taxonomy): domain Eukaryota; kingdom Metazoa; phylum Arthropoda; class Insecta; order Diptera; family Cylindrotomidae; genus Diogma; species Diogma glabrata. The sequence continues at coordinate 58,114,374 of OY856187.1, read as the reverse complement.
TGTAGCAAATGAAGTGATATTAACAGTTTCTGGAAGTTAACTATTAGCTTATTTTCTTTTTTTTTTTCTTTTTTTTAATTAGTTAACTTCATTTATTTCTTTTCGTTGACTTGTTGTTTAATTCGATAATTTTGTAAAATACAATGTCTTCGTGCTATTATATTACCCTGAGCATAAACTTTTTAAACTTAAAATTTTGCTCATATTTTATTTTGTGTTACCAAAGCTGTGATGTGATACTGACAAAAATTATTAAAAAGGAATTAATTTAAAAATATCGATCCACAGAACTTTCAATTATTAAATTTTGTAAAAAAACATAAAAAAAACATACCAACTATTTTGACTATCGTTTGATCTTTTCGCGTACAATAAAATTATACCACGAATATTGCATTTTTTCACCGAACATCAAACAATCAAATTTTAATAAAAAAAAATCCCTTTACATCATTCCTATCAGTTTCATACATTTTATAAACGAAATGACAAAAACATAACCAATTTCAGTTTTCTATCGACAACATAATCATATCCACCTTTACTTCCTATCTAAAATCCTACTTCAACCACCCTTCAATTTTGTTTAACAATAGCACAATATAAGCCCAACAAAAGTGTATTTCCGTTGCGATATAAAAAAACAAAAGAACATGAAAATAATGTCAAAGATGAGTATTATCCGCGACTGAAGAATAACAGTATGACAGAAGAGGAAACATCTTCGAATTAATTGAAGTCGATTTTTATTTTAAGGGTTTTGTTTGCCAATTTTTTTTTATCTAGTTTAAGTAGTTATTAGATTGAAGTGTTTATTACTTGTTAATCTAGTTTACCATGTATATAGTTCAAGAACCTTAATTTCTTCAACACTCCAAAACATGATATATGTATGTCATAATAGAAAGAATAAATAAAGCGAACAACAGTAAAAGAAAACTCGATTATTTTTTCTTATTAACAAGACACACAGAATCGTAGAACAATAGCATGTTGTATAACTAATGTGAGCAAGTTTTCCATCATCTTCATTTTGTACTGAAAATTATTACTAATACTAGATTCTAATTTGCTGCTAAATAAAAACTTGACTAATTTGATTAAGCAAGCTTTGCATAATTTAAATTTAATTGGAACCCAATCGTAGTAATATATTTTAATACAAATTTTACGATGAAGATGGCGTGCTTTACTTCAGATTATATTTTTTTATAAATATTTTGATGTGTAACATTTAGTTTTTTCAGTGTAATAGATTTTTTACACAGGTAAAATCTACTATTTGAAAAAATATTTCTAGGTGTTTATGTAACATATACATTTTTGGGTTATTTTATTTTATAACAAATGCTTTGAAAATGAATATGTTGTCAGGAAAAACAATTATTTAAAGGAAAAAGCCACATTTTTCTGTGTTTTTATTTCTTTCAGACATTTTTCACTTTTGCTGTTTTTATGAAAATGGTAATCGAAGGTGTGGAAGTAGTTATAATATTATATTAAATAACAGGGAAACCGTTTTTCAATTGAAATATGTTGTTAGGTGTGGAAATGGAAATTTATTTATATTATTTATTCAAACATTTATTTTTCAGTATTTTGATTATGAAAAAACTCGAATGTGTGAAAATAAATATTTAAAGGTTGTGTTTTATTTTTTTGTTTATTTAATTTCAATTTATGTTTATTTTTGTTTATATTTTGTTTATATGTATAAAAGGTGAGAAAATTATAATAAAAATAAAAATATTGAAGGGATAATCTTTCCCCTAATATTCTTTTTTTGATTTTTAAATAAAATTTGTCTTGAATATTTGGTCTCTGAAAATTGCCAAAAGAAGTTGCATTGAACAAAATGCTCGATTTTACAAAAATTGGACCACAGCCGTTTGGAGTTTTTAATTTTTTTTTTAAGTTTGACAAATATGAAAGCTTTAGTCTCAGTCTGATCACTACGAAAATTGAATAAATTTCAAACTGAAACACAGCTAGCATATAATGAAAAACAAAGCCTTACTAATCTGATTGGGTTGATTACGTTGGTCAATTATTTTAGAGTGCCTGTATTAGTTTAAAGTTTTCATATTCAAATTTGTAAATTTAAAGCTTAACCTAAAAAAAGTACTACATTTTTTTGCTTACACGGTTAAAAGTTATAAAAATTAATTTTTTTAAAATGGCGCAGCTTCGCCTAGCTCATGAGTTTTTTGGTGGTTTTCTTAATATGAAGGTTTCAGTTTTACTCTATGAAGGTTTTAGCCTTTCAAACATGCCAAGATTAAAAGGGGGAGCTTTTATTTGTTATAAAATATTAATTTTTCAAGATTCCATCTCAGGTCAAATAATATTTTATTTTTAGATGATATTCATGTTCTCGACAACCGACAATGAACTTGGTTATTTTGATTAACTTCATGTTTGGGATACAAGTAGTAGGTATAGGTGAAATAAAAAACATGCATTTTCTTAAAAAAATTCAAAGTGTTTAATTTCGAAAGATTGGCTCGAAAGATTTCTGAAAATTCAAGTTCAGGTTTACTTTGAAATTAATTTGCAAGAGAACGACTCGCACGATATCAACAGTTCAAGGTGTGCGGGAAAGGTAATTGTTTGGCCTATTGGAATATTTAAAAAAATACAGAGCAAAATTTTGCATACACTGTTAAAAATGTACTTAACCTTACAGAAGTTAGTTACATTAGTTTTCGAAATCTAAAGAACTGAAAAAATTTAAAGAACGCCCTAGTTTAATTTTGCCTTAAAGATATTAATTTTCAAAATGTGGATCTTAGGTCAAAAAATAAGTTTTGCAACTAAAAGCTTCGACCTGAGAATGAGATGCATACCTTTTAATAATTTATTAACTTAATAACTTAAAAACAAAAATAAAGTCGATTTTGGTTTTTAGATATCCACAACTTTAGCAATTTGATGTTATTTTCTTCTGCTTCTTGTAATTTAACGCATTAAGAAATTTCATTGAAATCGAACGAATGGTTTTTGACACATCGTTAATTGATTAAGAAAAAAGATAAATGTTTTCTATATATCTCAAAATAAGCAAAACCTAAAATAAAGCACATCCATATACAAAATATATAAAATTCGAGTCAAATTTCTAACTTGAGTTGGGTAGAGAAATATTTCACCTGTATAAAGCTCTCCATAACACCAAAGCTCCATGCTTTATCAAACGTTCGTAAGCTTTTTTCTGATACAATAATTCCATAAATTAATCATAATTCTTTTTCCTGAATCAACGTTTAATAAAAAAACAGAAAAATAATGTGAAATTGTAGCGATCTATTATGAAGCTTCACACACAATTTATTCGATAAAATATAAACTTCATGGCTCATGGAACATTTGTTTAATAAAATGGAAAAGAAAAAATAAACAATTCACAGTCGGTTAACAATAATTATCCTGATAATTTTATAACATAATTAATGTTAAAAATTTATATTTTAAAGTTAATTAAATATTCTTGTTCGTTTTTATTGCTAATTAAATAATTATGTTAAGTTAAATTTTAAATTTAATTGCTATTATTTGGATATCAGCATGAATTGAATTGACCAAAATGTTGATTCTTATCTAAAATAAATTACGCATAAAAAACTTTATAAGCTTAAGCAATTTTTAGAAAATCGTGACTGTAACTCGCAAATATATAAATAAGTAAGTAAGCGAGTAAAATCACCAGTGTAAAACATTAAGTTTATTCCAAAGTCGGTCAAGTGCGAATAAAATTCACTAGCCGAGAGTTCCGTGAACGTAAAAGAACCAAATTTCAAAAATAATTGGCATAAACCTGTGTTGTAAAGATTTCATACTCCCAGACTTTAGGCACATAGAATGCCAACCGAAATTGAGCAAAATGATACAAAAAAAGTTAAAACTTATCCATAGCTGTTTATGGTAACTAATGAAAGGTTCAAGACACGAGCATGAAAATGGTTTAGAATGGAAAATACATTATCAATTGTTGTATTTTTTGGTCAACTCAAGAACTTTTTTAAATAGCCTTTTTCTTGATAGTAATTAGATAACCAGTTGGATGGTTGTTGGAATTTTAGTTGATATTAACAAAAAAGTCACCTATAATAATAGTAGGAGGCAATAATGAAGCCTAACTAGTTTCAAAGAGGTTATGATTAAGGCAGACAAGTGATGTGTCTAATGAACTCAAAAACTGCACTGAAAAGTTGTAAGAAATGTTGCAATGTTTTTTAAATTAAGTGCTCACTTGGGTGCTCACTTTGTGCTTACTTGTGTTAAAATAGCTTTTTTAGATATATACAATATATATAGATTGCTATGCTATGCTCGACCATGACCGGTTGTACAATTGCAGTTCAGCCGAGGTTTAAGCTGAAATTATGCTAAACCTGATATTCTGTTCAGTTACGCGTTGAATAATTGCGGTTTAGTCGCGAGTATGAGCTTACGCCAGGGTTTAAGTTGAGCACCCAATTTTGTTGGTTCAAGTGCGGTTCAAGAAACTAACCTAACTTGTAACCTAGCCTAAGCTCCTATCGGGTTCTACTAAGCTTTAGCCAAACTGCTATTGTACAACCGGCCCTAAATCATATCTTTTTACCGGATTCCATATCTGAAACTAATGATAACAGGCCAAGGATCGAACTTCACAAGCAAAATATTCAAAAAATTATGCAAATTTCCCGGGATAAATAATCAATACTCACACAACGGTCTATCATTCGCAGACCAATGACGTGCTAGAAAGAAGTTACTGACCCTTAGCAGAATACCTAATATATTTTTAAACAACGATGTAGATAATTGGGACATGTGGCTAACACAAGCTACATATTTCCATAATAATTTTCCATACACAGAATCCGGCCTATCACCAAACGAATGCTTGTTAGTATTTACGGCCGAATTACCCTACGGATGTCCAAAAACCTGGAACACCTTTGTATATCATAGACGACTATTACTTTGAACTTAAACACAAACTACAGGCAGCGCATATATTTGCAAGAGAGAACCTAGCCAGATGTAATCGGAAGACGAAGAGGGAGACGATTACGATAAATATGTTAGATGAATTAACATACAAATGAGAGATAAAGTAATACTCCTAAATTCTATATACGGAAGAACAATTGTTATCTGCTCTGCGACGACCCTATGACGTTTTAAAACTGAACGGTGATATAAACTGCATAATAAAAATAGCAAACCGTCACTAAAAAGTTCACAAAAACAGACTGATACGAGTACGAAGCTGTTTGCCGCGTAAAATTTATTTGTCTTAACAACAAAATACACAAATCTGCGTGTTCAATACAACTTGTTGTTTTTTTTATTCATATTAGGGCTGCCTAATACCTATTTGCTATGGTATTTCTCTTTTTGGATTGCTGTCTCATTTTAATATGTTCTTGATTCATAATTTTTTGAAATATACTTTTGCACATATGTACATTTACAGTTCTTGAACAATCTTAGTGTTACTGTTACTTATTGTTTGAAATTTATAGTATTTTTGATTTAAATTCTAAACAAATGTTTTGGAATTCATGTATAATTTTTTATAAAGTTTTTTTTCAAATATTTGTAGAGTTTTGGACTTATTATAGAAATAATGTAGATACGCACGGTATCTTTTTATTCAAGGGATTTAATTGTTTTAATGATACTTAAATGAACGGACAAAACGAGGACTCTACCGAAAAAAATCTCTTATTTGATTAATCTAACAACTCATTGAAACTAAGAAATAGTAAGCATGGAGATTTGTATGACACTAACTAAAAAAATAAACAAAAAAAAATATACAAAATAAAGACTAAGCTTGTAATTGTTGAATGGTGAACACCCTTTGATCACGATCCAGCTTGTACAATAATGGCTCCACCCTTTATCCGACAATTAATTCCAACATCCCATTCAATGTCCAATTCCAATTCAATAAACTCTCCTTAGTTTTAATAATCTCTCACTCGCCAGCTCCTTATCCTTCTGGGTTAACCTCGAACAACCAATATGAAAATAGCTGTCAACATTACCCTTGTTTAATTTTTAGAGGTAATATTACTTTAGATTTTTATGTATTTTCACTTTGTATTTCAATAAGCATTTTATGATCATACAATTAAGTTTTTTTTTGTAACAAAAAAACATATTTTGATTTAGTTACAAACCACTCAACGAATTTTTTTATTTTTGACTGGAAATAACTTTCAACATTAGTTTTTATTTAATAATTTTCAGAGGTACAATTATTAGTTATAAGTTAATCAAATTTAATTAAACTTTTAATTCTAAACCACTCATGAAATTTTTTATTTTCTTTTACACAAAAGGTTCTTTTTATTTAAATTTCCTTGTGAAAATTTTAAAACTCGAATTCAAAAATCTTATTTTGACTAAGTTACTATTCTGATCAAGGTTAAACTTGAAAACTAGTTAGCTTGGTTGAGGACCAAAAAAACTGAATACATATTATATTTTATTCTTTCAAAAATAGTCACGCAATTTTTCATGTAAAATATCCAGCGCGGCCTAATCAAGAATTTTTGATTTTTTTTTGAACACGAACTCGAGATATCAATTTTTTCATTTATATTTTTTCAAATATGAAACGCGAACTGATATTATTTTTGTAAAATCTGATATATATATATCTTTTTTAATATTAAAATAAATGAAGGAGTAAAAGAGTTGGTTGCTTGAAAAATAGGTCGTTATTCATATTGCTATTCCAATACATTTCATGGTTGTGGCTGACGTTAATTAAACTCACCATGGGCAAGGATTACGAGATAACTAAGCTTATCGACAATGGCATCTCTTTCGAAAACATAGTAAACGCATCATTCTACACCGATACATGGAAGGTCATAATATCGGTCAAGATAGGAAACTTCAGCGATTTGGTTAAATTCGTAGAAGCTTGTAAAAGGCTCATTGATTCACTTTGTCCCAAACTGAACGAAATAAAACTTAATAATTACTGCTTAAATCTCAAAACCGACCTAGAAGATTATCTGACCTACATACAATCAAAATCATACGAACTGGAACACAATTTTAGAAAAACTAAACAGGACTCATAAAGCTTGGGAGGAAATTTAATCACTGGCTTTTTGGAACTATGGACAATGAAGATGAAACCAACATAAAATATATAGTTAGCAAACTTACTTGAAACGGAATTCATGCTTTTACATGACATTGTATTATAAAATGCAGGACACTTGTAAAAAACCTAAAACAGACTATAAACCTATACTTATCTAAGGAGACTAAACTATAGACCTGGTCAGCGAAGTAGAACAAACTGCTCCCCTGGTAGAAGAAAACATGGATCCCCACCTAAATTCTAAACCACAAGGTGTGGAAAACTTATCTGGCCGTCGTAACATTTGATTATTCTAAATATAATAAATATAAAAATGTGGCTTATGAAAAACAAAATAAATAAAATTTTTATTATAATTCCAATTTAAAACTGAAATTAATAATGCTATAATAATTTTAAAAAATTATCACACACAAAATTAAAAAAAAAATTATTAATTAACAAAAGAATCTTAAATAGTGAAAATTTAATTATCTCAGAAATATCTAATAAATATCAAAAATTAAAGTTTTTATAATAGATTATAAAGATTATAAATTAAATAAAAACACAAATAATAATACAAAATAATAAACTATAACCACGCATTTTACAAATGTATATAAAACAAAATAAGTAAAAATTAAATTTTAATTATTAACATAAATACACGTTTAAATTGTATTGTATAATTTATTTCAAACGTATATTTTAAAATTAAGAGCTAAGTAAAAGAACAAATTTAGTCACTTCTAATGATCGTAATTATTTTTAGAATAATAATACATAATTTGGTAAAATTTGTGTTTATCGTTATTTGTCTTATTTAATTTTCCAACGATGAACAAAAATTTTTTTCGTGCGTGGAGGGGTGTAATAAAAAGCATTTCATAAGAAGTTTGGTTATTTTAAGAAATTGTGCAAACGAGTTTTAACCAACATTAAAATAAATGAAAAGTTTGCAAAAATTGGCATCATGAAATTTTAACCTACGATTAAAAAAAAATCGATTGAAGTTTAAGCCAATTGGTCAGAAAAGAAGATTTGGAGTGGGTGCCTCAGGTTATGAATAAGAAATTTAGTCTTAAATATTTAAGATAAATCTAAATATACTTTATATTTTATAATCATATGTGGTGTTACAAAAACAAAAGAAAGCAAATGTTCTTACATATTAAATAAAAGTTGATCCATTTGAAGTTGTATAAAGTAAAGTAACCAGAACTAATAGCGTAAAGTAACCAAAACAGGCAACACCGAGTTTTCCTCAGTTTTTGGAAAACGAAAACAATTTTGTGGGATGAAAAATCAGTTGCGTCACAAAATAACCACAAGCACTTTTAGAGTTTCCAAATAGTAGTGTTACGCAATAAAAGTACTACAAATCCTATCAAACAACAAAATATACGCCAATTTTTCCATAAAGAGATAAAGAGTTATATAAAGGCTCGTTTCTTCGAGCAAACAACAGTGTGGCATCATCAAAGAATATTCCACAGCTAAGATTGATGGAAAACATTTCATCCACCAACACCCTTAAAATATCACCTTGGCAAGTGATATCTCACTGCTATTGATATTGGTATGCGATATCTCACGTTAACTCGTTTGTCAATAGAATTTAAATTGCTCATTATCAACTTATTGCAACAACTATTTACAATAATCAAGGAATTATAATTGTAATATTTAAACAACCATAACTGAAGAAATTGATCTTCTCAGTCGCTTCTCAAGTCTGCTTCCGTGCTCGGTCTTTTGGTGATCAAAATTTATATCAAAATTTTACATCAACACACTAATTCGATAAACGTTATTCCCAAATATCATTTTGCTCGGCTTTCTTATCCACTTTTATTGTTTCACAACAACAGGCAAACCATACAGCAAACAATATTATTTATCGAGAATATTCTTCCATTAACTTCGTGTAACATATGTATGACTAATCTAATTGACATACATTACATATGTTATTCTTCCCATCAAATTATCCTAAACAATTAAATAAGTCATCAAAAACTTAAAAACCTAGATCGAATTTCCATAATTTCCCACAATATATATTAAATAACGAAATCTAAATAACATAAAATAATATTAAACTTGATGACATTACAGAAATAAATTTAAATAAAATTTATCGAAATAAATATAATTCCTGCTGAACGAGGCAATTATATTTATTTAATATATGATTGACCGATATTACCTCTACATAATAAATCGATTGTTAATTGGTTAATCGATTTAATTATTAAAATAGATATAATACTAAGAGGGGATGATAGTGGAGAAACCCTCAACCAATTTTACTATAAATTAAATGAAAATCATAACGAAAAATCAATCAATAAACTTTTCTGAAAGTTAAAGTGTTTGTTTTATTTAAACCTTTTATCGGAAGAAAGTCTGCCCAATAGGCCTTTGTCTACGGGTACATGGTTTTTCCAGCTGCGAAGACTTTCTTCCCATCATAAATATCAAGATATTAAGTGGACATCAAAGTAAAATAGTTCAACGGATAAATCCACCATATTCGGATGCTCCAACGGTAATTGTAGGAATTTGTAGTATAACACAATGTCCAAAATTAATACAGAAAAATATGGAAGGGCTGAAATCTCAAGCTCTGAGATATCAAGACTTCGGTCTGGGTTAAGGATTTTGATACAATTTCCGGCAAAAAACTTTTATTAGTACATTATTTTTAGTTTTCGGCAGCGATGTATATCAAACATAACTTTTTGTTAAAGTACATGTATTTTTTATCTCTGTTTAGATATGTATTACAAAACAAACACGAAACATCAATACGTTGTCGCAGTGGCGTAGCTAGCATGGGTGGCACCCGGGGCGGATATTGTGGTGTCACCCCAAAAATAAAAACTGTCAATAATAATAAAAAGCCGATAAACGTAATTTATAATTTTTTTTAATTAATACAAATGAGCATTATTATTATAAGCCCGCAAGTAATTTTTAACTAATTTTAATTTGCTGAAACTCCTCTCACACGAAGCCACTAATACGCAAATAGTCATAAATAACTTTAGCGACCGTAAGATTCGGAAGAAATTCTAAAATATCCCATTCTACGATGAATTTCAAAAAGTCTAGGTACACCCAGTTAGAAACTATAACATTGGCCGCTTTTAAATGCCTCCTCACCCTTTGTATCTCTATGAGGAGTTCTGTTGCCAATACCGCATCATAAAAACCAGTAAATTTTGATACCGATAATTTTAACTCTTCACTGTTCGCCAAAAGCTAAGTGTTTGTCTGCACAACCTCGAACAATGAAGCTAAATCTTGAACTGACTTCAGTCTAGTTCGGAGTTCAACACTGAATCGGTCAAGACATTCCAACATGTCCTTTTTAAGTTGAGCTCTCAGTGTCAGTCCAACATCAGGTGCAAACTCACCACCCGTTCGTTTTTTGCGTTTTTATGACGAATTCGGCTTTCCATTGGAATGTCATAGTCCTCCGATTTTTTCGCAGCAAGTACTATTGCCTCTTCTACAATGAGACTTCGTTATGAATTGACTCTATTTTTGTAATTAATTGATCAATATTCAAGCCCGTGCTTTGCAATCCAATCTGAGCACAGATATTATTTCTCTTAGAATATCATTCCAAAACAAAAGATAGCAAAGAAACGAAAAATCACATGCTGCATTGTTAAGGTTCTGTGCAGCGCCTCTATTGTGTCTACATTTTCTTGTTGATCACTTAACTTCTCAATTTCAGCCACAATCCCATCAAAGTTTTCGGCCAATACTTTTACTGCAGCATAATGAGCACTCCAATGCGCTGTTAAGAGTATTTTAACAGTTGCTTTGTTGTGTTTAGCAAGTACTTCCCAGCGGCTAGTCGAAGCAGAAAACATGTAAAAATGGCTTCCACTGACGAGTGTTGGCCGTATAAATTAATTGAATGATCTTTGCAGCCCACAAAAATTGCTTTGTTATTTTTTGCTTTAATAATAGCTTGCACTTCTCCATGTATACTACTCATAACAGCTGCATTATCATAACCTTTGGGAGCGACAATTCATAACATCTATACCATCATTTTCAAGATTTTTACACTGAAAAAAACATGTCCTATTTCCAATCGAAATGCAGTTGTCTCAACCTCACCGTGCGGGCAGATATGGCGAATCGAAATACGAGATTGATTCAACAACCGTACAATGATAAGCCGATGCAGTTGAGACAATCAGATGAAATATTTATGTGGAAATAAAATATAGTTCAATTAATCTCAAATACTTAAATGTTAAAATGAAAAATTCATGATATAAGGCCAAAGAAATATGTTTTCATGGAAATAGTTATTAACTTTATTCAACTACTGTTATATTGGATAGCACTTTATATTTTAATTACACCTCATTCTGTTATCAGGAAAATGTTGCTGAGTACTGAGTAGTTGTCCCAATCACGGTGAAATTGTTTGTAAATATCTTTTCTTTGCATGAATAATAAACTGCCATCTTCGAGATGAGGTTATCATTACTTCAATTTTTTTTTTCAGTGTAAGAATTTCATCGCTTAAATCAGCGGCTTTTTTCCACGTAAAGGAAAAAATCCAAGGAATACTTCCTTGATTTCCACTTTACTACCATCAATTTTCACATAACGTATCACTTCTGACATTTGATCAATATGTGAAATGTCAGGTGTGCTATCAAACATAATTCCAAAATATTTAACCGATTTAATTTTGTTGACAAGCTTAAACTTTACGTGGATCGCTAAAACATTTATGAACTCATTTTGTATATCTGGTGACAAATATGATACTTTTGGTGATTTACCATGCTCCAAATTCAAAATGTGTTCTTTTAACACTACATCATACTTTGACAATAGTTTGGTTAGTTCTAAGAAATTGCCTTTATTTGAAGAACTTTATCCTTCATCATGTCCATGAAATGCTGGGTTTTGTTTAGATAAAAACAAAGTTTTATCCAATAATCTTGATAAAAGATGTTTCCACTTCTGTTTTTTATTGTATATTAATTGCAAGGCTGCGTCTCGTATCGTTTTATGAATTTTTAACCTCGTTTCCAAAGTTTTCCACTTTTCAAAATTCTCCAGATGTTCATTTGAAGTTTCATGCTCGGCCACTTTGGCGATTTAGTTTCCACCGCTTCTGATATCCAGTAGTAAATGTTGATTTTGTATTATTATTATTGGTGACAGCAAATACACGACAACAGAAGCAATACAGGACGCAAGTTATTATTTACAGGAGAATAAACAATCCATGGCCGTAGAATTTTTTCACCATTATTTATCATTTTATAAAACCATTCTTTAGAAAGATGGCGAACATCACCTTTTATGTCTAACCCGTGTCTAGATACAGTAACAAACGACCCTTCTCTATTTTAAAATGTTCACTTTCTTTTTTTATGATTTCAATGCGAACATTACCAAAGACGAGTATATTCCAATGTGATACATCTCTTAAGTCCTGAAGTGATTCACCCAAGCAAATACTGTCTTCGATAGTAGAAGCATTAGTGGCATTATCACTGTCATTTTCATTATTTCTTTCTAATTCGTCATCATAGGTTATCATTATTAATTCTGTATTGTTGCTGTTACTTTCCGAAGATGAGCCAATATTCTCTGAAACATTCGTTGCATCAACGTGATAATCAGTTTCTTTTGATGAACCTTGGATATCATCGGGTTTTGTAACATATTTATAGATTTGGTCTTTCTCTGCTGGAACCAACTTTTTCTTTAAAAATTATGAACTCCTCGTGACATATTTATTTTTTGGGATATTTGCTAAATGAAATCTAAAAAAATATTTTTAATTATAGTATAGGTATCAGCAAAGCATTAATTCTAAATATATTTGTAGGATACATAATAGGTACATAGTTCATAATAAGTACACTGTGTTAACGACTAAATACACCGCAAGAAAATTAATTTATTTAAATTTCCTTGTAACAACTTATATTAAATAATATTTGATAAAATGGAATATACAAATCATAGCCTAATATTATAAGGAACTATTTAAAAAAATGTAAGTATGAAATCCTTAAAGATATTTTATATAAAGAATTGAAGCCAAAATTAAATATCCAATTAGAATCATGCTCAATAATTTACAAAATTGAATGTGATTTTTGTGAAAAATTTTACATCGGGAAAACCGGAAAATGTTTTAAAGCCGGATTTAAGGAATACCTGCCTAAGAAGAAAAATAAACAAAATTTAAAGTTTATTTTTGCAAACCATTTACATAGTTAATAACAATAGCTACACCACTTTTAAAAAAAAATTGAAGGCTTTACATTTATGTAGCCAAGGATCTTTAAAAGAATCACTTTGAAATATCGAGTTTGAAATTTTTCCAGTTTGAAATTTCCAAGGTATTTAAAACCCAACAAAATGTACTTTTAAATGATAAACTTTCATTTAATTCAAATATATAAATATATAAAACTGAAAACAAACAGTATGAGTATGTATCAACCTACAAAAATTTGCAAAACTGCAGTAATTGCATAACTGCCATTTTATTCCACAGTAATTATTTTTGTGTCCATTGAAAAACGATCTATTTCAATTTATTCTTTGAGTTCCAAGATAAAGGAAAAAAAATTATTTTGAGATCATTTACAAACACGGTAATTTGATTGTTTGTTAGTTTCCTTAGGTGTTTGCAATTAATTTGTTTGAAATGTAAAACATATATTAGGTAGTAAGGTTAAGCGGATATTTTAGAAATAATTTTGGAATAGAGACATTGTAACTCAAGGGTGCCACCCTATCGACAAAGGGTGCCACATTATCGACGTAAACCACTTTTCCTATACATTATTTAGCATATGTGTTTTCAGACCTGGTTATTAAATAATCATGCTTGCATACTAAATAATATATCGTAAAAAACGGTCAATATGGTATCTATAGGAATATTCAAAGCAATTGAGCAATTGTGGTGATGGGATTCAATGCTCAACATGTTGATTCGATTAATATTGTTAAAATTTTATTTCACGTAATAACTCAAAAATTTTAAAAAGTAGAATAGATTCTTTTTGAACCAATAACACATTTATAGGACACATTTATAAGTTATCACAATTTATAAATTAAAATTATATGGATAACCTGGTTAAAATGGTTTCTAAGTGATTTATCGTTGAAAACATGTGATGGTTTGTTTAAGTTTTTTACGTTCGGGTGTCACCCCAAAACGGTTTCGAAGTGATTTATCGTTGAAAACATTGTGATGGTTTGTTTAAGTTTTTTACGTTCGGGTGTCACCCCAAAACGGTTTCGAAGTGATTTATCGTTGAAAACATTGTGATGGTTTGTTTAAGTTTTTTACGTTCGGGTGTCACCCCAAAACGGTTTCGAAGTGATTTATCATTGAAAACATTGTGATGGTTTGTTTAAGTTGTTTACGTTCGGGTGTCACCCCAAAACGGTTTCGAAGTGATTTATCGTTGAAAACATTGTGATGGTTTGTTTAAGTTGTTTACGTTCGGGTGTCACCCCGAAACGGTTTCCAAGTGATTTATCATTGAAAACATTGTGATGGTTTGTTTAAGTTGTTTACGTTCGGGTGTCACCCCAAAACGGTTTCGAAGTGATTTATCGTTGAAAACATTGTGATGGTTTGTTTATGTTTTTTACGTTCAGGTGTCACCCCAAAACGGTTTCGAAGTGATTTATCATTGAAAACATTGTGATGGTTTGTTTAAGTTGTTTACGTTCGGGTGTCACCCCAAAACGGTTTCGAAGTGATTTATCGTTGAAAACATTGTGATGGTTTCAAGTTTGTTTTAAGTTTTGTGATGGTTTAAGTTTTTTACGATCGGGTGTCACCCCAAAACGGGTGACACCCGGGGCGGACCGCCCCCCCGCCCCCCCCTAGATACGCCTCTGCGTTGTCGGAAAATTATAACAGATCGTATATTTACATAGTTTAGTGAAAAGATTATACAATCAGCAAACTACTCAAAAACCTCTCCATTCAGCGTTTCAAGAAAATATTTCAAAATCACAAATTCATATATCTTTCTTTATTCCAAAAATATTGTAAAAATTAAATAAAATAAAAAATTCAAACTTTTTCAAACAAAATTCTAAAAATATTGCAAAAATTATAACAAAATTTAATGTTGTAACTTTTACCAAAATTATAAATATTATAATAAAATCAAAAATTTAAAATTTTTCAAAATTCCGGAAATATTCCAAAAATTCTTACAAAATTAAAAATTGAAACTTTTTCAAAATATTTCAAAAACTATAACAAGTTCAAAAATTTCCATGTCCAATTTGATTTTCAATTACGTTTACGTCATAAAAACAAATACATTTTTTTTCCAAAAAATTGGGTAAAAAAATAAATGAGATCAGTTTTTGACACACTTGACATTATTTTTTTGACAAACTTATAATGCCATAATTCTCTATAATAATAATAAATTTTCATGTCATACAAATTACTAATTTTATTTTTTTCCAAAAATATGGGGAAAAAACTAAATAAAACTCTTTCTTTTGACACACTTGACAACATTTTTTGACAAACTTATAATGCCATAATTATCAACAGTAATAATAAAATTTCATTTCAAACAGATAATTAATTTTATTTTTTTCCAAAAAATTGGGTAAAAAATTAATAAAAATCTTTCTTTTGACACATTTGCAACATTTTTTTGACATACCTATAATGCAATAATATAGTTTTTGATCTCACCTACCAATCCCAACCATCAAGACTTCTCCAAATTCAATGTTCCTACTCGTAATCACTTAAAATGAACGTTTTTTAAGCCAAAAATATGAAAATTTGCTGTTTTTGACACACTTGACGATTTTTTTAACACACTTCTGGTACAGTTATCGAACACAGCGTGCTTTTGTTATCCGTTATCGTTATCACCCTTAAGTATACCTATTTTTAGAAAAAAAATTTTTGAAATCCCTCCAGCGGTTTTCCCTGCAGCGTAGGTAGTGACGGACGGACGGCCGGCAGACAGACATACATTTTTTTTGCTTTTTTAGAATCAGTAGGTGCTTAAACGTCGAAAAAAGCCAAAACAAGTGGGGTAAGAATTTTCCTTTTGGTTCATGTATGTAATACTTAGGTCTTTCAGACCGAAGTAATATTTCTATTTAATATCACTTATATTATTTATTAGAACAACACAATTATTATTTAAGGTATCGCTTGTTGTTAATAGTATCGCATTCCGGCTTAAACTGTTTACAGTATCCTGATCTAGTTTGACATTTTTTTTTCTACAAAAGCAATTCCTTAAATATACAGTATTAATTTTTATCGAGATTGTTCTAGTTAAATTCAAAATTTCTTTACATATAAATAAAAAAAATCCTGAGAATAGTCGGTGTCGTTATTATTTGGCATTTATTTGATTGTTTTGTTGTTAAGTTGACCTTTTTTCTTGAAAACAGTATCACATTTTGATCATTGTTTTGTTATTATCGTTGAGTTAGCACTTTTCCCAATAGTAGGACACAGTAGGCTCAGTTAATCTAACAACTATAATATTTGCTAAATAACACTGGCAATATCAGTGATATATTACAAGCCGATGTGATATTTTATTGGTGCTAGGAATAAACACTACAGTATAAGCAATCTCAGTCTTAGGTTTTGGGTATTACTTGATCTCGCTTTTGTATTGCATTGTAACTGTATGTTTGCTGTTAGTTTTTATTTTATTTTATTTTATTTCCTCCATCCTAGCATAAACTACTGGCTTTAAAAGGATTCTGTGTGTCGTTGAGGTTCCTACTGTGATTCAAAAACAGTGTTTAATATTTTTTACAGTTCCGTTCTTTGAAAAAGTAAGAACGATACCCTATTGGTGAGAATTTGGTGTCCGTCCGAATTTCTACATATTCGATTTTCTCACAAACTATAAGTGCTATCAAATCGGAATTTTCTGCAGTTATAAAATGTATTTGTTCACACTCCACGCATACTGAAAAAAATGAAAAAAATGTTAAATATTTGTATTTGTCTGTATTTTATAGACATAGATAAGGAGATAGTAAAACATAAAAGTTTTTTTACGGCATCGAGTTTAATTTTGAAAAATCGATAAAGATCGATAAAAATCGAAAAAAAAAACTCAATATATTATCAACTAATTAATATTGTTTGTTCAGAGTGACGTGAATAATGCATAATTTAAATAATGATTAAAAAACTTTTTTATTTTTTTAAAACAATTACAAACACCATTTATTACTCACTTATTTTTTATATTTATTCTACCGGTTTCGATTTTCAAAAAATCATCGACTGGAAAATATTTTGCAATTAAAATTATTAACAATTTTGCTTACTATATATACTAAATAATGATATATTATCAACTGCTTAGTTTTTGAGTTATTACCAAACGCATGTGTTTTTTCTTTACCAACTGATCGACCAACCAACCAACTGATCGATTTTTTCCTATGTTCACTTTTTTTCTTCACCCGGTTCAGAATGTTATTTGCTATCTCTGTTTGGATGTTGTTAACTCATAAAATTTAAAATGCAATAATTAAAAATATACTTTTTGCTGTTTATTTTTAATTTTTTTTATTAATAATAATATAAACTTCCTTATAGTAACAATTTGAATTTTATTTTTTATTTTATAGAATATCGATTTCGACTTACGTCATCCTCAGTTCTTAAATTAGTATCTTGGGAATAATATGGAAAACCATAATAACACATATATCATAAAATTTATATTTATATTTAGTTGAACATTTGTTTCAGTAAGATAGTTGGTGAATCGATTTAAAATTCGCTTCGTTTGTTCACTTTTGTTTATAAATGTACCGTTTTTTTTTATTTCTATTAGATTACAATTTTGAAAATTGGTAAATGGTTTATACAGACAAAATAAAATTGTTTGTTGCTTTTGTGTTTTAAAGAAAATGTAAGATAAATTGTGATTATATTTAAAGTTAGCAAAATTTGTGTTTTGTGATCCATACGCTCTAGGGTAGGAATTATATCGTTTTATTCTTTGTTGGAACATTATTACAAGCAATAATTTGTTTTTTTGTTATATTTCAAATGCAAATTATAGTGAATGAATCGAAAAAAAACGTTTTGAGCTTTTATTGTATAATTTATTTTAAACATTGTGACGTGGCTATTTTAGTTTTTTTTTTTTTTTGATTAAATGCACTTTCTTCCCGCGTGTTTTAAGAAAGGGAACAAGATAGTAATAAATTTACTTTCCTTGGATTCTGTGATGTGAAATGAATATAAATAAAATAAAATGGCAAATAAATTAATTAAATAGAAAAGGAAGAAAATTCAAAAGACATTTTTTCTGTGTGGCTGGTTAGTGATTCGTTGTTTTTTATTCCTTTAATACAATTTTTGATTCAAAATTGATAAGATTGTGTTATTTTTTTTTAACAAATTTCATGAATAGCCGACGCTATTTTTGTTGTATTAGTTGTTTTACTGCTAACAAATTTCAACGAATGCCGAAATCAGTTCTTACATCAGTAAAAGATAAAATATCTAATAACAAATTAAACGATTGCAGACACATTTTATTACTTAGTTATTATTATATTATTATTATGTTATTATTATGTTATATAACAAATTTGATGATCGCCAACATCACTCATATTTATTATTTCACTTATAGTAATGCTCATTTATTCATCATATGAGATGATGAGAATAATAGGTTACGTGGGATCAGACCATGGGTTGAGTGAAACATTTATTTAATTTTTTTAATGTAGTTGTTGTGGTTATATTATTGTTTGTGTGATGATCTTGGCTTCTTCAGCCTTTGGGGTCATCAGAGTCTCTGTTTTTCATCCTCTCTATCCTGTTTCTATGCAATTCTGTTCTTTTGTGTTGGATAGGGAGGGCACAATATTATTTGAGTTCACAAGACTACAGCTTTTCGGATTACAACCTCGCTTGGCACGCAGTTCCTTCGTTTGCTTCCTGTGTGGTTCACTAGCGGATTCAGGGTTCATTGCAATTCTCGAACAATATTATATACAAGAAACTCTCGGCGAGAGAGTTCGTACTTATCCGACTTTTTAAGTAACTGTAAGTATATTCGGTTTTTTAGTTGTGTCAGAAAATTCAGTTTTTTCAGTTATATTGAACGCGCCTTGCATCGAATTTATCAGTGGTGGACCATGAGCCATGCATTTTTCTGTCTTTATTTACTGGGTTATGGATAGCAAAAGGAATTCAAATGTTCCACTTACAACAACGGCACAAATTTTCACATGTTGAATGTAGTATTACCTGGAATTTCTGATTTCCATGAATTTTTCTGTTGCATATGTTTTGCTGTTTCTGCAGGAGATTATACGATAATTTTAGCTTATTTTCATATGTGCGGAAGCTTTTGAGTATTGTCTGATATTTATAAGAATCTTTTTTGTGGTCACATTGTTTGCACGAACGATATTTGTTGTCTCTACTAATAGACAATCTATTATAATAGTAACTGAAAAGTCAAAACAAGTAATAATATTATTTACCGTAAATTTTCTTATGGTATTCTAACCATTTTAGAAATATGGTTATAATTTGCCCACGATTGGTTATCATAAAGTAATTGATTTTGATTGGAGTTCTTACATACTGCTAAATGATAAAAAAAACTCATACATCCAGTGGTTGCAACGTGACAAGGGGTTATATGCGACAAGTGTCGGTTTTGGTTTCCGAGTTTCGGTTTCCTTTGTAACTAAAAATCAGTTAAACAAAACGTGACTATGATTTCTAGCAGTAGAAGAACACAATTTTCGTTGTTTTCTACATGCAGTATACGAAATTTTAAAAATTTAAGACGTTCTTTAATGTATCTTCCTTTGCAGATATATTAGACGAAAACAGTCATTAAGCCTAACAGAAAGAAATCAAAGTTTCCATAGATTTGACGATGCCAACAAATATTAATGCTGTTTTTGTACGTTCTGGCTGTAAATTTGATTTCGAATAATTATTAATGTAAATATCTCATCGGGCGATATTTATTCATGACCAAATATTTTTTTAAATAACTTGTTTTTCTACTTCATGTTAATAAAACTAGCAAGTTAGTTCTTCTACTAGGAAACCTCAAGATATAGATAGAACCAGTGATGCCAGATTTTCAAAAATGAATTTCCCGTTGACGGATCGAAAATTCCCGATTTTTCCCGTTTTTTCAAGGAAAAAATCCCTCAGAAATTCCCATCAAGTTTTCAATAAAAATATGCATATAAATTCAATTGTTTATTGAAAAAACTTCAAAAACCACCACAGTTATAACAATATTTATCCTTCCGACAACCATAAATATAGGTTTATCTCTGTGTTTACGACTATATCTGTGTACGTTATTAGTCTTAATATAGAATAAAACAAAGAGCTTTTAATTTTATTAATTTTATTATACCGCGAATATGGCGGGACACAATGAAACAATTTATTTGATTGTATTGAATGCTGAAATAAATTTTATTTTGTTTTATAAAAATTTGATTGCATGTTATAAAAAATCAAAAGTAAACATTTTCGACCATAAAAAACAGTCAATTCAAACTGAACCGCATGTCCCTCTCTCGAATATTAAAAAAGGCAAAGACTACTGTGATTAAATTGAAGTAAATTTCCAAAATATTGTTTTTTGGTTTCTTATTAGTATAAATTTTGATGTCTTTCATTAGGTAGGGCTTTCATTAGGCTTTTCAAAGACTTTTCATTTTCAAAATACCAAATAATTAAATAGATATCGAAATTGAATCAAATTTATTTAATTGTTTGGAATTAATTATTCAAAAAAATACAATAAAATTCATTGTTTTTCTTTATTCGTTTTACTTGTCTTATCAATAAATTTTAAAATAATTCAATTTAAATTAATAAATGTTACTCTATCGGAAGGATAAAACGTTGTATTGGGTTCGTTTGTAATGAATTTTGTTCTCTCGAAAATTTGTAATGCTCGCTTGTGCCTCACTCACATCGTAAACTTTTCCTTGAAAAATAAAATATTGCATTAAAAACTTACACAATATATTACTATTGCTTCGATTCTCCATACAACTTGTGGAATAAGAAAAAACTGCTATAAAATGGAGCATTAAATCTATTAAAATTGAGAAGCACATTTTTTAAAAGAAGTAAATAAGTCTTGATTTCATGATTTTCAAAAAATTTTTAAATTATAATAGCTCTTTTTCGATACGTAAACAACTGCTCAGAAATAAAATAGTGATGCCAAACATCCCAATTTTTTTAATATGTTTAAAATGGATGGATGCATAGAGAGCCAACTTATAGTTCCAGGTGATTTTATTTCTCGTTTCGCAGCATCAAAATATTCCTGAAATTCAGATAACATGGTGGTCCGTTGGAGTTCTCAAAACGTACCTATCTCCCTAAGAAATATTTAAACATCAGAAGGCTTAAATTCCATCGCGGATTTGACAATACTAAAGCGATAAATGGCATATACATTTAAGTAAAATTATGGGGTGATCGACATCTTTCTGAAGCCTGGTAAAAAGTTGGTTGGTGCAACCATTTCAAAATAAGTTTTAATTTAAAACGATTCTATTATTAAATGTGAAAAATCCCGCACTTTCCAAGTTTTTTCCCACTTTCCCGTTTTAAATGAAATATCCCGCAAACGGGAAAAAAATCCCGCGATCTGGCAACACTGGATAGAACATTAAAGCAGAAGTTAGTATTTTATTTTTCTGTGAAAGATTAGAAAGTTATTTTATTATAAATTTTGTTTAGCAAAAAACACTACATGTCGACCAATCCTCTAATATAGTAATAATCTTAAATTTTTCTTTCCCCCAAAACTGAATAACGCAGACAAGGACATAATAAAAAATTTAAAGTCAAAAGATAAAAATGAAACCAGTAATTTTTGACATTCCCATATCCATGACAAGAGAATCAAGAGAATTATTTTTGTTGTTCTATTTTCGTTTGCATTTCTTGGATCATGCAGATAATAAGAAAATAGAACGATGGCAGAAAAAAACTTTAGGAAACTACAACCGTAAAAAATAAAATTATCTCAGTAAAACATACAAACATTTTTGAGAAAAAAAATAAACGAAGGATTTGGAAATGGTTACCTAAAAAGTGAAAAAGGAAGAAAAGTTGTAGAAATTTATTTTCTTATAAAAAGAAAATTATAAGGAAAGCAAAACAGAATAATGAAGTTATTGATGGGAATCGTTGGCTTATGAATGCGAATTTTTAAATTTTTTGTTATTGTCTGCCTCTATTGTATGTGTATAGTCGATCACAAAATAGTATTATTATTAGAACAAATGCGAGGTATTTGTTTAAATTTTAATATGTTTAATGGAAAGGTTGGTACTTTCATATTGCGAAAAAAATTAGAAAATGTTTGATACACACCATCAGCGCCATCTTTAAAAATTTTATTTCTTAATAATCTTTTATGGAAATGTCAGTTACCTTTTCAGCGCACATAAACTCGATGATATTAGGTGAACCGTTCTCTTGCAATTGGATTTCAAAGTTAACCTGAATTTGTATTTCTAGAATTCTTTCCGACCTTTCTGTTTAAAAACTAAACACATTAAAACATTTAAAAAACACAGCTATACAACGAAACACTAAACAACTTCTATGAGCAGTAAACTTCTTTTGAGAAGTTACTGACTTAATCTATACTATGCAGTATGAGGTCTGGTAGACCGTGCAGGTCTACCAGTTGGTCTTGCACGTAACACTTATATCCACCCGCTGTTAGCTCAACCGACTTCACTCAAAAGAAGATTAAAAAAAACTAAACAAAACGAGTGCATCTAACAAAAATGTTGACCACCCAGGTTTCGTCAGGAGGTTGCACTGCCATGCCAAACCCCTTTCCAAATTAAAATTACTTTAGCAACTAATTTCAACACTATCGTTAAATTCATTCAAATTAAAATAATAATACAAAAAGAATATTGCGACGCATAGGCTATCTTCACCACAGCTCTGGAAACAAAATATTCTGGATATATATAGTGAACTAAGGCCATAAAAAACTTTAGTTAAAGGCAAACCAATGTTAAAGATTTCACGTAGTTTTAATTTTATCAATATTATAGAAAGCTGTAGTATCCCAACAAAAATAAATTCTGTAGTACGAGAAAAAGTAAAGAAAAATTGAAAGTGAAAAACCGGCAGTTGAGATGCATAACTGTTGTGAACCGTAATAAATACTTACATGTACCAAGTTTCATCCAATTCGATTATCAGGTACAGGTGCTATTAAAATTTAAAAAAATTGTGCCTGAGGAGGACCCCACACTACTTTGTTCCCTATCGCTCAAAAACTAATCAGCTCCTTGGCATACATATTTGCTTCTTTTTCCAAAGTGTCATCAAAATTCATTCACAAACGAATGTGTTATGCTCCCAACAAACATTGAAAAAGTGGTGACACAAGGTGTTCAGGAGAACCCCGTACTTATCCCAATATTGTCCAAAAACTAACCAGTTCTTTTTCAATTGAGTCTCCATCTTTTTTCAAAGTGTAATTAAAATTGATTAATGAATCAAATCTGTGTGGTCGCAACAAACTTTAAAAACGAAGTGTGAAAAGTCAGCAGTTATATGGTAGACCCCCCGTCATTTTTATCAATGTGTTCCAAAAGATAATAATTATCTTTCACGCTATTTGAAACCTTCTTCACAAGTTTCATTATAATAACTTGATTGTTGTAGGCTATAGTGCGCATTAAGACACTGAAAAAAATTAAAAAAATTGCAAAAAAAAATTTCACCGGAAGTGGAAAACCGGAAGTTGAGATGCAGAACTGTTGTGAACCGTGCTAAATGTTCATATACAATGTTTCATCCAATTCGATTATCAGTGTTCTAACTGTATCTCCGAGACAGTTAAGCCAGGATATATATATATATATATATATATATATATATATATATATATATATATATATATATATATATATATATATATATATATATATATATATATTATATATAATATAATATATATATATATATATATATATATATATATATATATATATATATATATATATATATATGACAAAAAACAGTATGGCCTTTGCCCAAAAAAAAATCTCTAATAACAATTAATTTAGTTAACCATTTTATATGGTAATTTGGTACTTATATTAGTAACCATGCAAATGAAGAAAAAAAGGAAAAGATTAATTTAATGTTGATAGTGGCAGTTGCTTGCAAATAATATATTTATATTATTTTTCAAAATCGACTTCCTTAGTTTTATTCTCTTTTAAAATAATTTCCTGCAGTTATTATTCACAATCGACTCAATATCGATTTATTTCCTTCGATTCACGGTAGTCTTTGAAATCTTTTCAACAATTCTTTACCAGTCCATAAAATTCGTGACAAAGCAAGAGACAGCTTAACAAAATCCGCTGTCATGCAGAAATAAATCCGCCTAATAAATTGGTATCGCTTTTACTTCATCCTCGACTACAACGGTATAATTTATAGAATTAGAAAAAAAATGAACGTTTATTATTATCTTTGATGCTAAGTATTAATTTTGACCTTTAAAAATTTAAGCCATCCACAATTATGCCCTCTGGTACCATCTTCTGCTTACTCTTAATATCGAAACTTTCACGGTTGCAAAGCTTTACTCTTCTAATATTATTGATATGTTTATATTTAATGGCATACTGACCTTAGGTTCATCAATTTTATTTTTGGTCAAATAAAAGTTTAAAGTGTAGTACTCCTTGACAAATTTATTTTTGTCCCTCCCCCCCTTTTCTTTGTATTGAGTTCACTGTAATCACTATTCCCCTGTTTATTATATAACCAAATTTAATTATGTTGATCACTGTGACTTTAAGGATCGCGTTAAAATTTCAGATTTTGATTGTGCTTTATCTATGTATAACAGCGAATCTAATTTTGCAACCAACAGAACACTTGCATATCCAAACTAGTATCAAATGACAACAAATCTAAACTCAAGAGGACAATGTCCAATAAAACAAAGATGGCCAAATGGCCTTTCTCCTAGGTTTATTATACAAACATTTTTTTCGTTTTGTTTTCTTTTTTTTTTATCTATATTTATTTTTTTATTAATTCACTCATAAGCAGAATTATTTTTCCATTTATATTTATTAATTTATATAAAAAATTAAACAATTTTTACAGATGTACTATATTTTTACTTATCACCTCAAAACAATGCCGAATACAAAAAAATAATATAACTTTTAAACCGCCGAGTTTAGATGTTTTTAAATCAGAACTTAATTTACATTCTTTTATTGAAGAAAAAAAATCAGAGGCGACTCTTTCTATCAATAATCAGACTTTATCAAAATATAAATCTCCACTCCGACAATTTTGGTTTTTCGCGTTTTAATTTATAAAAATCGACTCAACAAATGTGGAAAAATGTATCTATATATGCATTTTAAATAACCCTAAACGAGAAAAAAAAAGTTGATTACACAAACATTCTCTCGTGGTGTAGCTGTCAATATCATCAATACAATTACATCGAAATAATAACATAAAGCCACAGGTTGATACACCAAATGCATATTCCTTTGTTTTCAACTAATTAAAAATAATAAGGGACAGTCTTTAATAAAGCATTTATATACCATCTCATTTGTTGTTAATCATAAATACATTGAAACGTTTTAAATTAGAAACGATCATGTATATATGAAGTTCTTTTTTCACGTTTCAACACAATGAAACAATATAAAACAGGAAGAGATCATATTTTCTCAATTCTTTTGTTTCATTTAATAAAAAAAAAGAATAAAAAAAACTCAAAATATTTATATACAGACAATGCAAATATATAATATTCTATATTTGGGAAGATATAACCTTGATAATCCGAGAGTGAGCTAAAAGTTATTATACTGCCTGATTATGTTAATGAAGCTGTTAATGAAAAAATGTTATGTGATGATACAGAAGGAGTATGGAAAAGTTTTTCGCTCCGGAGTTAATCTTTGGCCTTTGCTGTTAGATATAACTGTGATAACCGTAGCTACTTTGCTAGCACCTTTACCCAGAACTCAAATAGTTCTTACTTCTGTATTTTGTTTTTGTTGTAGATTTTCCCAAACGCTACATGTTGGGCATAACATCAGGTACAAATTTTTTTGAGCTTTCAAAAAAAACAGGTGCTTGGGGACCACCCACTACTTTGTTCAATATCACTAAAACACTAATCAGCTCTTTGCCATATATATTTGCATCTTAGTCCAAAGTGTCATCAAAATTCATTCATGGACGAATGTTGTATGCTCCCAACAAATATAAAAAAACATGGTGAAAAAAACTACCTGTTGTATGGTGGACCCCCAACCCTTTATCCACTGTACTCCAAAAGCTGATAAAATCTTTCTCATGTTACTTGAAAGCTTTTACCAGCGTTTCATGAAAATCGATCGATAATTGTAGGCTTCAGTAGGGACACCTGATAAAAAACTTTTTAACCGGAAGGGACAAACCGGAAGTTGGTATGCAGAAGTATTGGAAACAGTACTAAAACCTTAAATACCAAGTTTCAATAAGATCATAAGCCGGGATTAGAAGTTGTTGAAGATTTAAACTTAGAGGTGCTTTGGTGACACCCCGCCTTAGCCTTGGGTGGCACCCCGCCTTACCCCGCCAAAGTTTCATCAAGATCCTATGTAGGACTGCCACCCACCCACAAACCCACCCACCCGCACTAGACGTACACCAACATTTTTATTGGCCATTTAGATAGAGGATGGTCCAAAACAAAAGAAAAACAAAATTTGGGGTATGCAAGATTTTTTTTTTCTCAATAGATTGCATTACTTCACACAATTTAAAATTTTGGTGAATAAAATACAGTACTTCCTTGTACCTTAGTTCTTTTTTTGTTCTTCCAGAATTGTATCGCTTTTCTATTTTCAAAAAAAAATTATAGAGTTAACAAATTGGCTCCATACTTTATTTCCTTTGACTTTCGAAAACACAAAATCAAGAAATTATTATAAAATAATTTGTTTTGCTCTTGAACTTTGCAAAATCACCCGGTACCACTCCAACTTGTCAACTTAATATCCCACAGCCCACAACCCACTCAACTATCCAACTTAACTATCCAAATCTTAAAACTAATTCGAAACTAGTCAACTCAATTACCAACCACCAAATGACTGACTTTAAAAAAAACAAATTGAAATTTCATGGCATGAGCCAAAAAGACAATTGTCAGCAAAAATAATTTTGTATAAAATTATTTATTTCTTAGTTTTTTTCCTTTTATTCTTTTTAGTTTCCATAATTAAGCAAAAAAGAAAATTAATAGAAAAAAATATCGAATAATTTAATACGGCTTCCGGGAAGTTTCTTATTTTAGAAATAATTGTGTTCTTACACACAAGTCGGTTGAAAAGTTTGTTGAAGAACTCTATAGTATATTACTATCGGTAAAGAGGATGGAAAATAGCAACGCAATTCCTGTTTTTGTTCATAGATATGGTCAATGAGACCAGACGCTAAAGCTAACATTACGAAAGATCTTTTATTAAATGGTGTCGGCAAAAAAGAACGGTAAGTCAAACGCATGGATAGGTGTTGAAGACGGAGTTCTCCAAACAAAAGTCAGGTGCATTTGACCTCCAAATTTTACTCAATGAATCTGCTCTACCTTTTATTTCACCGAAACAATAATTGAGAGTACTTTTTCTGGTTCTGTCTAGCAAGCGCTTCTTTGTTTTGAAATATTGTATATATTGAAATCCCATCACTATGTATCCTACTGTATCATTTTGTTTACAAGAAACCAAATTTTTTTTTCATTTGTAATTCATATCGATGTCCTATTCCAATATTCATCTCATATAAAAAAAATCCATAAAAAATTATCTAATAATGGCTTGCTTATAACATATAACAAAAAACTTTACAACAAAAACTATAATAGAAAAACAGTAAACAAAAAAAGGAGAGAAAAAGAAAATTGGAAAAATTATTCATGTAACATTGATGTTGCTGCTTTTGTTTAATATTCTCGATGGTACACAATTGAAATAAATAATTTGATGAAAATTGAAGTATCTGATTACAATTAAATAGAGTGGGAATTGAATAAGAAATTATAATTTTATCCTTCACTTGTTAAATTAATAAATTTCCATTATCGATGATGGATATAAATTTCATTTTTGATTAATCTGCGATTCGGTTGTGATGTGAAATGTGTGGATTTATGGAGCAATTACATTGCAGATGGGTAGAAAATTAAATACTTTGCAAATCAGATGACCTCACTTCACTAACGATGAACACTCAACTCTACGTGACTTCAAACTAAATAATACAAAAACTTTTGATCATGTCCTATCAATTTATATTCACAACTATCCATATACGAAGAACTATTTTATCATTTCTCATGTCACGTAATCCACCTCTCTCTGTCATGACTTATTTTAATTTTGTATTTTAATGTCAGTAGTCAACACATAACAATTGCTCAAATTAAATTTATTGCAGAAAAATATCAATCTGACAGTCAATGGAATAGACTATTTTTTCAATAAAACATTTTCCTTCCAATGTTTTCCAATTTTTTAATTTTTTTGTTTTGTTGTTCTACGTTTTCTAACTTTATGCAAAGTTTTTCATTTGGTTTTGTGTGTTGGCACAACGTACAAGACATCAAAATACTTTTATGTTTACTGCAAAATGCTGAACATTTTTGTTTTTTGGAATATTTTTAGAAGACAATTGAGTTGTTTTGTGAAGATAAAAATCAAAAATAATTAGGATATATCAATGAAATGTTCTTGTTTTGTACGAAAAATGAAAAAGCAAAATATTTGGGAGGATCGTGGAGGATAATGTCAATTATTGGCTTTTTATTATTTAAGCTTCAAGAGATATGGATTTGTTTTCAAAAAGTTTAATATGACGACGGCATCAACATGAAAAAAATTTAATCTATCAATAAAATATTGTATAACGAGTACAGAATGATACTAATTAATCTAACGAGTATGAAAATTTAATATGAGTAGATATTAGTTATAAATATGAATAAACTTGAAATAAGTTTTATTTAAAGGCCGAGCTTTTTGTTTCTTTTTTTTCCCAAGCTGTTACCATGGCATTATTTTTTGTTGTTTTTAGTTGCTTGATGATAAAAAATTATGCACGTAAATCTTAAAAAAATTCAAATTACTACTGTCTGAAAGACCTAAGTATTACATTCATGAGCCAGAATTGAAATTCTTACCCCCACCTTTTTTGGTATTTCTCGACGTTTTAGGACCCAATGTATGTCTGTCTGCCGGCCGGCAAACCGACCGTCATTAGCTACAAAATCTAGAAAAGGAGATATTTCAAAATTTTTTTTTCTAAAAATCGCGACTCAATGGGTCAAGTGTGTCAAAAGAAAGATTTTTCTTTATTATTTTACCCAATTTTTTGGAAAATAATAAATTTAATTATTTGTATGACATGAAATTTTATTATTATTATAGAGAATTGTGGCATAAGTTTGTCAAAAAAAATTTTTTAGCCAATTTTTTGGAAAAAAAAATTTATTTATTTATTTATTTATTTAGATTTATTCAAAAATGTTCTAACATACAGATTATAAATCCAATTACATGTTAGGTAGTATACTGTAATGAAGCGCTGCTTCGTTGAAAATCAACGAAGTCGCATAGCAGGTCGCGTACCTAGCGAGATTCTTTTTGCCTTGACTAGCGGCAGCCTATGGGATCGAGAGATGAAAACCTGCTACTTCAACACAAATAACTGAACTTGTACGCGAATTAACTTGAATAGAACAGATAGGAGAAAGAGCAAGTGAAAGAATGAGACTCTGGCGACACCCGATGTGAAAGAACCACGATCACCACGTCCAACCCCTACAATTCACAGCATTCATTCACATGCTCGCCGACCGCAAGCACTCACGCACCCTCACACCTACACGCACCTGCACACACATATATACACATCCATGCCCGTATAGATAACCGTATAGATAATCGGAAATAATGATGTTGGATCAAAATCTAGAATAAACTTTAATACCAGGGAAATATTTAATTTCGTATTTATTTCATAAACAGATTGTATCACCCAATGATTGATAGTAATATTAAAGGGATCCGTATAACGCTTAAATTCCTTAGCGTTTCCGAAAATGCTTAGTTTAATATTCTCACAAACAGACCAATCTCAATTTTCCGTTGTCGTCGGGTTTCACATAAGCAAAGCCGAAACCCCGTAAATAAATCCACAACAAAAAAAAATATATAGCGATTAAGGATCATTTGCTTATCACTATAAGTTCCCATTTAACTTTACACCCAAAAAAACGGGAACTACGTTTTGGCTAATTCGGATCTAAGTGCATGGACGATTTTAGTTTCTATTGATCTGTTAGTAAATAAAAATTTGGTAGTATCAGTCATGGAGGAATGATAGTGGAAAAAAATTCATATTCGCGATAAAATACATGCAAATGTGATGTACCTATCTAATTTTCATTCACATTCACATGTGCACCCCAAGCATACTCTCACACACGCATTCATACATACGTACCCATAAATAAAAAAAATATATGACTCACCTAATGGTTTTTTCCGCAATCCCTTGCTTCCTATCCTCCAGTTCGGATCAGCCAAACATTTCCACCAGGCATATGGTCGATTGATCAAGTAATTAATTAATAGGTCAGCAGTTACTTCCAGCAACGAGTAGAAGATGGTAGGTATATATGTATACTATTAATGAATCATAACAGGCGAAGTTTAGGCGGGTATAAATATTATTATAATGTATAATTCCAGTATTGAATCATGTATGTTGAAACGAATGTTGGCGTAAGTTTATATATAATGTACAAATTCCAGTAAAGAATTATCCACGTTAAAATAAATGTAAGTATGAATTTAATCAGGTATGTTGAAATGAATGTTAACGTCGGTTGTATATAATATTTCAATTACGGTAAAGAATTATCCACGTTAAAATAAATGTAAGTATGAACAATCAGGTATGTTGAAATAAATGTTAACGTAGGTTGTATATAATATTTTAATTTCGGTGAAGAATCATCAACGTGAAAATAAATGTAAGTATAAATAATCATGCGAAGTTTAATTCCAGTATTGGATCATCTAGGTTGGAATAAAACTAGCCGTAGGCTGCATATAATATCCCAATTCCGGTAAAGAATCATCAGCTGATATGAATGAAGGTATGATCGGCAGATATGTAAATAAGTTTATGACGTCGTTGAATCCAGGTAATATGGCCACTGCCCGAATGGCTATAAATCACACCAGGTAATGGGCAAATCCGCTATACGGTGATTGTAATCGGTGTCTGGCAATCAAGTAACAATGAATAACCCCAGATCAGAATATCAAACAACTGAACAATTAGCAGGTTCACTTAAAGCTGGATATTAAGTGTCCGCGGTATATCGGCTCGTTCTCGTTAAATTAAGCCCCGATTGGGCGATGTATCGTTTGAATTTTACGCCTTTCAATTCCAAACCATAAGAAAATCAATCACGATCTCGTAATGGCACACTTATTCCAAGCCACAAGGATAGATTTTAACTTTAGTTTTCAATTTTATTCGTAGTATAGGCGGACATGCAAATAATTATTTTCTTTGTATAATTTTTGTTAGAATATATTTAATTTAATTGACTATTCACATTAACAGCACTAATTTCAATTGTTTTCTAAGGTTTCTTATTGGTAAACTAAATAAGCCACTCTAACCTCACTAATACAGAAAAATGTGGCGAACATCTAAATCGATTGACTAATATAATCGCTACTTCACTAAGGCTTAACTACGTTCTTCTGATTATGTTAATGATTATGTTATCACTATAAAATTGAGCTACTTAAGCCTAGTTTCTAAAGTTAATGCGCTAATTTTGTTTTAGAATTTGGTAGTCACAAAAACTGTGTTTAATATTGAGCGATAAAAAAAATTGTACTCACACAAGATGATGAATCGAAGAAACAATCAATGATCCCAAAGGAATTGGTGGTTGTTTGTCTTTCTTTCTTTAACAGCCTTAGAACTTAAAACAAATCCATTAAATCTCGTTTCTTCCAATCAACACCGACTGTAAACTACTATCAGCAAAATTCCAATCAAAAGCTTTAATAAACATCGAGTTAGCGAAAAAGAGGTGAACAATCTGTTTTTTTATGTTTTTGGTAATCTATTTCACCGACAGCAAAACCGCACCCAAAAACAAATGTCAAAATAATCACCAACGAAATAATCGTATAGAATGAAATAACAATATAAGAGAGCGAGGCTAACTGTCAGCTGCTATTTATATGCGGTCAACGCCGTTTCTTTGTTTATTCCCCAATAACGAATCGATAAGGTAGTTGCTTGGGAAATTATATTTTTGTATAATCGTTAGTTATTATACCCATTAAGAAGGACGGACTGCTAGTTTGTAATAGAAATTGGAAAAGATTTAAAAAAACATTGTTTACGAAACAATTGAACGAATTATATATGCAAATAGCGCGTTCATGGATTAATGATATTACCTAACCGTTCTTCGGATAGTTTTATAGCAATTAACGATTATAAACTAAACACAGGAAACCACACTGGAAAAATATCACACAACTGTTTTTCTAATAATAAATATTTGTGGCGGGAACTGTAGTAAATGATGACCACAGATTGAGTATAACACTATGCGTACAGGACAGAATGAAAACGACTAGGAAAATCTACGCGAATGCAAATTTGATGCGTATGAGAAAATAGTGCAGGTCTAAATCAGGGAATTTATACAACAGCTTCATCGATCACCAGGCTACGACATAACAATACATAAGATTAAAGTTTCTACACATTTGTATGCAAATAATTTAGTGTTCAATATTTTTTTTTTTTTATTATTCTAATCTATAATTTATTAGATCTGAATTCAATTTATGATAAAGAATATTATTATATTGATAAAAAAAACTAGATGAAAATAAAAAAAATTTTAAATTAGCAAATATTTAAAAAACAAAAATAATTAAATTAAATTAGTTTATAGTAATTTCAAATTAAAATTAAAATTACGGAGCATATTTTAATTTTAATAAGTTCTTTAGATTATTAAGAGTTATACTGGACAAATCAATTTCATTGAAATTTACATTATGGAGTACTTGTATTCTGATTATCGGAGAGTTATTACGGAAATTATTACCAAATGTGTTAATTTGAAAACAAAGTGGATTTCTTATATTGTAGTGAGTATTTTCACGGTACTTAATGCAATCAATAATTACACAGTCGACTTTCAGATTAATTATCTTATATAATAAAACTTCACCCGCGATTTTTCGTCTAGAATCCAAAGTTGTGAGTTTATATCGTTAAAGTCTTTCATGGTACGGTTCCTCTGTGATTTTTAATTTGTAATTAAGAAAACGAGTAAATTTACGTTGCACACGTTCAAGCTTAGTTTTATTAAAGTCATGAAATGGATTCCATATAACAGATAGATATTCTAAGATACTACGAATGCTGCTATTATAGATAGAAAAAAACGAGCCACTTTTCTTAAAGTCAGCTCCAATTCTCATTAAAAACCCTAGTAGCTTATAAGCACGATTTACAATACTATGAATGTGGAGATTGAATGAAAATTTGTTATCAACTAAAACCCCGGGGTCAGACGCATGATCTTTAATTTCAAGTGTTGTATTAGATATATTGTACAAAAAACCACAATGATATTGCCTAGGTTTAATTTTAAGGCAATAACACTTCGCGACATTGAGATATAAATTATTTTTGATGCACCATTGATTTAGGTTATTAAGATCTTTTTGCAATGCAATACAGTCGTTTAACGATTTAATGGATTTATAAATCTTAAAATCATCAGCAAATAGCAGCGACTCACAACAACGTATATCCATAATATCGTTTATAAAAATTATATAAAGTAACGAACCCAAAATTGAACCCTGTGGAACACCGGAGGTAGGATAAAAGGATGTAGATTTACAAATGTCAATTTGTACAAAATGATGCCTGTTACGTAAATAAGACTCAAACCACTTCACAGTTGCTTGAGACAGTCCGAATTTTTTTAATTTAGATAATAAAATTGAATGAACGACTTTATCGAAGGCTTTTTTAAAATCGGTGTAAACCACATCAACCCAGAAGACAGGTGGTAAGGACTCAGGACCGCAACCTTCATAAGGATCGATATTTGTCAAATTTAATAATAATTCATCTTCTGTTATAAGAAATTGAGCAGATTGACTAGGTGAAATTGAGGATATGTTTGTACTGGAAGATTGGTTAAAATTATTATAGACGGATCCAAAATAATTCGCGAATAAATCGCAAATTCCTTGAACCGAATTTTGGGTAGAATTGTTGAAATGCATAGAAGCAGGTAAATTATTGTTTTTTTTTAGTCTTGGAGTAACTGTAAACAGTTTTGGGATCTTTTTTAACCTTTTCTTCTATAAATGCAATGTTTTGCAAGTTGCATAGTTTTAGTTCTATAATATATTGAATTCTTTTAATAAAAGATTGGTAGATTATTTTAGGTGTTGTTTATTTGGCAGTTTCCAATAAAAAAGAACGAGATTATACAATATACATTTATCTAATCATAAAATAGTAATAGATTCACAGAACAAGTTTTTTATATATTCTAAGCCATTATTATGGTAAGGGGTTTACAGTATAACATATATTACACTTTCTCCCCTTTTTATAGATGAAATTTACCATAATAAATAATATATTTTTAAATAATTTCTGTACAAATGTGTAACGATTGGCCGTGCAACCTGAGCCCCCAAAAAGGAGTAAAGATTGCCCTGGCCAACGTTAAAGATTTGACCACCTGGCTGTGGATTCGGATACCGCTCTCGACTTCGCTCAGTCATTTGTGGTCGTGGATTTCATCCGGCAACCAGGTAGTCCTTGTAATGAGCGGTTCAGAGAGATAAACAAAACTTAAGAAAGGAAAACTAAGACGGCCATTCCTACTTACCATATTCCTACTTACCATCATTTCCGTTGAACCATGCTCTCTCTCACAAAAAAAAACTTACACTACATTAGGTTGATGGGGAGACCAATTCTACAATTATTATAGAATCAAGGCCCTATAACCCAGCAATTCGTGAGGTTTACATTAAAACCCCGATTATACCATAACAAAAAAACACACTAGAACAACTAATATCTCAGGCCTGTGACATACCTGACCCCCCAAAAAATCATAAACAATCCAAGGTAGACTCACCCACTTTCCTTCTGGCTTCAGCTCCGAGGGTACCTACTGTAATCTTGGAATCTGTGATAATTCTCATGAATACTTTTCAATCTCTTCAGAAAACCAAAACACAAAACACAATCAAAACTTAATCCCAACCAAAACCATCTCATCCCAGTTCATACCTCGGTGTCATCCGATCTTTTTATTAAAATGCTGCAAAAAATGCATTTAAGACAAAAAAAATAGAAAAATGTTTCTAAGAATTCACTAAACTGTGAAAATAGTTAAAAATTTCTCACAATTAAAGAAAAGACTTTATCATATTTCGAGAATTAATTTAAATTATTATAACTCGGTTTCAGTTTTAATGTGGGAAAGACAGAAATTAGATAATTTTTGAAAAAATTTTTGCACTGATTACAAAAACGAAGCATGGGAACCGTTAGAATTCAAGTTGATAAACATGTTTTGCAAAATTGCCAAAACGAAACATGGGAACGGTTGTAATTTAATTATTAATATTTTGAATTATTAGAAAAATTGAAACTTAGATAAATGGTTTTGAGAGGTCGGGTATAATGTCATGAGACACAAAGTTTGTGAATTCAAATCTGGAATCGGGCACCTTGTGACGAAGGAGAGTAATAAAGGAGAGGAAAAAAAAATTTACAATGAATGGGGATGTTGCGAAATATCCTTCGTTACAAATGTTTCGATATTTTTTTTTTTTAATTTATCTTAATTAATATTATACATAGTAAACCAATTTTAACAAATAACTCTAAACCAGAACTTGAAACATAGAAAAAAAATAATTTTTTATATAATTAGATTTTGAACAATATAATAGGAACTTAATTTAATTAATTATTTGGTTTAAGCAGATATGAGTCTCTTAGTCCAATTCCATTTCTTTGTGATCTTGGACGTTTCAAATCGGGTCTTTCCACCGGCTTGACTTTTCTCTTTCTACGTGTATTCGCAGTTTGAACTACCCGTTCCGTAGGAATATAAGCATATCTATTCCGTTGCTTATTAAAAATTTTCAATTGATTCCTATGAGATGTTCGATTTGCACCCCGAACTTTAATTAAGAACACACATTTGCTTAAACGTTTTACAACTATCCTCTCAATCCATTTTGCATGATTACTTCTGAAATTATTGTAATACATAATCGATTGATTTCGAGAAAGATCAAAATTATGCTTTTGCTTTGAATTCAACTTCCTAAAACTATTAGTATTATTTTCAATATAATAATTTTTATTTAAATCAAATTTTACTCTCTTCTTTCTATTTGCATGGACTTTAATTTTTTCATTCAATACAGACAAGGTTGTATTAGGCTTATATTTCAGAACCATCTCACTTGGAGTATAACCAGTCACAGTTGATGGAGTATTTCGGTATGAAAATAAAAAATTTACTATTTGATCCTGAATATCAACTCCCGGTGAATGCAAATTTTTCTTTCAACGTTCTTTACCGTTTGTACACCTCTTTCGGCTAACCCATTGCTTTCAGGATGATATGGAGGGCTGTGACTCAATTTAATATTATTATTTGTACAAAAATTTTCAAATTCAATCGAGGTAAATGGAGGACCATTATCAGACACCACTTCCTTTGGCAGCCCAAAACTCGCAAACTGTGATTTTAATTTTGATATTACGTTGGATGCTGTTGTCCGTTTCATTAGATATATGTCCATCCACTTACTACAACCATCAACTGAGATCAAGAAATAGTACTTCCCAAATTGAAAAAGGTCTATATGTATTCTCTCATATGGAATCTCAGGTTTGGGCCAGCTCACGTTTGAACAATCCTTAACATTTCTTTGTTCTAAGTGACAAATTCCACAATTTTTTACATATTCTTCAATAGATTTATCGATTCCACGCCACCAGACCATTGATCTGGCCAACATCTTCATTCTAACTATCCCTATGTGCTGCCTATGTAAAATATCTAAGCTTTGGTTTTGTTAAGAGCTTGGAAGTGGGACTCAATCTCCGTAATAAATACAATTATCTTCTGCAGACAAGGAGCTTTGTATGTTAAAGTAAGATTTTAATTCTTTATTTATGTCATTGGGCCAACCATTCATTAAACAATTGTACAACTCCCGCAATTGTGATTGCTTTTGTGTTTCATTTTGTATATTTTCCCTTTTAATTGGCAAATCATCTGTTAGACAAAAGGAATTAATGAAGTGATCTTCAATATCTGTCTCACTGGCTAACGGTAACCGTGACAGTGCATCTGCATTACCCATCAATGCACTTTTTCTATATTGGATATCATATTCGTACATTGATAAGAATATCGCCCATCGCTGTATTCGTTGTGCTGCTACAGCCGGTAGCCCTTTATTTTTACGAAAAATTTCCTGCAATTGCTTATGGTCACTAAATATTGAAAATTTTTTTCCGAATAAATATTTGTCAATTTTTGACAGCAAATACGACCGCTAGAGCCTCTTGGTGTAACTGGCTATAGTTCTTTTCGGCTGGACTAAAAGTGGATGATGCAAATAAAATAGGTCTTTCCTGACCATCTATTATATGAGCTAATACTGCGCTGACCCCGTATGGGCTTGCATCACACACAATTACTAAGGGTTTATTGACATCAAAATATATTAAAACTTTACTTTTAATTAAAAGAGGCTTTACTAAATTAAAGAATTTGTCACAGTCTTCTGACCATGTGAACTGTCGATCCTTCTCTAATAGTTTATAAAGCGGATATAATGCTGAAGAAAGATTTGGTAGGAACTTCCCGTAATAATTTATTAATCCTAAGAAGGATTGAAGTTCCGTGACATTTTTGGGTATTGGAGCCATTTCGACCGCCTCAACTTTCTTGGGGTTGGGCTTCAAACCATCTTTACTTAAAATATGCCCCAAAAATTCTACCTCTTCCTTAAAAAATTGGCATTTAGCTAACTTAATTTTTATATTGTGTTCCTCTAATATCTTTACAACTTTTTCCAATTTTTCTTCACAATCTTTAAAATCAGTACCGCCTACTAAAATATCATCAATATAGCATTCTACTCCATCTATATCAATTAAAACCCTATCCATGACACCTTGAAAGATAGCGGAGGCAGATGAGACCCCGAATGACAACCTCTGGTACTGAAGCAACCTTCTTGCTGTATTTTTCGTAACCAACGATTTTGCTTGCTCAGATAATGACAATTGTTGGTAGGCATCGGCCAGATCCAACACACAAAAACATTTAAAATTTGACAGTTTGGCAAAAACCTCATCAATTACAGGAAGCGGGTAGTGTTCCATTCGTAAATATTTATTAATGATAGCACGAAAGTCGCCACATATTCTTATTTCGACGTTAGGTTTTGGGACAATAACCACTGGGGATGCCCATTCACTACTCTTTATCGGAATCAATATTTTTTCTTTTATTAATCGATCCAATTCCCTATCTACCTTTTCTCTAAGTCGAAATGGGACAGTGTAAGCTTTGTGGAATATTGGACAAGCTTTATCATCCATAATAATATCAGCCTTAAAACCAACAATAGGATCCTTATTATTCAAATTTAGAGCTTTGGGTGCAATTAAACGTAATTTTTGTGTAAGTGATATTGTTACCTGATTTATGTCCTGTTTCTCGTACCTCACCTGTTGAGTATCCTTGTCATCAAAATTAATTGATTCTTCTGAATTTAAAATTTTGTTTATCATAAACCATTTCTGCCATTCTGGATATATCACTGAAAGCCAAACGCGCCCCATAATTGGTGTAAAATAAGTTTCGGTATCTACGACTGTTAATAGTAATCCAAATTGTTTGTTTTTGACATCCACTGTGACTGGTATTGTTCCTAAAATTGAAACCTTATGACCTGTAATTACATTTACATTAATATATTTGTCTTTATTAATCGATAAAGTATTAAAGTATTTTTTATAATAAGTCTTATTAATGACAGAAATAGCTGCACCCGTATCAATTTCCATTTCGAATTTAATTTGATTTATTAAAAGATTTACTAAAACAGGATTTTCAATTGAATTACTTAAATTATTTATAAATAAATTATTTAATTTAGAAGATACTTCTCTCGATTTATA
Source organism: Diogma glabrata (assembly GCA_963693315.1). Classification (NCBI taxonomy): domain Eukaryota; kingdom Metazoa; phylum Arthropoda; class Insecta; order Diptera; family Cylindrotomidae; genus Diogma; species Diogma glabrata. Next base: position 58,074,826 of record OY856187.1, on the reverse strand, counting down.
ATTCCTGCACGCTCTTGACGAATGTCCTTGTAACCCGCAATTGTAGCACTTCCAATATTTCGCCATACAATTGTTGATTCGATGATTGCCTCCACATTTATTGCAATTATAAATGAATTTATTAAACGATTGCCTCGCTCGTGATCGTTCTAAGAATGGATGTCCAGCTATTGAGCCATTTCATTTCGCCCTAAACTACGCCTTCTATGCGATGGATATCTATTTGAAGGTTGTTGAGATTTTGACGTCAATTGATTTATTGAATTCTCCACCATGTTGTTTTGATAGGTTGTCTCTGTTGTTTTAATTAACCTTTGTTGAGTATCCGTCATTTCTAGGTTACATGCAATATCGCATGCCTTTTTAAAAGTTTAATCCTTTTCATTCAATAGCACATTTTGAATTTTTTTACTATTTATACCTAACACGAATTTATCTCTTAATGCCCGATCTAGAAAAGCACCAAAATTACATGTGGCGGCCAACATTTTCAGATCTACAATATACTCATGCAAACATTCATTTATCTTTTGCTCCCGCTTAAAAAATTTTAAGCTTTCATCTATTTCTTTAGTCTTTGGTTTAAAGTGATTTGTTAACACCAACACAATTTCTTTATACGTTTTTTAATAGCTTACACAATATTTCAAACGTGTCGGGACCCATGAGTGTAATTAACAAAGAAACCTTTTTTTCGTCTTCGTTAACCGTGTTGCACTTAAAAAGTTCTTCCATTATCATGATGTATCGCTCAAAATCTCCACCTGGAGTGTACGACTCAATATTCCCAATCAATGCCATCTTTATAATCCAGTTTCCCCTTTATTTAATATTTACTTAAATTGTAATAGATACAATTTTTCCAAAATTTAGCATTCGTAGTAATTTTCTTTTGTTTTGTTTTACCGCTTTACCGAAATATAACTTTTAATTTTAATTAAAACTGGATTAGTCAATTAATTGTTTAATAACACCAATCACACAATAATTCTTACAGAATTCTTTCTTTATTTTCAATATTCAATTATTTTTAATTTCTTTAGAATTAAATTACTCACAGCATATCAACAAAATTTATTTTTATTTTTATAATTACCAACAATAAGTTTAATCCGTCGTCGCCATTATAATATATTGAATTCTTTTAATAAAAGATTGGTAGATTATTTTAGGTGTTGTTTATTTGGCAGTTTCCAATAAAAAAGAACGAGATTATACAATATACATTTATCTTATCATAAAATAGTAATAGATTCACAGAACAAGTTTTTTATATATTCTATGCCATTATTATTGTTAATGCATCGCATATTTCCCTAAAAAATTAGTAAAAAAGCATTAGAAATATTAAATCAGAATTTAAGATATGATACAAAAATTAACTTATTTTGTTGTTTTTTGTGAAATGTCACAATGTATTACTTCATCAATTTCATCCAGTATGTTGATGGTTCACAATTTCCTAAAAATAACAAAATAAGAATTAGTGTTTGGAAATATTATTTAATGTTCTAAATAAGGAAAAATAGCAAAATAAGAATTAATATTTAAAAAACTATTACAATACAAAAAATACTTAACTTCATTGTTGATGTTATTGTTTTTAGAAATGTCACAATTTGACAATACGATGAGCTCTCCACTCAAAATTGGAGAATTAATTTTGAATGTGTTCAGCAGTTTTTTTGAATCACAAGATAATTTTGAATGTGGAACTTATCTGTTGTTTTGTTGTCGGCACTGACTCAGATTAGTATATAAGGAAGACATTTTGATGTCTTCGTTCTCTTGTTTTTTGTACATTATTTGAGTGCATTGTTTTATGTGAAAACCATACATATGGTGTTATTGTTAAGTTTGCTTAAAAATAGAATTAAATTAAAACAAAAATGTTAACTAAAATAATAAAGAAATGTTACCTGTATCGTAATTGCTAGTGATTTGTGTTAACTTATTTTAGTTGTTTAACAAATATAAATTTGTATGTATTTTTGTGGTTTATTAACTGTTAAAAATAAAAAATCAATAACTTTGATGGTGAATTTGAAGTTTTAACCAAATATAGTCGTCTTGCTGCCTGCATTTGGAGTTTTGGGTTTGTTCTTAAATTTGCGGCTCGTAAATTGTTGTTTATTTTGTAGGCATTATACCGTGCAAATGGTTTGTCATAGTCATCGGATTCAGTTACCAAGTTGAACGAATTTTCAAAATCCAAATACTCGCATAGTCATCGCCATATGTAATCAAGTTTCAACATCCAGTTATACTGATTGAATTTGTTTATACTAATTGATGTTATGTATGGTTGTTAAAACCTCATCACTGTTATTCATCGCTATACGTAATCAAGTTTCAACATCCAGTTATACTGATTGAGTTTATTTATACCAATTGATGTTAGTATGGTTGTTAAAACCTCATCACTGTTATTCATCGCTATACGTAATCAAGTTTCAACATCCAGTTATACTGATTGAATTTATTTATACCAATTGATGTTATGTATGGTTGTTAAAACCTCATCACTGTTATTCATCGCTATACGTAATCAAGTTTCAACATCCAGTTATACTGATTGAATTTATTTATACTAATTGATGTTATGTATGGTTGTTAAAACCTCATCACTGTTATTCATCGCTATACGTCATCAATTTTCGATATTCAACTATACTCATCGATTATTTATATAGTTGTTTAAATTTCAACACTGTTAGTCATCGTCATCAATTTTCGATATTCAACTATTCTCATCGATTATTTATAGAGTTGCTTGTACAACACTGTTATTCATCGTCATTAGCCAATGGAAGCATGTATTAATATTTTGTATCATCGACTATCACGTCGTCATTGGCCTTGTGAGCCAAATAATACTCATAATTAGACGGTTTCTTTGTTACATCCTCTGGTTCTATCATCGTCGTCACAACAAAAAATCATACAGTCCACTGCCGAGCCAGAGGCGGGAACATTTTGGTCCTTCGAGCCGGATATAGGGGGCGCTGCCACCTGGATTCATCAATACAACCATCAGCTTCAGGTATCTGCTTTACGAGCAGTATTTTATTAAATTATATTAAAGTAAACTCTAAATTTGAGTTTAATAATTTCCAATTATAAATTTTAAGTCTGAGTCTTGCAATACTCTACAATTATATTAAAGTAAACTCTAAATTTGAGTTTTATAATTTCTAAACATAAATTTTAAGTCTGAGTCTTGCAATACTCTACAATTATATTAAAGTAAACTCTAAATTTGAGTTTAATAATTTCCAATTATAAATTTTAAGTCTGAGTCTTGCAATACTCTACAATTATATTAAAGTAAACTCTAAATTTGAGTTTTATAATGTCTAAACATAAATTTTAAGTCTGAGTCTTACAATACTCGAAAATTATCAAAGTAAACTCTAAATTTGAGTTTAATAATTTCCAATTATAAATTTTAAGTTTGAGTCCTGCAATACTCTACAATTATATTAAAGTAAACTCTAAATTTGAGTTTAATAATTTCTAAACATAAATTTTAAGTCTGAGTCTTACAATACTCTAAAATTATCAAAGTAAACTCTAAATTTGAATTAAATAATGTCTAAACATAAATTTTAAGTCAGAGTCTTACAATACTCTAGAACATTTTGAAGCTAAAAATATAAGTTACCACATTACATTTTGAATTTGAACTCTCATCCGTTAACGGGGTGTGAATGATCTAAGGTCGATTTATATAAGAGTTTCTGTTGTAATTGTAACTCCTTTTCGCGTGTATCAGTGAATTGCTGGGTGTACTGTTGTCAAATTAATTGATCTTAGCTGAGTGTTGGTCGTTTGTCAATCATATATTTCTTTTCGTTTATTTTCGTCGATGCTTTGCATAATTCTATGTTTAATCAAGTATATTTCTTCGGTTGCAATGCACATTTCTTGATTGAACGTTTATTTTCGTCGATGCTCTGCACAATTCTATGTTCAATCAAGTATATTTCTTCGGTTGCCATGCACATTACTTGATTGAACGTTTATTTTCGTCGGTGATTTGTATTCTATGTTTAATCAAGTATATTTCTTCGGTTGCCATGCACATTCCTTGATTGAACGTTTATTTTCGTCGGTGATTTGTATAAGTCTATGTTTGATCAAGTATATTTCGGCGGTTGCCATGCACATTCCTTGATTGAACGTTTATTTTCGTCGGTGATTTGTATTCTATGTTTAATCAAGTATATTTCTTCGGTTGCCATGCACATTCCTTGATTGAACGTTTATTTTCGTCGGTGATTTGTATAAGTCTATGTTTGATCAAGTATATTTCGTCGGTTGCCATGCACATTCCTTGATTGAACGTTTATTTTCGTCGGTGATTTGTATTCTATGTTTAATCAAGTATATTTCTTCGGTTGCCATGCACATTCCTTGATTGAACGTTTATTTTCGTCGGTGATTTGTATAAGTCTATGTTTGATCAAGTATATTTCGGCGGTTGCCATGCACATTCCTTGATTGAACGTTTATTTTCGTCGGTGATTTGTATTCTATGTTTAATCAAGTATATTTCTTCGGTTGCCATGCACATTCCTTGATTGAACGTTTATTTTCGTCGATGTTCTGCATAATTCTATGTTTAATCAAGTATATTTCTTCGGTTGCCAAGCACATTCCTTGATTGAACGTTTATTTTCGTCGGTGATTTGTATAATTCTATGTTTAATCAAGTTTATTTCTTCGGTTGCCATGCACATTCCTTGATTGAACGTTTATTTTCGTCGGTGATTTGTATAATTCTATGTTTGATCAAGTATATTTCTTCGGTTGCCATGCACATTCCTTGATTGAACGTTTATTTTCGTCGGTGATTTGTATAATTCTATGTTTAATCAATTTATCTTCCGTTGCTACGCACATTTCATGCTTGAGTGATTATGCGTGTTTATTGAAACATTTCTGTTACCACAGTTTTCGTCTCAACGCAATCTTTGTCTCAGAGTGTTCCTCGTTGTGATGTCATTCTTTGTAATCATTCGGTGTATATCAAATTCGGCGTAAAGCCACATTAAAAATCGTGTCATCATAAGGTCTGCCTATGCAGTCAAAAAAAGTATTGCAACTTTGGTCGGTCCAAAAGTTTAAAACATCCTTTTTCTTCAAGACCAACTGAGGTATTATAACGTCTGAAGTAATTTATGTATCAATGCAGGTATTTACCTATTACTCCAGACGACGCGTCCTAGGTTTAGCAAGTCTGTGTATAGTCCTTATAAACGTCAATTAAGCAGAGTCCTGTCTGTCAATGAAGCTCTTAAATTAAAGTCTGAGTTGCTTGCCTTACCATCGTCGGGAGGATTTGAAGTAAGAAAATTTTCATCTAACGTCAAACTTTTAACTTCGACTGAGAATTCAGATTCTTCGACTACCCTCGTATTGGGTCTCCGGTGGAATACGACGTCAGACCAATTCGAAATTCAACTTGATAAATTACCCACTACTTCGGCCACTTCTAAACGAACTATTCTGTCTGAAATTTGTCAATTGTTTGACCCATTGGGTTTGTGTGCTCCAATTATATTAACAGCTAAGTTATTTATGCAATCAATGTGGCTACACAAGGAAATCGGTTGGGATGACAATCTGCCATTAGAAATAATCCATAAATGGAAGTGTTACAAGCATGAGTTATCCGAATTACAACAAATAAGTTATCCTCGGTTAGTTGGTACATCCGACAACACAAACATTGAACTACATGGATTTGGCGATGCTTCAGAGAAAGCGTACGGCTGTGTTTTGTACACTCGCACTCTGATGGTAAAAATCAATATAATGTTCACTTGTTATGCGCTAAGACTCGAGTATCCCCGTTGAAGAAGGAAACAATTCCCAGACTAGAACTATGTGCAGCAGTACTTCTTGCTGAGGTAATCAATAAAGTTGCTACAATAATGAACATACCTTTTCAATCTACATTTCTATGGAGCTATTCAAAAATTTCACTCTTTCGTATAAAATCAGAAGCATATAAATATGCAACATTTGTTGCCAATCGAATAACTAAAATTCAGGAACTAACTTCACTATCAAACTGGTTTTATGTCAAATCAGCTGAAAATCCTGCGGATTTAGCGTCTAGAGACATTATGCCATCTCAATTTACATCAGCTTCGCTTTGGGGGAACGGACCTCAGTTTCTAAAAAATCCATCATCAATGTGGTCATTAGATGTGCCTCAAAAAGAATCGGAAGAAACCACGTTGTTAGAATTACGACCAATCCCAAGTGCAGTTTTGCTTCAACAAGAAAGCAACAATGATTTTATTTTTCATCGTTTTCATTCATATTCCAAACTTCTTCGTGTCGTGGCTTACATTCGTCGATTTTTCCATAACGCCAGACACATAAATATTAGAGTGAGTTCAAAATCAATACATCTTCAACCTATTGAACTAACTAACGCTTCGATGTCATTAATAAAATTAGTTCAAGATAACCACTTTTCACAAGAAATCAATTCCTTAAAAAGATTTCATCATCTTCCCATGAAAAGCCCTCTCCAGCCATTAGCTGCGTTCCTCGATAGAGAAGGACTTTTGCGAGTTGGTGGACGTTTGGTTAATGCTACCATTGGTGACGACCAAAAACATCCAGTACTTTTACCCGGAAGTCATGTGTTGAGTTCCATGATCGCCAACCATGAACACATCAGATTGCTCCATGCTGGCCCACAGGCCCTACTGTATAATCTTCGTCTCACATATTGGATCACTGGTGGGCGGAATTTATGTCGGAAAATTGTTCATTCGTGTGTTCGGTGCTTTCATGTAAAACCACAGTTGCGTCAGCAAATCATGGGTGATTTGCCCTTTGATCGAGTGAATAAAGTTGACCGACCCTTCACCATCGTGGGTATTGATTTCTGCGGACCGTTCACTATCAAACCAGCTATCAGGTCGAAATTGTTTCAAAAATGTTATGTGTGTCTTTTCATTTGCTTCGTTACTAAGGCCGTGCATCTTGAGTTGGTCATGGATTCTTCGACTCAATCATTTTTAGCGTGTTTAAAACGCTTCGTTTCGAGACGCGGTGTTTGCACCAAGATCCATTCCGACAACGCTACTAACTTTATTGGCGCTCGATCGGAACTAGCCGACCTTCGACAGCTCTTTTTGTCCCAGTCCTTTATTGAAGCAACGACTCGGTTTTGTGCTAATCACAATATTATTTGGAATACGATCCCCCCTCGATCTCCTCACTTCGGTGGACTGTGGGAATCTGCTATTAAGCTTGCTAAACATCATCTGACTCGCGTCATCGGATTATCAGTCTTCACTACTGAAGAATTTCTAACTCTAATAGCTCAAGTGGAATCATGTCTAAATTCGCGACCGCTCACACCCATGTCAAGTGACCCTTCAGATTTGTCAGTGCTTTCACCAGGTCATTTTCTCATCGGTTCTCCTTTAACGGCACTGCCTGAACCGTCACTGATCGATTTGAACACCGAAAGATTGTCCAGATTTCAAAAAATTCAACAATGCATGCATCGGTTTTGGGATCGTTGGCATGCAGAGTATTTGTCTGAGCTTCAACATCGGAACAAATGGACCCAAAGTTCGATTCACTTATATATTGGGGCTCTCGTTCTCTTACACGACGACAACCTTCCACCACTGAAATGGAATTTGGGTCGAATTACCGCACTTCACCCAGGAAAAGACGGTATTGTCAGAGTGGTTACCATAAAAACCGCCAGCTCGGTTCTCAAAAGAGCAGTAAACAGAATCAGTTTGCTTCCACTCGATGAGTCAAACGGACATGGCAAAGGTCAGAGTGAATCAACACCTAAAATTTAATTACCATTTGTCAATCATTATTTCTGCGTTAGCCGATCAAACTTCTATAAATTAAACGGCCAGAAAGGAGTCGCATTATATCACCACAGTGATTCTGCTTATGCTGCCACCCAGATCGTCATTTGACAAAGTAATATCAATATTTCATCGCACAATTTTAACAAAACAATCATTACAATCAATCCGATATCAGATGGCCTTCGTACTGATCAGGTCATACATACCATTCATCGACTTTGTGGGCTCTGCCTGATCAATCCAGCTGCGACCCAATATGATTAAACTATTCACGGCATAACACACTTTCTCTAGTCGTCTCATGCTACTAACCAATAAGTGTGTCCAAGAAACTCGTGTCGGCATGTGAATTCACTCAATACTTAGAATTATTGAGATGAATAATGTTGTCAAACATTACCTATAGTCAGTTCTATCTGACCTCTTAATTCATATTGTTCCAGCTCGTCGAATAATCTTTAAGATCAGTTATCTTCGATTTGTGTACATACTATGATCCACGTCTTCGGTTATTAGGATCAGTTATCTTCGATTTGTGTACATACTATGAGCCACGTCTTCGGTTATTAGGATCAGTTATCTTCGATTTGTGTACATACTATGAGCCACGTCTTCGGTTATTAGGATCAGTTATCTTCGATTTATGTACATATTATGCTCCACTCATTCGGCTACAAGCATTACGTGTCGCCAGTCTATTTGATATCATCATTGCCATCACTTTTCAACTGGTTTGCACATCATCCAGTAATTCACTGATTTCGGTTACTCATTGACTAACCCCATCTACAAGTTTCTCAAAAGAAGCGAAACCCAAAATACAATTAAAGTATCATCGTTCAATTCAAAATGTAGTCTTGAGTACACTTGATTAAGTTATTGTTTGGAACTATTCATGTCAATGCAATTTTTTAAAGAATAATAAATCGAAACCACAACTCTTGTTGTTACATTTAATAAGTTATATATTCGCAAATCAAAAATGATTACACTTAAATTAGTCTAACATTAATTTAAATTTAATTAGTTGAAATCACATTATTATTTGTCTAAGATTTCAACTCTCTGCATTGTAAATGACTAATTTCCAGATTAAGTAGTCCTAAGTAATTAATCGTCATATTTAATAATAATTTAAATGAAATATTAGCGTCATATGTTGTTAAAGATTCCTTTAACGCCGGGAATGTGTTAATGCATCGCATATTTCCCTAAAAAATTAGTAAAAAAGCATTAGAAATATTAAATCAGAATTTAAGATATGATACAAAAATTAACTTATTTTGTTGTTTTTTGTGAAATGTCACAATGTATTACTTCATCAATTTCATCCAGTATGTTGATGGTTCACAATTTCCTAAAAATAACAAAATAAGAATTAGTGTTTGGAAATATTATTTAATGTTCTAAATAAGGAAAAATAGCAAAATAAGAATTAATATTTAAAAAACTATTACAATACAAAAAATACTTAACTTCATTGTTGATGTTATTGTTTTTAGAAATGTCACAATTTGACAATACGATGAGCTCTCCACTCAAAATTGGAGAATTAATTTTGAATGCGTTCAGCAGTTTTTTTGAATCACAAGATAATTTTGAATGTGGAACTTATCTGTTGTTTTGTTGTCGGCACTGACTCAGATTAGTATATAAGGAAGACATTTTGATGTCTTCGTTCTCTTGTTTTTTGTACATTATTTGAGTGCATTGTGAAAACCATACATATGGTGTTATTGTTAAGTTTGCTTAAAAATAGAATTAAATTAAAACAAAAATGTTAACTAAAATAATAAAGAGTTGTTACCTGTATCGTAATTGCTACTGATTTGTGTTAACTTATTTTAGTTGTTTAACAAATATAAATTTGTATGTATTTTTGTGGTTTATTAACTGTTAAAAATAAAAAATCAATAACTTTGATGGTGAATTTGAAGTTTTAACCAAATATAGTCGTCTTGCTGCCTGCATTTGGAGTTTTGGGTTTGTTCTTAAATTTGCGGCTCTTAAATTGTTGTTTATTTTGTAGGCATTATACCGTGCAAATGGTTTGTCATAGTCATCGGATTCAGTTACCAAGTTGAACGAATTTTCAAAATCCAAATACTCGCATAGTCATCGCCATATGTAATCAAGTTTCAACATCCAGTTATACTGATTGAATTTGTTTATACTAATTGATGTTATATATGGTTGTTAAAACCTCATCACTGTTATTCATCGCTATACGTAATCAAGTTTCAACATCCAGTTATACTGATTGAGTTTATTTATACCAATTGATGTTAGTATGGTTGTTAAAACCTCATCACTGTTATTCATCGCTATACGTAATCAAGTTTCAACATCCAGTTATACTGATTGAATTTATTTATACCAATTGATGTTATGTATGGTTGTTAAAACCTCATCACTGTTATTCATCGCTATACGTAATCAAGTTTCAACATCCAGTTATACTGATTGAATTTATTTATACTAATTGATGTTATGTATGGTTGTTAAAACCTCATCACTGTTATTCATCGCTATACGTCATCAATTTTCGATATTCAACTATACTCATCGATTATTTATATAGTTGTTTAAATTTCAACACTGTTAGTCATCGTCATCAATTTTCGATATTCAACTATACTCATCGATTATTTATATAGTTGTTTAAGTTTCAACACTGTTATTCATCGTCATCAATTTTCGATAGTCAACTATACTCATCGATTATTTATATAGTTGTTTAAATTTCAACACTGTTATTCATCGTCATCAATTTTCGATATTCAACTATACTCATCGATTATTTATAGAGTTGCTTGTACAACACTGTTATTCATCGTCATTAGCCAATGGAAGCATGTATTAATATTTTGTATCATCGACTATCACGTCGTCATTGGCCTTGTGAGCCAAATAATACTCATAATTAGACGGTTTCTTTGTTACATCCTCTGGTTCTATCATCGTCGTCACAACAAAAAATCATACAGTCCACTGCCGAGCCAGAGGCGTGAACAATTATGGTAAGGGGTTTACAGTATAACATACATTACCAGTTCCAGCGCCGGCGCTAGCGATTTTGGCGCCTGGTGCAGTTTTCACAAATGCCGCCCTAAAAAAGTCTATTTGTCGTAAATAATCCGTTTCCACATCACACAAAAGGTAGGATATGCAGTGCATTTTTTTAACGAGGTATCCCACGTAGGTATAGTCCTCAAAAATAAACATAAAAAAAAGTAAATAAAAGATTAAATATTGTTATCGTTCTAATCCAGCGTACGAATTTCAATAACAAAAAATTAATATTAAAACTACATTTAAAAAATATATTAAAATATATTAATATATTAAAAATATATTTAAAAAATAAATAAAGATTTAATATTGCTATCGTACTCACTAATATAGCGTACGAATTTCAATAACAAAAAATTAAAAAAAAATTGGATAAATAGCACTAAAATTCAAGAGTGTATTTTTTAATTGTAAAATATATTAGTTAATTAAATTTTATTTTACGCGCTTTGATTCTTGCAAAGTCGTCTATCAAATCACTATAATCCAAGTTGCTCAGAAATTTACTTTCTATAGATATTCTAGCTAAATCTTTCAGTCTTTCTTGTCCTATTGTACTACGTAAATAATTTTTAATAATTTTTAATTTAGAAAAGCTACGTTCACCGGAAACTACTGTGACTGGTATTGTCAATAAAATTTTAAGAGCTACAACTAGATTTGGTAATATCTGGTCGAATTTCTTTTCAAATATAAAATCTAATGATTCTATAGGGCTTAAAGTTCCTGAAATTATACTTTGGAATGTTTTAATTTCGTCCCATAAATCTAAACCTACTATATCAGACTTTGAATTGAGAGATAAATGCTTTTCTAGGGAAAGACAATTATTTAAATGATCAGAAGCATTTAATGAAACCACAGACATATTATGCAAAAATTTGAAAATATTATTGTGTTCCAAAATTTGATCAAACCGTTCGCTAACAGATTGAATCGCCTGGGTGGTTATTTTGTAGCGTTATCTCACTAGGTGAGATAAATAGTGAGATAAAAAAATTATGTTTAAATGATTTCTTTTAGCTAATATAATCGATCAAAGACAAATATTTTATCTCATTTTTTATTTCACCTAGTGAGATAACGCTACAAAATAACCACCCAGATCAAGGATTTGAAAATAAAATTTAACTTCAAATTTTTGTTCAGGATTTGATATAATTTCGTCTTTACCTTCGTACGAAAAAAGTTGAGGTTTTCGACTAGGGCGCCTTGGAGCATCTGGGAAATTTGGTGGAACATCTAATTTTAAAGCTATTTCTTTAGCTTGCAAGATAAACCCTAGAAATTTTTCCTCATTTCGTAAGTTCGTCAAAAACTCTTTTGTGCCCTCTAACAAATGTACTGCCGTCGTTAAACAAATAGCAGGACTTTGTAAATATTTGCTAAATACATATATTAATTTTATCAAGAATATTATATCAAATAATTATTGAACAAATAAATTAAAATTGAATAATTTTGAGAGATAAACTATTCGCGTTATTTCTTGTTATTCCGTCCTTATCCTTGTCACTTTCTATTTGAACTAAAGCGTCATAAATATTACCTAAACTACACATTAAGGGTTTTAAAGCTTCTATGCGGCTTTCCCATCTTGTCGTACAGAGTGGCTTGAGAGTTAATGTTTTCACATTCTGTTTCAAAATGTCCCATCTTAAACAGAACTAGAAAAAAAAAACATATAAACATTGGACAGTATCAAAAAAATTTACAGCTTGAAGTGAACATTGAACTGAATCCAGAAGGACTATTTTAGCTGAATGTGATGCGCATGGCACAAAAAATACTCGGGGTTCTATTTGTTTAATTTGAGCTTGTATTCCAATGTTTTTTCCCTTCATATTTGAGTCATTATCATAGCCTTGCCCCCTGCAATCACTAATTGAAAATTTTAGAGAAGCTAGTCGGTCTAAAACTAAATTCGTTAAGCCCTTACCCGTTGTATCTGTAGCTTTTAAAAACCCATAAAAAGCTCCTTAATTTCATGTTTGTGTTGATTTCTATGAACAACTTTAACAATAAGTGATAATTGTTAAAAAAAGGTGCAAAAATATTTTGCACCTTTCATCATATCATCGATTTTATTTTGAAAAACTTTAGACACGATTGAAATTAGTTCATTCTGAATGCTTTTATACAAATATTTGTTTTGCGTCTCATTATTAGTTATCCGTCGTAGGTGTTCTGAAAGAACATTGTTAAATTCAGCAGTTGCTTCAACTAATTGGAAAAAATTACCATTATTTTTGTCGTATAACCTGTCTGACTCACCCCTGAATGCCAAAGATCGCATTGAGAGAAACTTTACAAAAAAAATTTAAGAATTTTTACACAGTGGAAAAAATATTTTTCTCCGATAGACAACAAATATAAATTTTGCAGACTTATTTCAGTCAGCAAAGTGGCACTTTTCCTGCCTGGGCAGCAAAGCAAGTACTTTGCTGCCTAGGCAGCAAAATAATTAGACTTCATAGAAATAAACAGATATTGCGATTAAAAAAAAATTTTTTTAATCGATTTTTTTTTTCATTTTTAAAATTTTGCTTTATTTTTAAAGTAATAATCATTAAATTACATATCATTGTAATTAATCGGAGAAAAAATTATATGTTCAACTCGGCAGCAAGGTAGATTGACTGCCTTGGCTGAATTCCTAGCCTCGCTCGCTCGGCTATGAACTATCAGCCGCGGCAGTCAATCTACTACTTTGCTGCCTAGTTAAACAAATAACTATTTTGGTAATAAATTTCGGTAATTAAAATATTTATTTTATTATTTTAAATTCATTTTTATTAATTGGGTTTTGGCGCCCTCCAATTTTAGCGCCCCGTCAAACTGTTCGTACTGCTCCATGGAAGCGGCGGCCCTGACCAGTTCCTCTTTTACTTTAATCCTAACTCTGGAAAACATCTTTGTATTCTAAATCGTTTGATTGTTTATATTTTTGTGAAATTTATTTTTCAATTCAATTAAATTGATTAGTCTATTTGAATACCATAATGGGTAATTTGATTTGGCCTTAGAAGATAGTGGTACATACAAATGTTAATAATTTCATTTAATTTGTTATAGAAAATTTCGAGGGTGCTATTTGTATTTTTATTTTCAAAGAGTTTGTGCCAATCAACTTCATTTATATTCTGGTTAATTATATCGTAATTGCAAGAAATGAAGTTATAACGAGCTGCAAGCTTTTTTTTTAGAAAAACTGTTTTAGTTAGTTTGAGTGAGATATTCAGTGGAGGGTGGTGATGATCGACAACCGTAAGTATATCATTTGCCTTATCAACTTTGATTTTAGAAGGAGATATATTAGAGATCACTAGATCTAAGAGTACATTATTTTGATTTTGTATAGGATTAAATTGAATCAAGCAGGAAAGATTAATAGATTCAATAAACGTTTGAGCAGGTAGGTACAGTGAAATCAGGATCTGGCTCTAAAGTGTTATGAGTTGTAGGAATCCATTTTAGAGAGGGAATGTTGAAATCTCCAACAATGAGGAAGTTATCGTTAATGTTGTTATTGTTAACAATTTCATTGATGTTATCAAAATAAATTAAATAATCTATGTTTTTATAGTTTCAGGATACATATAGACTTTATTTAGATATAGATTATCATTATGATGTTTAATACATACCCAAAGTTCTTCGGTGTACGATTCACATTCAATTACTCTGTAGGATTTTATCTTTTTATTTATGGCAATTAAACAACTACCTCCAAAACCAGTCTTATTTGGAAACATACTATTGTCTCTGTCTTTTCGATATACACAATAATTATCACTAAATAACTCTCCGGTAAACATACACGAGTTTTAACTAAACAAATAACGTCATAATTAGATCGCAGTAAGATCATATAAAATTGATTTGTTTTTGTACGTAACCCGTTAACATTTTGGTAGTAGATTGATAAATTCATGCAAATATTACTTCGGTCTGAAAGACCTAAGTATTACATTCATGAGCTCAAAGTGAAATTCTTACCCCCACTTTTTTTGGCATTTCTCGACGTTCTAGAACCTACTAATTCTAAAAAAGCAAAAAAAAAGTGAATGTCTGTCTGTAGGCCGGCCGGCCGTCCGTCATTACCTACGACGTCCTTACCTACAAAAGTCCGTCATTACCTAAAACGGCTTGAGGGATTTCAAATTTTTTTTTCTAAAATTAGGTATTCACAAGGGACAGGTCCAAAAGGACGCTGTGTTCGATAACTGTTCGGGAAGTGTGTCAAAAAAATCATTATGTGTGTCAAAAATAGCAAATTTTCATATTTTTTGCTTAAAAAACGTTCATTTTAAGTGATTACGAGTAGGAACATTAAATTTGTAGAAATCTTGATGGTCGGGATTGGTATGTGAGATCAAAAACAAGATTATTGCATCATAAGTTTGTCAAAAAAATGTTGTCAAGTGTGTCAAAAGAAACATTTTTATTTATTTTTTTACCTAATTTTTTGGAAAAAAATAAAATTAATTGTTTGTTTGAAATGAAATTTTATTATTATTATTGAGAATTATGGCATTATAAGTTTGGCAAAAAAATGTTGTCAAGTGTGTCGAAAGATTTTTATTTATTTTTTTACCCAATTTTTTGGAAAAAAATAAAATTGTTTGTTTGAAATGAAATTTTATTATTACTATTGAGAATTATGGCATTATAAGTTTGTCAAAAAATGTTGTCAAGTGTGTCAAAAGAAAGGTTTTTATTTATTTTTTAGCCAATTTTGTTAGAAAAAAATAAAATTAATAGTTTGTATGACATGATATTTTATTATTATTATAGAGAATTATGGCATTATAAGTTTGACAAAATATAATGTCAAGTGTGTCAAAAAATGATTTCATTTATTTTTTTAGCCAATTTTTTGGCAAAAAAATGTAGCTGTTTTTATGACGTAAATGTAATTTAGAATGAAATTGGACATGGAAATTTTTGAATTTGTTATAGTTTTTGAAATATTTCTGGAATTTTGAAACAGTTTGTATTTTTGATTTTGTAATAATTTTGGCAATATTTTTAGAATTTCGGCAAAAGTTTTAATTTTTGATTTTAAAAGAATTTTTGGAATATTTTTGGAATTTTGAAAAATTTTGAATTTTTGATTTTATTATAATTTTTGGAATTTTGAAAAAATTTTCAATTTTTGATTTTGTAAAATTTTTGCAATATTTTTAGAATTTTGGAAAAGGTTTGAATTTTTAAGAATTTTTGAAATATTATTGGAATTTAGAAAAAATTTAAATATTTGATTTTATTCTAATTTTTGGAATATTTTTGGAATTTTGAAAAAGTTTGATTTTATTTGATTTAACAATATTTTTGGAATTTTGATTATAATTTTCCGGCAACGTATTGATGTTTCGTGTTAGTTTTGTAATAAATTTTTAAACAAAGATAAAAAATCCTTGTACTTTAACAAAGGGTTATGTTTAATATACATTGCTGCCCAAAACTAAAAACCACGTCCTCACAAAAGTGTTTTGCCGAAAACTATATACAAATCCTTAACCCCGACCGAAATCTTGATATCTCAGAGCTGTGAGATTTCAGCCCCTCCATATTTTCGTGTTAGTTGTGTAATAAATTTCTAAACAGAGATAAAAAATACTTGTACTTACAGATGTAAAAGTAATATTGCCCATGGTAAAATTACCGGTAAAATTGGTAATACTACGTAATATTACTTAAGCTTGGTAAAATTGGAATAAAATTTGAATAATCTTTATTTACTAAAAATTAAAGATTGTGCTTTTTTGTTGACCCCCGTATAGTTGAAAATTGTTTGCACATTGTTGTGAAAATATCTCAGCTGATCGATTGATTTTCAGCTGAATACCACTAAATGTAGATAAGTTAAAATGGGTAGTTTTTTCCCTGATATTGACAATTTCCTGATTATCCGTGTTAATCACCCTCAAAAGTCACTCGTGTAGTAATTTTGTACACTTTCCAGTTATACATTGTACGATCAGCAGCAACAAAACCGCAACGCAACAAACCATTATCAATGCTTCGTTGTAAATTTTTGCTGTGAAACGCACGTTCATATTTAAATATTCCTTGCGTTTTTGAAGGCAAATATCTTCAGCAATTTGCGATTTATATTTTCCCATGAACGAGAAAGAAACAGTGCATGCATTAGATTTTGATGTAACGTGTTGCACACGTAATTAATACACTTATGTGTAGACACCACAGTGTCGGCCGTGGTAAGTGTTGTATGTGAAAAGTGACATGTGTATTGTGTAACGCTGTTGATAATTCTCAATTGCAGGAAAAGCGTTGAACCGGGTTCATTTTCTAACCACATGCGATGAATAAAGCTTGATTGCGATCCATTGCGTTCAGACTAAATAAAGTAAGTTTCATTGAAAATGCTTGGTTATCTGTCACTTTGCTCTTTGCATTTGAGCCATTGAAATGCACTTCTATTCGACGTGTTATACCTAAACATTTTCGTATACGGCAGTGTTTTCAAAAACGCATAATGGCAGGCAGCCTATTTTCTAGATGCCCTGCTAACAGAACAACAGCTGAGCTTCGTTCATGGATGGGGCATAAAAGGATTTGCCGTTGTTGCATATGTATCTTCCTGTCTATAATAATCTGCGAGTGAGGATATTTGCCCTCGATAATAATATATTTGATATGCATTTTATGTTTTTATAAACTAGAAATTATTGTGATAGTCATCAATTTTGAATTAAATGAAATTTCAACTATATTTAAATGTTTTGTGACAAAAATGTATATTTTACCAATATTACCAATTTTACCAATCTTACCGGTAATTTTACGGTAAAACTACCACAAATATATTTTACCGGTAAATTTACATCTGTACTTGTACTTTAACAAAGAGTTATAATTGATATACATCGCTGCCCAAAACTATAAACAATGTCCTCATAAAATCAATATGGGGAAGATCAAAGCAGTAAAATATTTTTCTAAATAGTACTAAAAAATCTTCATCACTCAAAAATGGATTCGAAAAATTTATCAATAAAGTATATGCCAAAAACAAAATCAAAACTGGATTCCTTAAATATTGTGACGCGACACACAAGGATAATTTCATTCACTTCAATTTTTAAATAAAAATTGAATCCAGTTCTTCGCACAAAAGAAAAAAAAACACCCTAATTCTTCGCAAAAATATTAATAATTTTTTTTCTTTATATGGACTATAATGGTCGATTATGTTATTAGTAAGTTAGAAAACAAAAAGGCATGCAGTTATGTAAGACACTAATTTTATTGTTTTTATTAATTAATATTTCTGAGATTAAAAATAACTAAATTTACAACATACAATTATTCATTTTTTTTTCTATTATGCAGGACACTAATTTAAAGTTTTTTTTAATTAATCATCATTTCTATGGCAAAAAAATAACAACATTTGCCCCGTACAGTTATGAATGTTTTTGTGCAGGACACTAACTTTAACGTTTTTAATCAATTACCATTTCTAACGTTAGCAATAACTTATAATAATTAGTTATTAAATACGGATATATTTAGGATTATCTGTGTTCTTGTGCTTGATTTCGGATTTTCTTCTGGTAAAGACGACCACTGATGGTTTTCTTTTTTTTTATAAATTAGACAACACAAAAAACAATGAATAACTTAACAACGAATAAGTAACGAAAAATATCATAGCATATTTTATATTTTTTTTTACTATAGGATATACTATCTTTTTTTACAAAATTTACTATCAGAAAACACAAAAATGCCACCATGTTAACATGTTAACATTTTTCTGACAACTTCGTATTTACAACTCATCAAAATCATTAGTCGGATTATCGTATTTATAATTATAACAAATATGGAAATTGATGCGTTCGCAATCTATGATTAGTACAGACGAATAATTTGGTTATTACGAATAATATGGTTGAATAAAAATGCATAAAGGACTGTGGCAACTGATAAAACATCCTCATAACAGTAGCGGAGAGTGTGGAGAGTGTTGCAATCCCACGGATCGTCTCTCTTGCTACTTTTGGTATATGTATCTGTCCACTTTTGTACTGATATATCAGATTTGCTTCAGATTATGAGTAAAATGCGGTCCCGATTGCTGGTTCTGAAATCAGAATCGTTTGCGAACTGAAGATTTTCTTCTACCGACAGGTCTGACGTGCCAGAGCAATCTTTTGTGGCTGGCTCACGGTATGTCATTTCTGACATAACCTGACAGCTTGGTAAGATAAGTTTACTATCGTCGACCTTAGAACTTGTATTTGCGGATTGAAGATGTGCTGTTGATAAATCAAACACAATCTTTTAATCCCGCCAACACCAATTTGTATTTAATTGGTTAGGTGATGCGTTAAAGGAATCATCGCGTTTGTCTTTGTTTTTAAGTAAATAATTATCCAATCCATACAGTGATTGGATGAAATTAGGAAGTATAGAAAGGTGCGCCACAACAGAGCTATGCTGTGGTAAGGCTATATTGAAACTGGAAGATGTATGGTATTCAGAGTTCCATACCAACGATTAAGCACTCCCTTGACCTTCACCATGCTACTATTATGGTACGTGTCCACTTTTGTTTTGAGTTTTGGTCTTCATCTTGGCTTCAATTCTCACCTAGGATCTAACGGCATGGATGCCCCTACCGTAGTAGCTCCTAAGATCTCCTGAGTCTACTGAGCTCCATCACCGCATCCAAAGTGACAAGTCCATCGATAGGAACAAAATATAGTTACAAGAAAACAGTCAGATTTATAAAATCTTAAACGAATAAAATTTTAAAATTAAATTCATTCATTTATTGCCTAATATAGAGCTCAATACACCGTTTAAATGTTACGAAATAACGAGTTACGTTGCATTCGTAATCAATCCTAGTTTTGGTATATCTGCACTCTATATAGCTTCTATTTGTAAATTTCAGCTATTTAAAAAAACTACTAACGACAATAAAGTTCCAACTGGTCAACCCAATATTTCCTTTTAGTTATTTCAATTTTTGTTGATTGCACTCTAATGAAGAAACTTGACATAACCTTTGTATGATATATTTTAAAGAACAAATATTAATTTTAGCAAATTTTATTTTAATATTAAATATTATTAACAATAACTAACAATAAATTCAATACAATATAATAATACAATACAATACAATATAATAACAATAAATAACATTAACAAAAAATAAACAAAAATAGTTTTTTATAGAATATGTGTTGATTTTAAAAAATAATAAATTTATTGTAGTTCGTTTTTGTTTAAACATTCAATCCCCTCTCATAAACCCTCTATATCAAGTGTCTGCAATGAAAACAAAATTATTAGCTATAATTTTTTTGCCTAGCTTTATCAATTCAAGTCTAAAAAATCTAACACACAATAGCCGTGTTCGATTTGACTGAAACAACGGAAAAATTGAATGCAATTGTTGTTGTTTTTTCAGTTGTTTCAGTCAAATCGAGCGCACCTAATGACAAAACCTTTTAATTAAAAACTTTATTTATTACCTTCAAAAACCGACAGTTTTCAAGAATTCGGTATTTTATTTCGCTTGTTAAATTGTGACAACCATTGACTCCAAGTGTGTTAACATTTTGCAATTCGTTGTTAATAACTCAATTAAATTATTATCTAATAAATCCACATTTTCGATTCTGAATCTTTCCAATTTTAAATTAGATATCATAAGTTTATTGTATTCTTCGTAACTAGAGCCCCTTATATGATGGTCATCCAAATTCAGTTCTTTCAAGTTCCTTAAATCTGCCACATCATTTATAGTTACGCCAGGAAAACCGTCATATGTGCTAATAGTTAAACCTTCCAATTTACTTAAATTTGATATTTTACATATCGTTTCAACTTCTGTTTCATCTTCATATGCTCCGTGGTCAAATGAAATTATAAGATGCTTTAAATTGCATAAATTTTTAAAAATCAATTGAATGCCGTTTAAATGTAATATGTGGACACAACATATAATTAAATATAATTCTTCTAAGTTTATAAAATTTTTTGAGAACAATTCAAATGTTCCAAAATCATTTGGGCCCCTTAAATTTAGATATCGAAGATTTGGCATTGTGATTTTTATAAATTTTTTAGCTTCTTCTGATCCAATCTGCGTAATGTCTAAAACTTTCAACATTTTTAATTGCAATATACAGTTATAATTTTCAGGCATTACATCAGCAGTATCAAATTCGAGTTCTAATATTTGTAAATTCATTAAGTTATCACAAATAATTTTTAGTGGATTTCCATCATCAAATTTTAAACCTATTTTAAGATTTGTTAGTGATGATTGAGATTTACAAAATTTTGCAAAGTGATGAAGATCCCATTTGAAATTTTTCTCAATATCCAGCGAAAGTAAGTTTATTCCAGTTAAATTCACTAACCTTTCAAAATGATTGAATTCATCTGATTCTGGATAATTGTATATTGCAATATGTTTGATAGTTTTGATTTGTTTTGCTAAAAATTTATATATCCAGCTGAAATCTCCAGTATCGAAATTGGATAAAGTTAGAGTTTTTATTGAAGTTACTTGATTCAGCAAGTGCTCAAAACAAAATTGTACCATTTCGCAACTTGTTTTGTACATGCAAAAATCCGTCAAATTTTTAAACTTACGACACATGTCTTCGTATTTGCTTGCTAAATAAAATTCTTCATTGTTGTTTTCTTCAAAGGAGCTACCTGGTATTATTGTAAGCGTATGAATATCTTGTAGATAGGCAAATATTTGAACGATTGTCAAAATACGCAAATTTTCAGATTTATACGTGATGTTTCTTATGCGAGGCCCAAATTTAGTCAAAAATTCTTTCAATAATTCAGTCATTTCAGTTTCAAATAACTCAATTGATCCGAAATACATTTTACCTTCCAGTAACTGTTGCAGCTTAGTTGAAACGGACGGAATAAAACAATCAAGGTGGTTCACTCTAACCATTATTTTATCATATACTATATTGTTATGAGAGTAATTGTAAAAGGATTTACAGGTAAGCATTAGTTGATGTACATCTCTTAACGTTAAAAAACTGCAGATGTGCTCAAAGATCTAAAACAAATAATGGTTAGAGTTTTGAATCGATTGTGTAAAACATTGTGGCATTGATACGTAATAGTGGAATGAAAATAACCAAAAATATTTTTTAGAAAAACATATAAAAGTATCTACAACCAGAAAAAACTTACATCAAAATGTAGACTTTGAAATGTTGTTCCACTCATTTCTATGATTTTTTCGTGATTATAAAATTAAGTTGTTTTAGTGGTGTTTGAATACTAAATTGAATTTTTAAACAATTTTCAAATTAAGGTTTAAGATAATCTATTTTTTCAATAAAACTTATTAAATGTTTACTCAATCCACACCTAACTTATAAGCAGCTCGCTTGTTAATTAAAACTTAATTTAATCAAAACAAATATTTTGATCAAAATAGACAAGAAAAACCTGAATAACACTTTTTTAAGAAAAACTCAACTAAGTATGTATGTATTGAAAAATACTTAATTTAAGGGTCCGTTCCTCACAATTTTTCGAAATACTCAAAATAGTCACTTTTTAATCATATAAATTTTGTTCAACAAAAGTTATAAAACTGATCAAACTTGATTTTTCCCAAAGACTTTAGCACTTTTTCAAAGGCTGAACGTTAGATTTTTTTTAATTAATGTTAGACAACTAATTTAATTAGTAAATTTAAAAATGTACTTTCGAGAAAACACGCTAAAATCAATGATTTCAACGCAAAGATTATGATACAGGATCATAAAAAATCAATATATTTTATGCTAATATGAAATTTTATTTTTCTACTTCAAGCTACGAAAATGTCATTTTAATATACCGGGTAATAAAAAATTGGGGTTCCTATTTTAGATTGAAAGTTACCCCCACCCACCTACAAAGAGGTGGGGTGGGGGACTATTTTTTAGCATTAATGTGTTTCCCGCGCGGAATGATTAAATTTTGAATATAGACATTTTTTCCGTAGAATGCTTATTTTTCGAGATATTTAAAGGTTTAAGGTTAAAAAAATCACCCGGTATAGTAAAACCTATGTGAAAGGGAAACCTTTTCTAAGTAGTGACTGAAAATGTTTTCACTCACTAGGACTGAAAGTAAATAAGTTTCGGGTGTCGCCTTCAGGTGGTGGTTATTTAAAGGATTGAATATTTGATTGAATATTTGAAATTGAATTTGATTTACTGTTTCTGTTATTGTTTCGGTTGTTGTGTTTATTTCTGTCAATATCGCAGTATTTTAAAGGGATTGAATATATTGAATATTTTGATCGAATCGAAACCAATCATTATATCAATTGTGTGTAATTAATTATTTAAACTAATAATGAGTGTGTTTTTGTTCTATACCGGAGAGGTCGGAGCGATAAAATAAAATTTTGTATCAGATATATCGTATAATTTTTTCCTCCGATCTGTCAGATATAAAATAAATTCTCTGAGTTCTTTCCGCAAAGAAAAATAAAAAAAAATTAAATAAATAAACGAATTTTATTAAAAAATTTATTTTTATTTGTTTTTAATTGAAACTTTATCTACAATGTTTTTTTATAAATGTTTAACACAACCGTAAAAATTAAATAAATTTAAATTTTAAGATGTGTTTTAGTCTATAATTTATAATAACTTTGGTTGTTTGTCTTACACAAAGGGCTCAAGCTGAGCTTGAGCCCAAATGAGCTTGAGCCCTTTGTGTAAGACAAACAACCAAAGTTATTATTTATCTACAATTTTTTAAATTTATACTTTAACCTTTATGTCAACGGCAACATACCTGGGTATGTTTTGCGTTTTTAAAACGCTGTAGCTCGGAACTGGATAACCGAATCGACTTGAAATTTCATGATATCCTAGCCAAAAGTGTTTAACGCAATAGTCTTAAGCTTGGTTAGGATTGGATCATCCGTTTAGAAGATAAAGCCCATTTTCAAAGTTGCACCCTTACGTCAACAGCATACATACCTGAGTATGTATAATAAAACGCATGCAAATATGATTATATAATTGAAAAGAATAGTTTATTTTGAGTTAATTTTTGTAATTATAATAATTATATGAAAATATATGAAAAAAATACTTATGGTATAATAGTAGATTGTTGTATGAGCTTAGAATGAAGGCAATTCTTCACAAGGATGAAGTTTCCCGGAACGAGCGTTGCGAGTGGAGGGAATCATCCGAGTGAAGAATTGCCTTCATCCTAAGCGAATACAAGATGCTATTTTATCCACAACTTTAAAAATATTTGAAATAATATAAAGTTTTCATTTAAAACTTTATATCGCCATATTGAAATTAATTTATCATAGAAAACAAGAAAAACACAAAGTTTATTGTTTATTTTAGATTTATATATGTATTGATCTTGTTTAAACTTGTTTATATTACTATACCAACAAATCAAGTTTTTAATTTGTTAGAGGATTTTTTTATAAATAAAGTGGAATGAAATAAATAAAAGAGAATTTTTTATATAAATGGGAATGAATACAATTACAATGAAAGATATGCGCATGGAAAGTATATATTCTTTAGTAGTCGTGGATAAAAATTATTATAAATTTTAAAATACTGATGAACATATATACGAACATAAAATACTCATGAACATATAAATTGTAAAATACTGATGAATATATAGCCCTCCAAGTATATGTCTTTCATTGTAATTTTATTCATTCTTTCACTTGTTTGAAGATGTGACGCAATTGTTATATTCTACTACGGTTCTATAGTTAATTTGTTGGTATAGTATTATCAAAAGGTTAAAACGGTAACAATACATATATAAAATATAAAATAATAAGTTTAAATTTTGCCGTTATTTCAATTGTTTTGATTTTCTATGCTATCTATGATTTACATATTTCTATATGATGACAAAAACTTTAGCAGGCAAATTGGAAAGTAATCGATATATATATATATATATATATATATATATATATATATATATATATATATATATATATATATATATATATATATATATATATATATATATATATATATATATATATATATATATATATATATATATATATATATATATATATATATATATATATATATATATATATATATTAGACTGGTCGTTAAAAACTAAATTTTCCGAGACGCCCGCCAGAAAAATTCTTTGTGGTCAAAAAACCATAACGCAAAATCATCGAAGTTTATTTTTTGATAAAATTGTTAATATCTCATAAAATATGCAGATGTCAAAAAAAATCACATAACAATTTTTGCAGGAAATATAATTCTCTACAAAAAAGGTCCAAGTCATTTTTTTCCTAAAACCTATATTTCTGATGATATTTTGAAATGAAACTTGAAATTCTTCGAAACTCGTAATACCAAATGATGAAAATTTCGACGAAAAAGTACTAATTTTGATTTTTTTTGTCACGATTATTTTTTTATACATTTCATTCTATAGCATAACAAGAAGATTAGGACTTTTTCGTCATCTTTATTTTTTATGTTTTTTAAAAATTACGAAAACTTACAAGTTCATTTTCAAAATATCATGAGAACTATACGTTTTCGGGAAAAAATGACGTGGATGTTTTTTTGTAGAGAATTAAATTTCCTACAAAAATGGTTATGTGATTTTTTTGGCATCTGCATATTTTAAGAGATATTTGAAAAAATCTACGAATTTTTCAAAAAATCAACTTCGATGATTTTGCGGCACGTGTTATTTTGATTTAAAAAAAAAATAATTCCGTTGTGGTTTTTTGACCACAAAGAATTTTTCTAGGGGGCGTCTCGGAAAATTTAGTTTTTAACGACCAGTCTAGTTTATATATATATGTATATTTATATGTATACCCGGGTATGTTACTGTTGACTTGCGTAAAACAGTTCTGCTGTTGAGATAACGGTTAAACGATGACTTCCAGTCGGTAAAAAAATTTCTGTAATATCTGTAAAAGTTTTTAGAGAAAATATATGAATTATTTTCATTATTCATATTGTCAAATTCATCTACTAAAAACTTACAAAACGACATAGCTAAATTTGACAGTGTAAAAAATAAACAAGATTGTATTAATATATAGCATTTTTACCACTGTAAAATAATGTTATTATTGGGTTCGCCTGTTATTATTCCATATGTAGGCGAGCACAATAATAACATTATTTTACACTGGTAAAAATGCTATATATAAATACAATCTTGCTTATTTTTTACACAGTCAAATTTAGATATGTCGCTTTGTAAGTTTTTGGTAGATGAATTGTAAATATTATCATTTATATTTACAAGCGTAAAAAAAATAGCGTTTTCTACGTGTAGTAAAAACGTTTTTGTGTTCCTGAACTTATTCCACTCCACGCTATCGCGTTTCGTGGACAAACCGTTCAGTCACGCATAAAGGGACGTTTTCACCACATGCATAAAAATCTACTATTATTTGCCGACGGCTGAACGTTGAGACTTTTTATATTTAATTATTTTAATAACGTTTTAAAATTTAATTTTAATAATAAAAGTTTTATAAATAGCAATATTTAAGAAAAATTTGTTCCAAATATTTTCATGGCAGATAAAGTTTTTTTTTCTCAGAATAGAGTTAGATTACATATATACAAATGTAATATGATGAACAAAATTTACTAATATTGTTTTAAATTCACATAAATGCACAAATAATTAATGCTGTATATTTAAAAAATTGTTGTATTTGACTAACATATTTTTAACGGCCGTTTGAAACATAATGTTTAAATAAAATTAAATAAATGTTGAATATTTGAACCTTTTTTATCGTTGTTTGACAGATGGCAACCTTGGCGTTTAGGGTTCCTGAAAAATATGCTGTTTTAATAATTTACTAAAATTTGTTGTCCTTGATCTAGATGAAAATGACCAAGCTCACATTTGAAAACTTTTGCACACTTAGATACAACATAAAGATTTCCCAAATTTAAAAACAAAACTATCCACGTCATGTGATAGCGACCTTGGGGCTGTTGAAACGAATGCAAACGCAAACGGCCATGCTTTCATCATTTTTGAGATTCTGGTATTTAAACTCCTACTTTCTTTTAGATAGTCCTTACATTTATAGCCTCAGAGATTTTCAGCTTTCTAACCGAAGCGGTTTCAATGGAATTAACGTTATACTAACATAATGCACGACACTCTCACCCCAATTACAACAACAAATCCCTTAAAAAATAATAAATAAATGTTTTTTTATTCGCCTACATATTAAAGTATTATTTTATTACTGTGATTTGCGGCCTTAAAGTGCCCTTTTTAACCATTTATTTTGTTGTCGTAGTAACGTCCAAAAAAGTAGAAAAACAGTTATATTTGTTTGAATTCCATAAAAATTTGTATTTTTTATCAAAGCAACCCTTAAATTCAAAATTTCATTATCCAATTAAAATAGTTGTTATCATTTGTTGCCATAGTTATACAATAATTTGGAAAAAATAACAACGATTTTGTCAAAGGTTACTAGTTGTTCTACATAATTTTATTTCAAAATTTATTCATATTTATGATTTTATATTAGAATAAACCATTTTTTTTAAATATTGTGCTTGCGGCGGATAAAAAATAGTATATGATGCACGGACGTAAGCTATTTTGGACTTAATGTGGGTACAAATCTCGGCTCGAGGTGCTGATTTACAAACTCCACATCCGTCCAAAACCTTTAGCTTAACGTCCTTGCATCATAATGTTCTATTTTGATTTCGTCTCAGGTTTTATTTTTATTTTTGAGCTATTTTTTTCGCAAAAGTTTTGAGCTTTGTTTTTAGGGTTCCGTTTTTTATACACTATTGGTGAGAGTAAAACGAGTTTTTCACATTATATTGATTATCTCGTCGACTATAAATGCTATGGATTTGAAATTTGAGGTGCGTATAAAACTAATCTGTCCACATAAAATGACGGATACAAATAAAACTAAAGTGGTTTTCGTTTGGTTTACAGGGGTACGATGTGAGACCTTTGAGAAAATAAATTTTTTTATAGATTCAAGTAGGGTATCATACGAAAGGGCTTCATTTCAGTATTCCTTAAAAGTTTATTTTGGAATTTACACCTCACCATTTTTTGTATAATTTTGAATAATGACGTTTTTTTCGTGTTTCCTTACCTCAAGTAGCTCCGAACCTATCTGATCGAAAATTTTCAAATGTATTTGGAATGATAGAAAAATTAGTAAGTTTTTAATAAAAAATATATAAGAGTGTCATATACTCATAATTAGATTTATTAAGGGGTTTTGTTGTTTCTTCCAGTACATGACGTGCTCTTTGGTCATCTTTGGATTCCAACATATCCGTATTCTTTGACACTCCGATGCTTTCCAAAGAGAAATGCTCTTTTACCATTTTGTGTAGATTATCGTCTGTATCTGTCGTACACTCACATATATGAAGATTGTTGACTATTACTGTAGAGATGGAGTTTTTCCTGAATTTATCACACTCGAGTAGTAATTTGTACTCTCCATCACATCCGTAGCATATTTTTGATTTATTTGAGGTCACCATTACATCGCTATCTGTTTTATTTTCTTCATTTTGATGAACATTTATGTGGTATTTATTCTTTTCTTGATTATAATTTTTCTTCTTATCACTCTTTTGCTCGTTTCTTACAACTTTTCTATCTGGAAATATTATTTTTATCGCCTTACTAGCCATTTTTCCTATCCAGTCATTAAAAGTTGATAAATTTTTTCTTTCAATAATTTCAATATGATCCATCCACTGAAGCCTCAGATCATTTAGCATTTTTTCAACCATCTCCCGAAGTATCATTGGATTGTTCAAATGCTCTTCCATTCCTGAAGCTAATATCGTTGAACATAAGTCTTGTACTTTCTCTGAGTATTCGATTAAGGATGTCATTTTCCCCATTGTCAGAGCTGGGAACTCTTTTACTTTATCTAGTAGTGAAAAAATCAAAATTTCGTACCGTCCATATTTTGACCGCAACCTTTCAATGATTTGCGGAACGTTTTGTGGCATCAATAATAAAGTGCGAACTGACTGTAATACGTTTCCCTTTAGACTTCTCCTCAAACGATCCAAATTCTCAACATTGGAGAAATTGCACAGCTCGGTTGTTTGTTCATATGAGCTTATAAATAAAGGCCATTCATCTGTTGATCCGCTATATAATGGAAGATCTTTTCCCATATTCTTACTTGCTGTAATGTTAGCGCGTGATAATTCCACAGGATCACCAATTTGTATATGTTGTTTATTTACAATTGGCTGGTATTTTTCCTGAAAAGTCCCAATGACTGACAATTGGGTTGTTGCGAAACTTCCATCTCTACATTTGGTTGAAGAACCTCCCTCTGTTTAATGACTGTTAGCACAGTTCTGATTACGTCTTCAACTTCACTCATTTGTAGATTTCGTTGGGGTACAATTTGGTTTGATTCTTGTTGAAGAAATGTTGACTGTAGATCTTCCAGTTGATAAGAATTTTTAGGTTCTGATGGTATGCATGAAGATTTAAGATATGCTATAACTTCATTCGAATTTAACTCCAGGCTACTTTTTATTTTCGATGGCATCGGTGTGAACTGAAGAGACTTTGTTGCATAATTTTCTTCACCGTACCAATATTTGATGTATCAAATCCATGATGGTTAATAGAAATTGTAGACCCATCTAAATCATTGTCATTTGTATATGTTAACCCTAGTCATGTTGAGTTTTTTAATTCCATATTTCCAAATTTATCATGTTTTTTTGATTCTTCTAACCATTGGCTAATGCAATTTTTTTGGCCCTGTTGTTTCTTCAAAGTCTTCTCCAGTATCATTGAATCCATCATCATACATTGCTTTTAGTAATTCATTCTTTTTGGTTCTATAATTTAATTCTTCTTGCAAACGCAGCTGAGCATGTTTATCTTGTTTTTTAAGCTCAGCTTCACGTTTGGCTTCTCGTTTTTTACGTTCGGCTTCACGTTCGACCGCTTTTCTTTCACATTCGGCCAGCCATTTTCTTTTCAAAACCTGGGTCTCTTCTAAAGTTTTCAAATCCAGTGCTCTTCTCTGCCTTGCCGATGATGATATTGAAACATTCGATGAACGTCTGGATGCTCTTGAGTGTACCGATATGTTGTCGTTGAGTTGGTTTGGCTGATTAATTGGTGTAATTAATTCATTCGACTTTGTTTGTTGTGTTTTCGTCGATGCTATACAGTTCTTACATAACCAGTTAGCCTCCTCTATCGCTTCTGTCACACCAACACACGCAAAATGATGCCATTCGCTACATTTTTTGCAAGCTACCATGGACAAATAATCAGGTCCTATACAACTTTTACAACTATATGTTGTTTCTTTAGCTATTTTTGATATGGTTTTATTTTACTTTTTGATAAAAGAAATTTGAAGAAATGTTATTAATTTTTATAACATGTGGTGGGATTATTATCCCGATTTTCGTTGTTGAAATAAAACTTCAGAAACTTTAGCAGATCTTTATTTTCTTTATTGTGCCGGTAAGATTACAATATATTTTTATAGATGTGCTTTAAATTTCTTTTAGTGTTTTCTTACACATATATATTTTTTTTAAAAACAATAAATTCAAATTCAATGGTATTTTAATAAAATTATTTTTCTTTTAAAAATTATTTTCTTTTCTTTTCATTTATTTTTCTCTGGTTACTCGGTTCCTTATTCTTTTTGTTTTCTTCATACAACGAAACTTTTCTCGTTGCAAGTTGTGCTGGGTCATAGATAGCGTTTCTTTTTTAACACTGCCACCTATGTTATGTTTGTGTAACTATATACAAATTATACACAGTACCACCCTACGATTAAATACAAACACCCTCTTCCTATTTATTCAATGTATGCAATATAGTTGCAAGTTGTTCAAAGTATGGCGTCCGAATGGCCGAATTTACTTGGAAGGAATATAATATGATGATAGTTGGAAAATATTAACTGTATGTGTTCAAGTTGGGGCAGGAACCTTTTTGGAATCGGGCAGAAATGTTTAAAAAAAAAGAATTTTAACCGATATTTATTTTACTGTCTTAAATTACATAATTACTTATGATCAAGTATCGTCTGTACATTAGCGCAACTACTGTATAATATAGAATTATTGTTTCGGTGCATCAATCGCCAATACCTAGGCTCAACTATTGTTATTTTAAGTATTATAGATTACCTACTATGATTGGTTAGGGACAAATAGGATGAAGAGTTAGATCAAACATGAACTAATGAGGTAAATGAAATATTTCAATTTTTGATTTAACATGCAATGAATATATCTTACAGTAGTGTGTGTCAGTCTTTGTTCCTCTGTCGTCATAGTCCATTGTCCTTACATAGTTAAATCCGTTCTCTGGTTAATATTGTTTTAGTGCAATTCTGGATTTGCCCTGGGCTGGGGAAATACATTCTCGAATACGCAAGATTAAAATTATTCGGAATTAAACCTCGCAAAGCACGCAGTTCCCCTAATGTTTCTGATAGTGATTGCACTATACAAACATATTGTATAATAAACACATAACATCAATAAAGTACAAATCAACGCAACATCCATAATGAGTGTTTGTTATTAATATTTAAATTTGGTGAAATCAAATGTTAGATCCATTTCGTAATCTAAAGAATCATCTAGATACCATTTTTGAGCAATCAATACTTGTTTGCTGTTCTTGTTATATATTTTGTTAGTATTCAGATCATTTGGTAAATAATATTAGCGATTTTACAAACAATACTATATGTATATATAACAATGGCATTGCTCTCGGCATATTATAATGGATTTTCGATTAAATTGTTGTTGTTTGTTATGTTTTTCTTTTTCAGTAGCAACATATTAAATTTAAAATGTTTATGAAAAAAAGTTGATCCCTTTTAAGAGTTGTTATGCTCAGTGATAAAATAATAGGGATAAACAATAATAAAATGGGGAACAACAATTTGTGAATGTATTATGGAATTAATAAATAAATTTTTGTGAAATTTATTGGAAATAAGTTCGACATTTTATTTGGAAACTTTTCGTTGATTTATTTATACGACTATTATATTATTATTAAAATACAAATTATAGTTCAGTATTGTAATATTCTACGAAATTTGCAGGCACCATTTGATCAAAATCAAAGTGATTGATATCAAAAATCGAATTTATTTAATTTTATTTCTATCACTGACATAAAATTGTAATGTGTTCATTTAAACCACATAAAAAAAATTTATTGAAATCACAAGACAAAATACGAAAATCTTACCATTAAACAACAATCAATCAATAATTTATGTCATTCTTGTGTTTACATTTTTTTTGTGTTACGTTGTCTGAGAAAATTGCTTATTTGAGTGAATAGTAAGTAATCTTCTTACACAATTGGGATATTTTCTTTACTTAAATTTCAGGACAAATGGCAATAAACAAAAGTTTTGTGTTAACGATAAAAAAAAGCATTAACTTAAATTACGTATAGTATAGACGACGTGAATAAATTCTGATTTTGATGATATCATTTTGATCGAAAATTTTTACGCATTTTACTTAATTTGCAGCCATTTGAATTTTAATATGTTCTGTTCAACGAATTCTTGTTAATGTTTGATAATGAATTTTCTAAGGTCAAATTTTTGTTTATTTTTTTTATATGATATGATATGTATAAAAAATAAAGTTGATTGTTAAGAATTTACGGGTTTTATTTTAGAGTTCCTAAAAATCTGGTATTCAGCTCGGTAGCAGAAGAAAAATATGAGTCGAATCCTTTTCAGCAACATTGTTGGTCGTCTGGATTCTGGATTTTTGTTGTATTTATTACTATCACGCGGATGTTCTAAATTAAAAATCAGTAATGTCGCTTCTCAGTTCAGTGCAAATTCTGAAATGCAAGCAAAAGTTTCATAAGACGACGGATTCAAATGAGCAAAGAACATGGACTCTGATGACCCCAAAACTTGAAGGAACCAAGACCATGACACACTGACCGATTCAAATACAATTACTACATTTTTTTTTATTGGAGGGCCTTGAGACTTGCAGTTCAAGTAGCACTGCGACCTGAAGGTCTATTGTGCTTATTTTAATTACAATAATAACGAGTTCGAGACGAAGATTCCACAATCACCGAAGTAAAAGTTGTAATAGCAGAAATTTCTAAAATAACAATTCTGGGATCAGTATTATGTGGATAAATGTTTTTGATGTGGTCGAATGCATGATGTTAACACATGCCCAGCAGTTAATTGGATGTGTCACAAATGCGATACAGTCGGTCATGCATCGTAAGTTTGTAAATCCAACAACAAAAACAGACAGCACGATTGTAAGGTCAGACAATCTATCAACAACATTCACCCTGAGCCAGCGCACATTTATGTCAAAGTTGAAGATAAACAGATACAATTTGAAATCGATACAGGTGCCTGTATAACCATCATTGATGAAGTTATGTATAAGTCCAATTTTTGTAAACTAAATTTAATTATTATTAACAATAGTCTTTTAACAGTTACAGGCTCAATAATACATACGCTTAGAAAGCTACATGTTCATGTGGAGTACACAAATGTGTGTTACAGTTTAGAATTAATAGTAATTAAATGTGACCGGAATGTTAAACCGTTGTTTCGAAGGCATTGGTTGGAGATTCTTAAACCGTCTTGGAGAGAAAAAATAATAGAAGATCCGAAATCCATTATTTACATTACAAAAACAAATTTAATTAGCAACATCAGTCAAAATTTTCCAAATTTAGTGGAAGCTTAATTGGTAAGTCCAATAAAAAATTTTCAGGCAAATATAGTAATGAAAGAAGAGGCTAGTCCCGTCTTCTGTAAGCCTTATATTGTTTCTTTTAAATTACGTGATAAAGTCAGTCAAGAAATAGATAGATTGCTTGAAAAAGAAGTCTTAGTCCCAGTCAAAAGCAACAATTAGGCCACTCCAATTGTTGTTGTCGCGAAACAAAACGGTGATATCCGTTTTGAATGGATTGTCGCGTAACTTTTAACAAATGTAGTGTCACGCATACATTACCCGTTGCCGAATATCGAAGATATTTTTGCCAGTTTGTCGAATGCAAAATATTTTTGTGTTATTGATTGGTTCGGTGCATATAAACAATTGTCCGTTTCCAATTAATGTCGTAAGTATTTAACGATAAATTCTCATGAAGGTTTGTATCAATATACAAGATTGCCTTTCGGATTGTTTAGTGCACCATCAATATTTCAGTATGTGATGAATCGAATCCTGACAAGTTTACACTTAGTCTTTTGTTATTTAGGTGATATTATCATGGGCGTGGAAAAGACAAAGTCGATTGCGAAAATAAACTAAAGGAAGTTTAAGGACGGTTAAATGAAAATACTTTAAAAATTAAGTTAAAAATATGTAAGTTTTTAGAAAATTCGGTCCATTATTTGGGTCATTCTGTATCCGAAAATAAAATTAATCCGAATGAGGAGAAAGTTAGGGCTTTTGTCAATGCTCCACCTCCTACAAACTTACAACAATTACAGTCATATTTGGGTTTTATTAACTATTGCAGTCGGTTTTTTCCTAATATGTCTAGCGAATCACGTCTGCTATACGATCTTTTAGGAATCGATGTCGAATACTTGTGGGATGAAAAATGTCAGAAAAATGTTGAGAAATGTAAGGAATTCTTAGTCCAAGATTCTGTTTTAGGACTTTTCGATCCTGCAAAACCGATTGTCATTGCAGCTGATGCAAGTCCGTATGGAATCGGTGCCGTCATGTCCCATATTGTCAATGGAGTTGAGAAGCCTATCATTTTTGCGTCTAGTAGTCTGTCCACAGCTGAGCGTAACTATTCTCAGTTACATCGTGAGGCTCTAGCTATCGTTTTTTCAGCTAGGAAATTTCACAAATACATATATGGTCAAAAAGTTATTACACAGATCACGAACCTCTGAAAGTTATTACATAGATCACGAACCTCTGATTAATTCAAAAGTAATTGAGAATCAAATCCAAAATGATTTCGATTTGACAAAAGTTTTCAAATTTGTCTCAGAAGGTTGGGCAATAAAAATCCACGATCGTTAAGAAGGATTTCATCGAGTACGAAATAGTTTGAGTGTCGAAAACGGTTGCTTGTTTTATGGTGATCGAATCATCATTCCACCAGAATCTGAAGCAAAAGTCCTAAATATGTTACATGAGAATCATGTTGGAATGGTTAAGAGGAAAATGTTAGTCAGTTCTTATGTTTGGTGGTCAAAAATTGACAAAGATATTAAAGAATTTGTTAATCGGTGTTTGCAATGTTAACAAACTGCAAATGTTCCAAAAGAAATAGTCACTTCATCGTGGACCAAATCGACGTTCCCATTCGAACAGATCCACATGGATTTTTCCACTTTTCCAAACATAATTTTTTAATAGTGGTAGATTCTTATTCGAAATTTGTGTTCAATGAAAATCAGTGTTTTCAGTCTTTGGACTGCCAACGACTCTAGAGGCCGACAATGGTCCACCTTTTAATTCGTATGAATTTCAAAAGTTCTCTAAAAAGAATTTCATTAATTTAATGCATTCACCGCCATATCGCCCACTATCTAATGGATTAGGTGTAAAAAATGTAGAGACGGTGAAAGAATCGTCCAAAAAGTTCCTTCTTGAGAATAGTTTTGGTGATGTGGAGAAGAAGTTGTCGGTATTTCTTTCACAATATTGAAATTTTTCAAATACAGTAACACACCAGTCACCAAACGAAAGATTGTTTTCTTATAAGCCGAAGGTATTGTTGGATAATATTAACCGTAGAAAATTTAATTTCAGCCAAAAAATTGTTGATCGATCTCGAACTCGATAGCAAAAAAATTCATAAATTGCATTCCAGATATTGTTAGATTCAGTCTTATTTTTCATGATGGGATAACTTCCATCGGAGTGATGTTATATCACAAATAATTCATTGAATTAATTGTAGATTATGTGTCGATAGACATAAGTGAAGACGGGTCATCTTCTTCTCGCCGATACAAGTTTGTTATTGAATTTTAACTTGGTAAGAGTATAACAACAATGGTGATTAACTAGAGAAATAAATTGACTAAACCTGAATCTAATAAATATATGTTTATGAAAGTTTTTTGTTTTCTTATACTTCGCTAGAACAGTAGACCAATTTTGGTTTATAAGCGTTCACTTTTTTTGGTCGTTTATCTAGTCGGCTAGCCCTGTTGAGTATTCTTATTGGGCTCAAAACTAGATCAATCAACAATTGTATGAATAACAAAAAAATTTTATAAATTGCACACCATTTATTGTTAGATTCAGTCTTATTATTCAAAAAATTGTATTTCATACAAAACATAAAATAATTATAACGTTAATTAAATCAAAAAGAAATTGATTTTAAAAAAGTTGATAAAATTTTATATCTCAATCACTTTAAAAATTACATAAGATTGTATTAGAAAAATTAAGTCACAATACATTTCTAATTGGAGTAAATGTAAAGATTTGTTCATAAAAATCAAATTAAATTATCCAAATTAGATGATAAAGTCCATCCATTAGATTTTTATTTACCTAGAAATACAAATAATAATAATAATGAAAAATGTCCTAGCAATAATAAAAAACAAACGAATTGCAACTTATCTAAAATAAAAAAAGTCAGTGAAGTTCGAATAAAATAAGCTCGCTGAGGGTTCCGTGAAATTAAAACAACAAACTGACAGAAATAATTTAGATAAAGTTGTGTTGTAGACTTTTTATATTGGTAGACCATTGGCACATAATAGTTATTTATTTGAAAAATTTGAAAAATGTCGTTTTAGATATCAGTATGAAATAAATATATATATATGCCATTCATTTTTGAAAAATACTGTAAAAAGATTTGTCTTCGGTATATTTGGCGCAGCTCCATAATGCTTTCGCCTCCAGGTCTACGTGCTCTTTCCTTGCACGTATGTTAATGATCCAGGTGTGGAGCGGGTAACGCTTAATGATTAGCGTAATGATTAGTGGATTGGACTGAATCAAGATGTCATGCTACTCGTGCCGTGCCGATGACTGACCAGCCTGGGGGCCCATTTGAATAATATCAGCTGCACTCGTTGATTGCGTATCCACAATTTATCTTGACGAGTCCAGTTGTACTATTTTGTATTTGTTGAGTTTTACCGCCTTTTATGTTTGTACAAACAAATTACCAAATTATTCCAAAATGATGCGTTTCCTATTTCACAGCAGAGGTTCAATTATTATATTCAGATGAGATGAGAATGTCCGGGTGTAATTTCCAAAAAATCGTTATTAAATAAAAACAATAAAATAATATTCAAATATTGTTTTATTTTAACAAAATCACAGCTAATTAATATTTTTCACCGTTCACAGGAAAGTTCAAATATAAAGTGAAGATGACTATGCAAGTTTTTAATCAAAAACTTTTAATAATTAATCGAAGCCTTTCTTAATATTTCCAAATATAAATTAAATTTCCTTACATCTATTGTAAAAAAAGGTGAATTTTACTAATTTAATATGATCGAAAGGTTTTGACCTAAGCTAATTGATTATTCTATGATTTGTTGATTTTAATTAGATTCACTAAATCTATATTCTGATAGATGAACTAATATTTTTCTATATTAAATTATTGTTTTTTAATTAGTTGTTGCTTTTGAAGTTGTAATTGATATTGATGTAAACAAACAAAAAACGGTTTGTTTACTATTTTAAGATAACAAATAAAAAGGTAATACATTATATTAAGCCTGAATTTATAACTAAATTAAAATATTTTGTTTACAGATGAACATTGGAATCTTCTAGCTGGATTTCGTAATATGATAAGTATAGATATTTTCTTCATCG
Source organism: Diogma glabrata (assembly GCA_963693315.1). Taxonomy (NCBI): domain Eukaryota; kingdom Metazoa; phylum Arthropoda; class Insecta; order Diptera; family Cylindrotomidae; genus Diogma; species Diogma glabrata. The sequence goes on along the minus strand of OY856187.1, from coordinate 58,036,986 downwards.
TTGATTTGATTAATGTTTTATTTATTTGTTTAGGTATTGTCGTCATACTCCGCCTCGTTAACGACTTAGTCGTTAACCATCATCCTGTTGTGGTAGTTTGCAGATTTTAACGATTGGGCGTTTTAATATATTTTGGACGTCTTTACAGTGACAACTCTAACATTGCCTTGATCATCTGGATGCAACTCTATGATCTTCCCAAGCATCCATTTGTATGATGGTAAGTTGTCTTCTTTAATTAACACCACGTCTCCATTTTTAAAATTAGGTTGTAATTCACGCCATTTGTTTCTTTGTTGTAGATTATGGAAATACTCCACACTGAATTTTTTCCAGAAGGATTGAACACGCTGTTGAACATTTTGCCACCTAGAAAGCCTGCTGGTCGGTGTATTTTCACTAATGTTTTCTTCTGGAATATAAAAATTTCCTGAGCCAATCAAGAAATGTGCTGGTGTTAAAACATCAATAGAAGCATCATCATCAGCTGTCGTGTAGAGTGGCCTTGAATTTAAAATGGCTTCAATTTGAGTAAGCATAGTTGTCATCTCTTCGAACGTTAGGTGAGTATTTGAGGAATATTTGAGTAAATGTGACTTCACTGACTTCACCGCTGCTTCCCACAAACCCCCAAAATGTGGAGATACAGGTGGAATAAAGTGCCACTGTATCTGATCCTGTGCTAAGAACTCTGCAATTAGAGAATTGTGATTAATATTGCTAATTTTTTCAAAAATTTCGCCTAGTTTTCGACGTGCTCCAATGAAGTTAGATCCATTGTCACTGTAGATATGTGCGGGAGCACCTCGCCTTGAGATAAATCGTTTTAAGGATGCTATAAACGCATCTGTAGATAGATCAGTAACGGCTTCAATGTGTACAGCTCTGGTCACCATACAAACAAAGAGTGCAATATACCCCTTGATAAACTTGGCACCTCTTCCCTTTTTTGTAGCAATCTCAATTGGACCCGCATAATCTACACCACAAGATGAGAATGGTCTTGTAGCTTTCAATCTTGCTAATGGCAGATCTCCCATTAGTTGCTTAGATGTTTTGGCGTTCTTTCTGAAGCAGACCACACATTTGTTCACTATATTTCTGACACTGCTTCTGCCTCCTACTATCCAGAATTGCTGCCTTATCAGATGAAATGTTAGAGTCAAACCAGGATGAAGATTTTTCTTGTGCACATGTATTGCAATCATTCGACTTAATGCATGACCCTTTGGTAAAACCATTGGATGTTTATAATCATATTGGCAGTCCAGATGTTTCAATCTGCCACCGACTCTTAACATCCCCTCTGCATCTATAAATGGTGCCAATGCTACAATACTGCTGTTTTTTCTTATATTCACATCTCTTTGAAGGCAATCAACCTCATCGGCAAACGCTTCTCTCTGTACATATTTGATGATTATGAGGTTGGCCTTCCGAAGTTCAATCACCGTAAGAGAACCCGAGCTTCTATTCAACTTGTCATTTCTCATATTATTTATAAATCTTAAAACGTAAGCAAAAATTCTTTTCAGTTTATTATAAGAAGATATCCATTTTGATTTCCATTTTCTTAGATTAAAACCACCGCTTATTAACAAATCATTCATTTCTCTTTTTAGTTTCGTCGCTTCTTCAATGTTATCAGCACCAGAGATAAAATCATCAACGTAAAAATCATTTATAAGATGATCAATAATATTTGGATGACTATCTTGATTATCATATGCTAGCTGATGAATACTTCTAATAGCTAAAAATGCCGAACTAGATAAACCAAAGGTAACTGTATTTAGTTTATAATGTTTAAGCTCATCAGCTATTTCGCTTCGCCATAAAATACGTTGAAATTGACTATCACTTTCACAAACCAAAATTTGATTGTACATTTTCTCAATGTCGGCTGCTAATGCAATTTTGTGCTTTCTGAATCTTAATAAGATTGACCATAAAGTGGGCTGAATAGTCGGACCGACTAACATCGTTTCATTTAGTGATATCCCAGAAGAAGATTTCGCTGATCCATCAAAAACTACTCTTAGTTTTGTCGTTTCGCTCGCTTGTTTTATCACACAATGATGAGGCAAATAAAAACACTTAGACTGCTCAATCATTTTATCAGCTTCAGAAACAGCTTCTAGGTATCCCCTACTTAGATATTCACTTATAAATCTAGCGTATTCATGTTTTAGTGATGGACTAGATTGAAATTTCCTTTCTAACGCTAAAAATCTTCTTTTGGCAACGTTGATAGAGTTGCCAAGCTGAGCGGTATTATTTTTAAAGGGCATAGAGACGATGTAACGACCCCTTTCATCTCGTTTGTGCGTCTTTTTATAATATTCTTCACACTCGACATCATCTTGACTCATAATCTGGACATTGGGAATTTCTTCTTGCTCAAAAAATTGTTTTAATGTTCTATCAATGTCTACATCTAAATGGAAATTTAAAGTACAATAACTTTCTTGGCTGCTGTCTGTTCTTACGACGTTTTCTTCACCGGTAACTCCAGCCGCAATCCAACCAAAAATGGTACGTTGTGCGACTATTGAATTATTTGAGTTAGTTAACTGCCCATCTTTGATAATGCTAAAAAATCTGTCAGCTCCTATCAGGATATCAACGGCAGATACTTGGTTATAAGATGGATCAGCTAGTTTTAAATCGTCCAAAAAACGACAGTCTTGGAGCTGGAAATTGAAACTTGGTAATCTCGTTGGCAGCTGATTTATGATCAAAACATCAACTTGAATCGATTCCTCTGACGAATACAACGACTTAATATTTATTGATGTAATTCCTCTGGTGGTTACTTTTCCAGCTGTTAGACTTGTAACTGCAACATTTGCTTGAGATCTCGGTAAATTCAAACGCTGCGCACAAGCTTCTGTGATGAAAGAGGCTTGTGATCCGGAATCTAGCAGTAACCTGCATCTCTGAGAATTTCCAGATTTGTCAGCTACTAGAACTATAGCTGTTGGTAGCAAAGATTGAAAATTTGGTATGGCTGCTGCATTTGCTTGAACATCGGTTGAGCTAGATGGTTCCAAAGTATTGTTCAATGCATTTGCGTTGAGAGTTGCATTGATCCGTGGATTATTAGCATCTTCTTCTGAGTGCAGAGTCAAATGATGCTTCCTGCGACATTTACCACATTTATATTTGGATCTACACACCACTGACTGGTGAGATGAAGATAAACAATTGAAACAAAGTTTTTTCTCAACTACTAGTTGTTTCCTTTCTGCAAATGTTCGCTGTAAATATTGATCACATTTGCTTAAATAATGCTCTCCTTCACATAACGGGCATACTAATTGGTTTGTATGCGAAACTAAAGCACTTGTTCTTCTTTGAGGATACGTTTTGGTCTTCTGCATTGAACTTAAGCTCTCCAAGGCATCACTTCTTTTGTTTAAAAAGATAAACAACTGCTCCATTGTAGGGAAGCTGACTCCCGCTGTCTCGTGCGCCCAAGCTTCTCTCGTTTCCTGGTCTAGTTTTTGAATAAGTAGATAAATTAGCCAGGGGTCACGGCCTTCAGCACGCTCATCAAGCACCTTCAACCCACGTAGGACTTCATCCGAAACGTCAGCTAAGCGACGAATTGACTTTGCACAACCTTGTTGTACGTTTGGTTGTTCCAGAAATTGTTTCAACAAGTTGTGTATGACATGCTTTGGCTTGTTGTACCGTGTCTTTATCTTGTCCCACGCTTCATCGTAGTTAGCTTCTGTCACTGCCAGATGATTGATCAGCATATAGGCTTCACCTTTAAGCAACCCTTTTAAATATTGCAATTTGTGAACCTTTGAGATATTGTTATTGTTATGGACAGACGCTTCATATAGATCACGAAAGGAGGGAAACTCTGCATACACTCCATTAAACGATGGTATATTAACTCGTGGTAAACGAACCTCATTATCTGGTTTATGAATAGATGATATTTGCTGGAGAAAATTGCTTTGATTAAGCATAAAATCATCCATCGAGTTATTTTGTATTTGTGCATTATTCTCTTCATAAAGCTTTTCCCATTTGACAAGCTTTTGTTTCAACTCAAGATGCATATTTTCAATTTTGTCCACGTTGTCTATTTGTGATTCATCAAATTTCCCTTTTACGGCCTTTTCTAGCGCTTGAAATTCTCTCCAATCGTCTGCTAACAGAACCATGCAAGTTTTTATATCACTAATTGGAGTACTAATGCTAAAGAGATTTACTTGCACTTTCATACTTTCTAATGTTTTCAAGAAGCGCTTTATTGCTCTATTTTCCGCCATTTGTAAGAATTCTACAACGTGCTCACTATATCTTTTATATATATTTACTGCAGGATTGACACGTTTCAATAATCTTTTCGCAGTTTTAATTAGTAATTTTCGCGCAAAGTATTTATATATATTTATTTCAGCGTATAACGTGATCACTATATTGATTCACTCAGTAATGACACGTTTCAAGAATCACCTTTCACAGTTTGATTTATAATTTTCGCACAAATGTATTTATATAATTTCACTTAAGTTTATAACGTGTTCACTATATTCATTCATTAGTATTGGCACGTTTAAATAATCACCTTTCACCGTTTTTAAGTATTATTTTTTGTATAAAGTGTTTATATATATAAAAGAATAGTTTGGCTTGTACTCACGATTTTATATGCAGCAAATCCGGCTCGAAGGACCATGAATAATATCAGCTGCACTCGTTGATTGCGTATCCACAATTTATCTTGACGAGTCCAGTTGTACTATTTTGTATTTGTTGAGTTTTACCGCCTTTTATGTTTGTACAAACAAATTACCAAATTATTCCAAAATGATGCGTTTCCTATTTCACAGCAGAGGTTCAATTATTATATTCAGATGAGATGAGAATGTCCGGGTGTAATTTCCAAAAAATCGTTATTAAATAAAAACAATAAAATAATATTCAAATATTGTTTTATTTTAACAAAATCACAGCTAATTAATATTTTTCACCGTTCACAGGAAAGTTCAAATATAAAGTGAAGATGACTATGCAAGTTTTTAATCAAAAACTTTTAATAATTAATCGAAGCCTTTCTTAATATTTCCAAATATAAATTAAATTTCCTTACATCTATTGTAAAAAAAGGTGAATTTTACTAATTTAATATGATCGAAAGGTTTTGACCTAAGCTAATTGATTATTCTATGATTTGTTGATTTTAATTAGATTCACTAAATCTATATTCTGATAGATGAACTAATATTTTTCTATATTAAATTGTTCGATTAGCAAACTCAGTGGACTGTAACACTATGCGAATATTAGAAATTACCACACAAAACTAATTTCGCTAAAAACAAAGCCAATAAATTAATTGAACACATGAGATAAGTTTAAATTTTGAACTCAGAATGATTTTATTGTTAATATAAATTTTCCTTTTATCAAATTATTATTGATGACAATTAATTTTAAAACAAGTTTCAATTAAACATTATAACATACAAAAAATTAATGCAAAAAACTGTAACAAACAGTTGCTTTTGAAATTTTCAATTTTGTCATCAGTGCTTGGTTTACAAATGTTAATCATTGAATAATTTTATTTTTACATTTTTACAAAATTTAGGAAATCAAATCAACTTACATTAAAAAATATTAAGAAAACATTACAATGCAAAGTTAAACAAAAAATTAACGAATATTATAATAAATGATTTTGATCGTAGGATCTTAATTTATTGAGTATTGGAACATTCCGGCGGCCTTGAATCAGTTGATTCAATTGGTAGTAAAACCAGCTTATGTATTGGTCTTCTCAATTTTCCATCAGCTGTTTTGACATCTACAACACGAACCTTTTTATCTGTGCCAAGAAAGACATTTGAAATTCTGCCAAGTAACCACTTTGTAGGTGGTAAATTCTCATTTTTTATCAAAACTATATCGCCTTCCATTAGATTTCTTTTAACATTTAACCATTTGTTCCTCATTTGCAGCGAGGTTAAATATTCGCTGCACCATCTTTTCCAAAAATGTTGAGTAAGTTGCTGGACAAGTTTCCAGCGTTCATTGTAATTTAATTTTTCGTCTTGAAGACACCTCTCAGGAACTGCAGTTAATTGACATCCTATTAAAAAGTGACCTGGAGTTAGCGGATCTACTTCGTTATTAGATACAGCACAAATTGGCCTTGAGTTAAGAATTGCTTCTACTTCAATCAATAAAGTATTCATCTCATCCATTGTTAGTAATTGGTCTCCTATAACTCTACTGAGATGAAATTTCATTGACTTCACTGCTGCTTCCCATAGTCCACCAAAGCTGGGCGCGCTTGGTGGGTTAAAATGCCAATTAATTTTATCTACTAAGAGAGAACGAAATATTAGATTTTGGTTTAATTCTAGATTACTATAAATTTCGCGAAGTTTATTGTTCGCTCCCACAAAATTTGAACCATTGTCCGAATATATGTCGAGACAGAGGCCGCGTCTTGAAACAAATCTTCGTAATGCAGCCAAAAAACTTTCTGTTGACATATCGTGGACAAGTTCGATATGAACCGCTTTTGAGCTGAGACATACAAATAGACAAACGTATGTTTTCTGTGGTCGTTGTCCTCTACGTCTTGTTAGCATGGTTGAGAAAGGCCCGGCATAGTCGATGCCAACTTTTAAGAATGGACGGTCATATTCAACCCTTGATACGGGTAAATCAGCCATGATTTGCTCTTCGGTTCTTCCTCGATGTCTGCAACAGATGGAACAAGAATTCACAATTCTTCTAGCGATATCGTGACACCTCAAAATCCAAAAGCGCTGTCTACTGATATTGACTAACAGTGATATCCCTGCATGCTTGTATTTTAAGTGCAGATCTCGAATTATTTTTTCAGCAATTAAACTCTTGGAAGTTAGTATGATGGGGTGCCTGGTATCGTATTGTGCTTGCGAATGTTCTATTCTGCCTCCCATCCTTATTACACCAAATTTGTCAATGAAAGGATTCATAGTTTTCAATAAGCTACCTTTTGCAACTGACTGGTTTTTCTTTAGCTGAGCAATTTCTTCTGCAAAATGGTAACTTTGTTGATATTTTACTATACAAATCTCTGCTCTTTGGACTTCATCTGGAACTAAATTCTTAGTTTTTGTAAGCCTTTCAGTTTTTCTTGTAAGGATACGCAAAACGTATGCAACAACGTTTACAATCTTGTCATATTTCGAATATTTAAATAAAAGATTTTCCAATAACTCATTTTTGGCTGCAGATTCTTTGGTCGCATTTCTTCATTTGTTATTCCTCTCGCATAAGATTGTAGTGGCCATTTTTCCTTATTGTATTTTAGCCATACTGGACCCTCCCACCACAACGTATTGCCAGCCAACTCAACAGGAGAAATTCCTCGAGAAGCACAATCGGCAGGATTGTCACCCGACCTAACATGTCGCCAAGAATCTCTATTAAAATTCTGTAGAATTTCTGATGTCCTGTTTCCAACAAAGATGTTCCATTTACTTGGACGATCTGAAAGCCAATCCAGGACGATAGTTGAATCAGTCCATGCAGTTATGGAATCGATTTTCATGTCTAGCGCTGATTTTACTGCATTTAATAGCTTCGATAACAGCAGTGCTCCGCATAACTCTAACCTGGGAATCGATAGTTGCTTTATTGGAGCTACTTTAGTTTTTGCAGTTATTAGCTTTACGATATAAACACCTTCTCTATTCTTAACTCTGCAATAAACTGCTGCTGCGTAGGCAAATTGACTTGCATCACAAAAGCCGTGCAATTCTGCTTCATTGCAGGTAGTATTGAGCCATCGCGGGATATTTATGGTTTCTAAATTTTTTAATTCGGATCGTATTTCTAGCCAACACAATTTATGCTCTTGCGGTAATTCTTCATCCCATTCTAATTTGAGCAACCATAAATTTTGAAAGAAAATTTTAATTTTTACTATAGTTGGAGCTAACCATCCAAGGGGATCAAATATACGGCTTGATTCTGACAGAATTTTTCTTTTTGTTGTGATGGCTATTGGCTCTAAATTGACGGTAAATCTAAAATAATCACTACTTGGGTTCCATTGCAAACCTAAAACTTTTAATTCGTTGAATGTCTCTTCATTATTTTTGGACGTTATAGTAATGTTGTCTTGAATGACATCACTTAGTACCTCTACTGAATTTGAAGAAAATTTTCTCAAATTGAAGCCAGCTTCTGATAAGATTTTAGTAAGTGCTGACTTCAGTTCCTTCAACTCCTCCAACTTGTTGGTACCAGTCATTACATCATCTACGTAGATATCATTTTCAATAAGTTTTGCCAAAGACGGATCTGGAGTTTTCAACGATAATTGTTTCAATGATCTCGTAGCTAAAAATGGTGCGCTTGATGTACCATAAGTAACTGTAAGCAATTTGTAGTGTTCTATTGGTTTGGATACATCACTCCTCCAAACAATCTTCTGGTAACGTGTATCTGGTGAATCGATCCAAATTTGACGATACATCTTTTCGATGTCACCAGTCAGTACAAACTCATACTTTCGAAATCTTATAAGTATATTATACAAAGAGTCTTGTACGACTGGACCAATTAAAAGATTTTCATTTAGAGAAGTTTTTAATGTTGTTTGAGCAGAGGCGTCAAACACAACACGGAGTTTTGTTGTGATGCTTGACTCTTTAAAAACTCCATGGTGTGGTAAATAGTACCCATCATCTTCATCAATCTCATTTGCTGACAGTTTTATCATATGTCCCAGCTCTTCATATTCTTTCATAAAATTTTTGTACATTTCGCAAAAATCTGGATTTCTTAGAAAACGTCGCTCCATGGCTTTTTGTCTTTGCATTGCAATGTATAATGAACTACCTAATTGAGGATTTTCAGTTTTGAATGGCAATCGAACACAAAATTTTCCATCTGCAAGACGCTTAGTATTTGCTATGAAATGATTTTCACATAAGTGTTCTTCGGATGTCTTTAAATTATTGGGCGCATACACCTCTTCCAGTTCCCAAAAACGTCTAAGAGATCTATCCAAATCGCACTCTACTAAAAAATTAGAAACTGTTGAGATGTTAGCAGAAAGTTGACTAGATGGAGTAAGAGGTCCTGATACGATCCATCCCAAAATGGTATTTTGAGCAATAGGCTGATTTTCTTCACCCATGATCTTGCCAGAATCTAGTAGCCTAAAGAACTGATCAGAACCAATTAAAAGGTCAATTTTCTTCGGTTCACCGTACGTTGGATCAGCCAGTTTAATTCCATTCAAATAATGCCAATTTTGAGTTTCAACTTTTGTTGCTGGAAGTGTCGACGTAACTTTGTCCACTATTAACACCTGAAGCTTAAACATTTTTTCAGGATTAATCATAGATTGCGTCTCAAGTATTGTTGTGCCTCTTGATACACCTGCATTGGCTTGCCCCATTCCAGAAATTGAAATTCTTGCATTTCTTCTAGGTAAACTTAATCTTTGTATCAAAGATTCAGTCGCAAAAGACACTTGAGACCCAGAGTCTAATAGCGCACAACATTCTAAATACTCTCCCTGATTGTTTTTGATGCGGACAATTGCAGTTGGTAGGATTGCTTTTATAATTGCACTAGATGTTTGTGGACATTCAGCTGTTATACAATTTATATTGCTAAGGTCATCGCAGTGCAAACTTGTATAAGTATTTTCAATATCAGTTGGTTCAGGTTGAGTAACTATATGCGTATTTACATTTGTTGATTGCTTAGGTTCATCTAAATTGGATACATGTAAGAGTGAATTATGTTTTCGTTTGCATACATTGCAACGCTTACGAGATATACATCGATATACTCCATGAGTAGGACTTAGACAATTAAAACAACGATTGTTTTCTTTAACAAAATCTCGTCTTTGTTCAACTGTCATGGTCTGAAACCTTGCACAACTGAAAAGGAAATGATCTTCTGTACATAAATCACACTTGTTTGAAGAAGTTGCTACCATCCCTCTAACCGGGGTAGTCTTTACATTTGTAGAGTGACGAGCATAGGTAAGTATTGATTTTAAAGCGTCAGCGCGTTCATTTAAGAATTTAAAAAAATCTTTAAGATCTGGAAAGTCTTTGCTAGTGGATGCTTGTGCCCAAATTTTTTGACTTTCAATGTCTAGTTTATTTAGAAGCATAAAAATTAGCCATGGATCACGTGATTCTGCCTTAGTACCTAGTGCTTTTAGACACCGGACTACTTCATCAGAGGTATCCAACAATTTTCTAATATTGTGTGCATCAGCGCTTTTGATTGATGGTTGATCAATAAATGATTTAATGAACGCATTTACTGTATGTTTCTTATGATCGTATCGCTGGCATAATTTTTGAAAAGCTTCTAAGTAGCTTGCGTCACTAACCGGAAGATGATTCAATAAACTAGCGGCTTCACCTTTTAAAAACGATTTTAAGTACTGGAACTTCTGAACTGGCGTAATATTTTGATTCGAATGTATGGTACTATTAAAAAGATCATAAAACGATTGCCATTCTGTATAATTTCCACTAAAAGGAGGAATCTGTATCTTCGGCAATTCGACGTCGGACTGCGTAGACGATGACGTATCAAGAAATGAACAAGTATTCGATAGTCCATGTTTACGAATCCATTGATTTAAGGTTGAGTACACCAAGAAATACTTTTGCTCAAAATCCGTTATTTCTGAGGGTTCATTTTCATCCTTATCAAAAATTTGACTTTCTACTTTAGAAAACTGACTTAAATAACTTTCAGCAGATGACATACGCACCTTTAAATCTTCAACCTCCGTAGTCATATTTATAGTTTCCAAATAATTCACAAGTCCAGTCATACGGCCCTTCAGGCTTGAGCGCGTTGCTTTTAAACTTTTAAGACTAGTACCCATATTGAGTGGTAAAATGAATTTGAAATTTTCAACCAAATTAAATGACTGTTTTTAATAGTTTTTAAGGGGTTTTCTCAAAATCCCAGAACTTCAATTAACTAATTAAATATAAACACACTATATTGTTTAATAAATATCGTCCCGCTCTAAAATAATCGTTCAACACTTGATATTACCACTATATATCATATCCCGTAGCACAATACCGTTAATCAATATTTAAAGCTCACACATGTAAATTTACGTGGCTTCTAATTCAAATAATTATTTAAACAATTTATAGTTTATATATGCATATATATACTGCACCATTTACAATAATTATAACTTTCTTTTTAAAATATCTTTTTCTAATATTGGATTTTCACTCACAAAATGTTTATATAAAAGTTCAATAAAGTTCTCCAAATTTAATATAACAATAAGTATATAATTTCATTAGATACAAAAACAATAAAAATGAAATTATACTTATCTTTTTATATGATGAGATCCAATAATTTGTATGCTTTGTCTGAGTTCACTGCAATGTCTCACGTTAGCATCACTTTATTTTTCGCGCCCGAAATTCACTAAAAGTTCTATGTGGTTTGCAAAGCACTAAAAGTTCTTTAAAAATCCTGTTCGAATGACCAAATGTTCGATTAGCAAACTCAGTGGACTGTAACACTATGCGAATATTAGAAATTACCACACAAAACTAATTTCGCTAAAAACAAAGCCAATAAATTAATTGAACACATGAGATAAGTTTAAATTTTGAACTCAGAATGATTTTATTGTTAATATAAATTTTCCTTTTATCAAATTATTATTGATGACAATTAATTTTAAAACAAGTTTCAATTAAACATTATAACATACAAAAAATTAATGCAAAAAACTGTAACAAACAGTTGCTTTTGAAATTTTCAATTTTGTCATCAGTGCTTGGTTTACAAATGTTAATCATTGAATAATTTTATTTTTACATTTTTACAAAATTTAGGAAATCAAATCAACTTACATTAAAAAATATTAAGAAAACATTACAATGCAAAGTTAAACAAAAAATTAACGAATATTATAATAAATGATTTTGATCGTAGGATCTTAATTTATTGAGTATTGGAACATAAATTATTGTTTTTTAATTAGTTGTTGCTTTTGAAGTTGTAATTGATATTGATGTAAACAAACAAAAAACGGTTTGTTTACTATTTTAAGATAACAAATAAAAAGGTAATACATTATATTAAGCCTGAATTTATAACTAAATTAAAATATTTTGTTTACAGATGAACATTGGAATCTTCTAGCTGGATTTCGTAATATGATAAGTATAGATATTTTCTTCATCGTTGATTTGATTAATGTTTTATTTATTTGTTTAGGTATTGTCGTCACCATTCAAATAGCTCAGTCACGAATTTGAGCTGCCTGGATACCGGGTGACCTCTATGTGTATTTTACGGGGGATCAGAAGGTGGTATCAAAATGGAAAAATTAATAATAATTTTAAAAAATAAAAACAAAAACACAAACAAACATAAAAAACGGGGCGTCAACGCGTTGACGAGGGAAGCCGGTACAAGTGGCAGGCGCAGGAGCGAATCTCCTCGTCATGCTGATGTGAATGTACCGGCGGTAAGTGATACTTCTATGGCCAGGACCAGTAAAGCTTCCGTGCCGGCAGCAAATAGCACTATGTCAAAGAAAATCAGTAGGCAGAGAGATCCACTTCTACCACGTTTAGGCCAGCCCGGGGGACTAGATGACCCTCTGAGGCGGGTCTCAGTGGTGCTGGTACCAGGTGGGACGTAAAGTTCCTCGTGGAGGGAATGTCGCCGGGGGACTCTAAAAGGAAGACTCTGGACTGGAAATAGAAGGCCCCAACCATCGCAGCTACAAATGTGAAGCGTGCCAGAGAGGCTACAATGCCCCAGGAAAAAGCAACAAAGAAGCCAAGGATAGCCACACGTCAAGACAGAGCAGGATCATCTCAGACCAGGCACCAGCTACGCTGGTGTAATTCAAACAATTAAGGTGGCTATCCTGGATGAGGATTATCCCCAGAAGATGCTTATCGCGGTGGTGCTGGGGTTAATCGAGGCAGGCTAGTGAGCCAACTAGCAATAGGATGTGCTGATCACAGGATCGGGTTTAAGGGGATTCATTTTATACCTGGTTATGTGATGGTAGAGTGGACAACGAGCAGACGGCAAATGGCTCGTGTCTGTTTTACCTGTAGTGAAGATTGGTAAAAATTCACTTGTGATGAAATTGAGAGATAATATTCCTCACAAGATTTCCGTCTTTCTCCCAAGGAGTGCTGAGCAGATCAGGGAGAAATCTCTCGCGCTACTAAAAGGGTAAAATACCGGCTTGTTCATCAAGAATTGGAAGCTATTGGGATGAGAACACAGGCCAGCTCCTGACTGCAATGATCGCCGACAGGGCAAAGACAGCCTTATCGGAGGAAGGGAATATTCTTAACTATCGGTCTGGCAAAGTCTTTGTCCACGAACCAAGAAGGGCCGTTGCGGTAAGATCGGAGGCAAATGCGACAGGTGGCATCTCAGGGAAAGCACCTCAGATACCATCACCGACAAGGACGGCAGTCGCAACCTTAACGACACCCAGTGAAGTGATAAGTATGGTTGTCCAAGAGGTGGAGGATGCTGTTGCAAAGGATTGTAGCAGCATCGAGGGTATGGAGACCCAGGAGTAGGAGAGGTTGTTGATGGATGAAGGGACAGATACGCCCCTCTCCGACAATATCTAATGGAGGCAGCAGGAAGGATGTGCGTGGCCCAAGTGAATGTCCACCACGCCATAGCAGCGTCAACTATGGTGGTCAGGACATTCACTAAAAAACAACTAGGGCTCACGCTGATACAGGAACCCAGGATACACAAAAACAAGGTGAGGAGCCTTGCCAACAGCGAGGCAAAGGTAGTATGCTATACTAATGCAGACTCACCTAGAGGGTGCATTATGATTAGGAAAAACATTAATTATATTTATCTTTCCCCGTGTCAGCATCGGCATACTGTGCAGGTGACGGGACACAGATACTGCCTACAGAGGTACAGGTGCTGGTGGAATGGTGCAACAAGAAGGAGTGGCCTCTTATCGTCGGTTGTGATGCAAATGCTCTTAACGAGACATGGGGAAGTACGGATACAAACCAGAGAGGTGAGTTTGTGTTAGAATTGTTAATTAAAAAAAACCTTAGCGTGTTTACCGTCGGAAACACACCCACCTTTGTCACAAGGGCAAGGGAGGAAGTGTTAGATTTAACCGTAGGAAGTATCGAATTAGAACATTTCATAAAGAACTGGAGAGTATCAAATGAACCCTCCATGTCATGCCTCCTCCATGATCATAGAATGATTTTGTTTGACCTGAATAGTACAAAAAAGGAATCACCTCCATTTTGGAATCTTAGGAACACAAGGTGGGATCAATTTGAGGAAAACCTTAAAGAATGTCTACTGCTAGTAACTGTTAAAGGGACAGTAAAACACTATGCCGCACTGGAACAAGCTGTAGGGGAATGTAAACCTGTCAATCACCAATGCGTTTGAAGTCATCTGCCAAATTATTAAGGTAAAAAAGCAGAGTGAAGCGTTTTGGTGAAGCAAGGACTTATCAAAATTAAGAACAGAATTACGGGGACTTTTCAATAGAGCAAAGCAATCCGAAAACTGGGAAGAGTATATCAAGGTACTTACAACCAGAGCTTCGAACCGAAATGTTTTCCGTTTCGGTTTACGGTTTCGTTCCGACTATTATTTCGTTCCGGTTTTCGGTTTGGTTCCTTAGTTTATTTTTTCGTTCCGGTTTTCGGTTTGGTTCCGATGTCAAAATCAAGGATTTTCAGTATTCTTATGTAAAAATTCAAAAGAAACAACTTCAGTAATTATTGAATCTAGAACATCGATACAGGCGTCAGTAAGAAGTTTTTCAGACATAGTACCGTAATATTTTGAGGTTTAATTTAAATTTCATGTCTAATAACGTTGGAGTAAGCGTCATTACACTACTTGAGCTTAACTTTGATGGCAGATTTCGTTCACATGATTCGTTTACATGCTTTTGCTGATATTTTAAGACATTTAAAAATTTTAAATTCTTTTTTATGAAACCGTTCAATATGCCTCTCAAAATTTGCTGCATGGTTTCATAGTATTTTAAAAAAATGTAATAAATTTTGGAATAGATTAGAAACCAAAATTGTAGTACCCATAGCTAATTTTACATGCAAAATGAAAATCTTTTACTCATAATATATGAGCAGCTTTTTGTTAGAATATTTTTTTTGTTTTTTCACTGCAAACCGTTTTACATGAATCGTAAATAAAATGATTTTTTCGTTCCGGTTACGGTTTATTACATATAAAAAATTACGGTTTCGGTTACGTTACGGTTCAGCCCAAAATTTCGGTTAATAACGGTTAACGAAACTCTGCTTACAACCTACAATTAGGAAATCAGGAGAGCAAAGAGGGCAGCTTCAGAACCTTTTGTGATAATATCTCGGTAGCACCTGTAGAGGCTAGGCTGGATGACCAGTAGAGAGCTGCTCTTCTTCTAGAAACACACTTTCAGAGATGCATAAGCATGTGTACAGAAGACACGGGTAAGAAGAATGCTAAAAGACCAAGTCCAGAGGACTGGAGGGTGGCTGCCTCACTTCTTACGGAGGGGGGAATATTAAGTATTAAGTGGGCCATAGGCATTTTCCAGCCATACAAATCACCAGGAATAGACGGTATTGTCCAAGCTCTTCTGCAAAGAGGGTAGAAGTGGCTGTAACCATACCTCCTGGGTATCTTCAGGAGCAGCCTGGGGCTTGGGCATATTCCGGAACCATGGAGAATGGCAAAAGTGATATTTATTCCGTAAGAAGGTAAGAAAGATCTCACTCAGCCGAAGTCTCATAGACCCATAAGTTTAACATCTTTCATGTTTGACGCATAGAGGGATCAGTTTTTATTAATTTTTTAATTTTTTTTCTATTTTTTGATCCACGGGTGTGACAACCCCGCGTACTCCAGTCCCTGTTATTGGCACATGAGTTAACGTGAGATATCACATACCACTGGCAATAGCAGTGAGATATCACTAGCCAAGGTGATATCTTAGGGGTGCTGGCGGATGAACTGTATTCAGTCAACGGTAGCACTCTCAATCTTAGCTATTGAATATTCCTTGATGCTGAAACGCTGTAGCTTGATCGAAGAAACGAGCTTTCATAGAACTATATATCTGAGCTTTAATGATTGAAAAATATACTGCGTCCCATAATCAAGGATTATGCCATTAGCTGAACTATTTGCAATTGGTTTTGTTCCTGCAAATTTTTAAAACAAATTTGCTTTTTATCTCTTATTTTATTTTTGTTTTCCCTATCCTATCACGAAATATTGGCCTATGTCATATTTTATTTGTGATAGGTTTTATAGTTTAGTTGTCCATTATTTAACAAAAAATATTAAAAAAACAAAAAAAACAGATTTGCGTCCATTAAAATCCTTAGAACGCATGTTGTTGTGGGACCTTGGTCTTAAAAGGTTTTTATGTGCTGTTGTGACACATATTGTAATGCCTACTACACATCACATTTTATTAAAAAAAAAAAAATGTTAAAAACGATGGAAAAGGTGATCGACAACTACATACAAACCAAAACCTTGGTGAGTTCACTTTTGCAAGATAGTCAACACACAAACAGAACGGGCAGATCAACGGAAACTGCGCTGTTCACGTAGGCGAAAGAGTTGGGAGAGGCGGTGGATAACAAAGAAGTTGCTGTCTGTGTTTTCCTGGACATTGAGGGAGCATTTGATAACACCTCACATGGAACGGTCAGGACGGCTCTAAGTAAGAAAAAGGTTAACAACACCACTATTTACTGGATGCGTGAGATGTTGAGAACTGGAGTAGCAGAAACCAAGACTGGGATTGCAAAATCAGCCTTGGCACTACTAGTGTCTTATCACCCCTAACGTGGAGTCTATTGGTGGATGAAATCCTATTATTTTAAGTAATCAGGGCATTAAATGTCTTGGGTACGCAAATGACATCTTCATTATCGCCAGAGGTTAGTTCGAATAAACACTTTGTGATATAGTACAGAGAGGACTGAATCTGGTAGATATTTGGTACACATCTGTGGGACTAAAACTCAATCTGAGTAAAAACCACGATTGTCCCATTCAACAAGAAAAGAAAACTTGAAAACATGAAACCCATCATAATGAGGGGCTCCATAATTGAATCTGCACAGGAGATTAAATATCTAGGAGTAACCCTTGATAGAAAACTCCTGTGGAGAAGCCACATGAAAGCAATGATAAAAAAAGCCGTAAGAGCTCTAATGGTATGCAAAAACCTTGCGGGTAAAACATGGGAGTAAAACTCAGGTATCCTAAGGTGGATGGGTACCATGATAGACCAGCCCTCACTTACGGAGTGGTTGCATGGAGCAATAGAGCCCAGATAAATGCTGGGAAAACTGCATTTGAAAAGGTGCAGAGGCTGACCTGTATCTGCATAACGGGTCAATGAGAACATGTCCTACCGTATCAATGGAGATTCGGTTAGGACAGGTTCCACTCCGCTTGCAGATTAAGAGCGTAGCTAGGGAAACTATACTGAGATTTAGGATGCAGGTTATGGATAAGGGAAAGACACAAAGTCTAAATATCGGGATAGTCTTTCAAGGGATAATCCCTTGCTTGAGTTTCCTAAGGACGGCATGATTAAGCAGCACAATTTCGATAAGAAATATACATCGCAGTTGTGCAAAAAAGCGGAGTGGAGCAGCGAATACACTATGTACCATCTGGGTAACGATGTTATCAAGTGGTACGCAGATGGGTAAAAAAACAGACGTATATAAAATCTCTAACAAAAAATTTAACTTTAGTAGCTAGTGAAGTATAAAAAAGTTTTTCAATAGCAAAAAAATCGAAAATTAAAATGTTTCTAACTATCAACTCTGTGGTGCAGTTCATAGCGTGTCTGCCAAAGGATTTGAACTCATGGTATTGATAAGGTTACGAGTTCAAATCCCAACCGAAACACGTTTAAAAAAAAGTTGTTTTAATTTAATTATAACTGTAAGGTTTATTCATATAAACACAAAAACTGATTTCGAATTGAAAAATTTATATGATTCACAAATATACTTGACACTCTGTCAAGGTTAAGAAATTAATCATTTCCCAAAAACATAAAACCCAAACTTATCCCCTAAAGTACTTTACAACATACAATTGTCTTAACTGACGAAAATAAAATCTCTAACATTGGCTAGTATATTGATTTATGATTTGTATACAAGAATTGCCAACATATTATATTGATGTATGATTCCTGTTCAACAATTTGCTTTGGCGCAATAATTGAGTCATACAATATTAATATTTTTATTCAACAATCGTTTGTACATTAATGTAGTGTGTTGTGTAGTGATTGTTATTCCACTATCAGGGATATCCACTATGTATCACAGTGTCCACTACGAGGACGATATTTTTGTTGCTGATAGAGGAAGTGAAAATTGGAAGACAGGAAGAGAGGTCCTACCGCGTTGATGTCTTTGTTTACTTCGCCTTCTTGTTATAATTTTACGTGAAATTCAGCTGATGGGCTGAGGAGAGGCATAATCCAATTCACAGACTGCAGCTAGTCGGAAATTTAATCTGAAGGCACGCAACTCCTCAAACTCCTTCCTTCACTACACCTCAATTGATTAATTTTGGAGATTAAAATTGCATAAAAACGAGAATGTTGAAATTGCGGATCATATGCATGTCTCAAAAACTGATTTTTACTTTGCATTGTCCGTCTGGTCTTTTACTTTTCTACAACACGCATTTGTGAGACACACCATAAAGGTTTATTTTGTAATGCCATTGAATAATTTTTTAGCAAAATTTTTAACAAAAATAAAATTTTATCTTAATTTCAATTCAAAAACTTTTATGAATTTTCCACATATCATTTACAGACAATTTCCTCCTAGGTTCCTTTTGTTTGTATATGTAAACAAAGTAATTTCCATTCAACCAGCTTAGAACAGAAGAGATATAATATTTTTATTTTCACATAAATATTTATCATAATTTAGTCTACCATTTTCACAGCATTACAAGGTTTTCTTTCTCGAACCATTGTTTTTCCTCGTACTTAACTTACAACAAAACTTGAATATTTTTTTACATTTTACTTATAATAGTTTGTTTTTTTCTTGTCAAGTTTCTGTACGATATTGTTGTTATTGTTATTTCTCTAAATTTAAAAAAATAGTAGAGTTAAAACTGTTCATGTTTTTTATGGTTGTGTTATATAAATTTATTCATTCACATGATAGTTTTATGGTCGTACCCACCTACTGATAATTTAAACAACATAATGACAATAACAACTTTATGACTCTATACTGCAAAAATATAACAGTTGGAAGAAACAGGTATTTGCGTATAGTTAACAACTGTAAGCACAGCTATTTCCACCATCTAATATTTTCTATCATATATTATGTTGCTTTTCTTTTCTTTTATTTTTTTCCATTGGAAAAAACTTTACTATTGTTAGTTGGTTTGTATATAGGAATCGAGATTATTTTTTGTTATTTTTAATCTGATAGCTGACTTTTTAAGTAAATTGGATTTGAAGTAGGTTAATGATATCATAATATGTAAGCATTGAGTTTTATCCGCATTGTTGGCACATCTTCAATTATCCAATCACATAGCTCATTTCACTCAAACCAATTTACATAGCACAACAAAGTTACTGCATAAAAAAAGCACAACACTCCCATCAATCAATTATTTTTCTACTATATCACGCATTGTAGCTAAAACGTACATTGGTTGCAAATTTTTTTTTTGGAAAATATTCATTTGATCACAATTTTACGTGGTTGGAAGTAGAAAATTTATTATGTTTCCTTTTAACTCAACTCATGGTGTCACTCAATTCCATATCAAATATGATTTTTCATTTTTCTATGAAAATGAATGATAAAAAAAATCACAAATTTTTCCTCATTTTCATTTTCTCCCTTTCATCATTTTCTCTTTACGATGAAAAATTATTCTAATCAAAATTTGAATGAATATTTGATTAGATATGGGAACATTAGTATACGAAAAATTTTCAACATATATCCTTCATTGTTTTTCCTTTCATTCAAACTCGTATACGGTATAACTTTTTTTTTTGTCTTTATTTTATTTATTTTCTTATTAAATCTTAAATATATATATTTGTCGACGTATATTTTAAGGAAACGTATATGTTCATTTATCTTATGTTATCTTATGATTATTTGTTATGTCGAAAAATTGACAAGATATGATGGGATAACATCTCCGTTATGTGATATTGTTTCAACGTGATAGCTTTGTTGTCTCTAATTTTTGTTGTACTTTTTTTTGCTGAGTAAATAAAAATTAAGTAATTTAATTAAGAATTCTTCCATCTTTTATGAAATTGGTTATGATACCAAATTACAACATTTTCAAATGAATTAAGAAAGTGGATTTAATGTGATGTTTATTTCATTTCTCTGCGGCTCGGAATAAAATTAATTAAGTAAAAATTTATTTAACTGAAAAAGCTATGCACAAGATCTACGCACAAAAGCTACACATAATATATAGCATTGATGGGTGCTGACGGATAAACTGTTAGTCAACGGTACTACTCCAATCTTAGTTTTGGTTTATTCCAGGGTTGTTCCTTTACGCGTACTCTAAAATAGATTACATTACATGTAATCTATGTAATGTAATCAATGTCATCTATGTAGATTTTGCGTAATCTATTAATTTTGATATAAGAAGAAATATGTGGAAATATTGTATTTATCCCTACTGAAAATTTTTTCGCAAAAGACATGATCAATAATATTGTCAAAAACAAGATCTTGCGATCTTGAAAAAAGTTAATTTATTGCTAAAAAATTTTAGACTTCACCTATCAATTAAATAGATTACATTATAGTTTACATTATAGATTACACGAAAATATCTCGCGTAATTTACACGTAATCTATGCGTAATCAATACATGTAAAGTAATCTATTTTGTCTGCGGCACAACCATGGTTTATTCTACTTATTTGTCGATTACAAATTTTTTGTACGATCAAAATTACATCTAAATCACTTAAAGTTGTTTTCTTTACTATGAAGTAGAGAATTAAGTAAAATTAGGTGTAGTTTGCCTTGTATTACAACTTTTTTTTTTTAATAAATTGTGTTGTGTAGTACGAATTACAACATGTGTCACAACAACACATAAGAACCTTTTAATATCAAGGTCCTACAACAACATGTACGTTCAAAGGTTTGAAAGTTTGATTTTTTGTTAAAGAAAGAGCTAAACAATAAATTCTATCACTGACAAAATATGAGATAGGCCCATATGATAGAATGGAGAAAATAAAAGTAAATTAAAAAGTAAATAGCTAATTTTTACAAAAATTTGCTTGATCCTGTGACGCACCGTCCTTCTTAATGATCAAAGCCCACACATATTTATATGAACGCTTATATGAAGGAGGCAATAGATTGATTGAGGGTGCTACCGTTGACTGAATACATTTCATCTGCCACCATCCCTAAGATGTCACCTTGGCTAGTGATATCTCATTGCAATTACCAGTGGTATGAGATATCTCACGTTAAAATTTAAAAAAAATTTACAAACAATAAAAACTGATCGCTCCATGCGGACTAAGAAAAAATCTTACTTTGAGGTCGAAAATATGTGAATAATTCGGTAAATCTCTCCCTATTTTGCAACCAATTTACGTGTTTAAAATTAAATTGACGTTGAGGTTGATTCAGGTGAATATCATGAAGATTCTTTGCTGTTTTTGACTAAGATTCTACTATAATTCATTGGAGATCATTTTTAGGTGAAAATTGCGTATCATTTCGACATAATAAGGTAAATTTACACCAACCTTAGGTCGAAAAATCAACATTTGAATTGCTTGCGTTTCTTCAAAAACTATACATCTTTTTCTTTCACTTTTAATTATATTATAATATTAAATAATAAAATATCATCATTCTCAGAAAGGTGCATCAGTGATATTTTATTTTTTCTATTTGGTCCTAATGATAAGCTTTCCTAGCAATATATTTATAAATATTTGATTTCTGAAGACATGAAAAACATAACTATAAAGATCGCAGTAAATCATGTCAGAAAATAACCCTCTTCAGCACATATTTAAAAATATTTTGCTAGGCAAAAATAAACCTTTCAGACCAACTGAAAGAAAACAAGATACCACCGATGCACAGAAGAAATTGATAGAGATTAGCTAACCAATACATCCTTTATTTACAGACCAATGAATTTTAAATGGCTCTTGTCATGTACTGAGTCATTATTTCATGCTTGTTATAAAAGGAATTTTCCACTTCGTAGCTAGGTATCCAATATTTATCGAGATCCAATTTCGATGCTTTGCCACGGACAATTGTTTCGGTAAGAAGCAACATGTTAGGCTTATTTTTTGTCGATGTAGTGATGAACTTCATTTAGATTCGAATTGAGACCTCTTATGTTGGTGAAATCAGTGCTAAGCGGTTGGTTCATTCTGCTGCCATTTTGATTAGACAAAGACTTACCCTTTGAAATTGCAGGTATAGATGTACTGAAATTCGGCCAAACCTAAATTTCAACACTACACAATACAAGAAAACTGGATATCTCTCTCACAAAAATACGATAGCAGGTTTCATGCAACAGTAGCACGATAAACGAAAACAAAATAATGAGGACACAAAAGAGGTTGTTGTCTTTTGTATCCCCTTTTTTTGCTTAAAGAGTACAGATAAAGTGTTAAATTTAAAATTCTTACTAATAACTAAAACGAAATTTTGCATTTCTTGTTACCAGGCAACACAAAACAAATTTATGCTTTAAAATAATAAATTTATTACATCAAAGCAATTGTGGTACCTTCTTCTTGCAGGTACCCCAAAACGTTATAAATAAATGAGAACACGACACAATGTAAACACGATCTTTCAAATGAAACACAAATTTTCCGTATAAACATTCGTTATCGCTTTTTTGGAGGGGGTCTGTTGTAATCCGTTACTCTTTTTTAAAAATCCGTTAATTTTAAATAACCAATCACAAAAAAATACAATTTACGATTTTTACCAAAAACAACCAATCAGAAAAAAAACAATTACCGAATCAATTTTTAAATAATTATATAATTATTTGAAATTTATTTTGCACTTCGGTTACATTAATTTTTACATAAAAATATTTTTGCTAATTTTCAATATGTCAAGAACAAAATAATTTTAGTACATCCCTTATTTTAAAAGAAAAATGTTCCGGAAAGACGAGTATTAATATAAAAAACTTAGTTCTATTTCTTATTACTAAAAAAAATATTAATTATTATGGTTTATATATGGGTGCTTCATACAATTAAACAAAAGGAAAAAATATCATATCCTTTCTTATATTATTTTCAAAATTAACTAAGCTACTAAAAAAAGAAAAACTATTTAAAAAAATTTTATCTAACTTTTGATATCAAAATGAAAATACATAACGACTACATAAAAAAATACGAATACATAGGTCACACATCAAAGCTTATTTTTTTTCTTTTATAACAAACTGTAAACATTTTATTATACGACAAGAATATTTATTTTTGCAAACAAAAATTTCACCAGCAATTGAAACAAATTTTTATTTTATCAAACTATAGCTAGAAATAAATGTTCAACATTGCTCATTCCTAATAGCCACTCTTTAATTTTTATGGTAAATTTATTTATGTTTTCACTCTCCTTTATCTGACTTGGTATTTTATTATAAAGATAGGCTCCATGGTAAATAAGAGACCGTCTAAAAAATTCCGAGTTGGCTTTGGTTGTATTACAAAGTTTTAAATTTCGCATGCCCCGAGCATGTGATTTAACTTTTAAATGGCCACTACGCTTATAGAATTCCTTCAAAGTTTTATATATATATAAGTTTCGGAGAGGTAGTATATTTGCATCTTTAAACAATGGATAGGAGTGTGTTCTTTTATTTTTTTTGTATATGACTCGCACAGCATGCTTTTGCAAGGTGATTAAAGGCTTCATGTTTGTTAAATAAGTTCCACCAAAAGCAATCAATCCATACTCTAGTTTAGAATGTACAAAAGAGAAATATACAATTTTTGATAATTTTTTTGAGTTTATACTTCGAATAAGATATAACTTTCGAATACCCAAAAAGAGGTCTTTTTTAAGTTTTTTAATGTGAGTTTTCCATGTTAGATTTGAATCCAAATCAAGTCCAAGGTAACGGAAGGTTTGAACCGTTTCGATTTTAATACAGTCCGTAGAGCAATCATTTTTTTTACAGTTAACTTTATGGTAAACATGATCTGCGCAAGGGATGTATTTTTTGGATATGTCAAAGTACATAATTTTTGTTTTCTCACTCAGGATCATAGAATGTAAATTAAACCATATCCTTAAGGTTTCAAGATCTTTGTTTATATTTATGTCTATATTCTCGCAATTTTTTCCTTCATAAACTATGGCCATGTCATCAGCAAAAGCAAAAATATCACCGTGTAAACCGATATTGAATATAGAATTTAAATAAATTAGAAAGAGAATAGGACCCAGAATTGATCCTTGTGGTACCCCTCTTCTAACTATGGCTATATCGCTCAGTTCTCCGTTTACTTTTGTTTGCTGTGATCGATTTTGTAAATAGGATTTAAACCAATTAAACCCTATGCCCCGAATTCCAATGTTCCACATTTTATTCAATAAAATATTATGACAAACAGTGTCAAAGGCTTTTTTAATGTCAATAAACAAAACACCAATTTTCTGTCGATTATTTAAACTATTGTAAACTTTATTTAGAAACTTTGCGAAAGTATCTTCCGTTGAAATTTTTGATTGAAAACCAAACTGGTTTTTGTTAATAAAATTAATTTTTTTTAGGAATGACATTAATCTATTTTTAACAAGTTTTTCTATTATCTTTGAAAAAACGTTTAACAAAGAGATGGGACGATAATTTCCTGGATCACGTGTATCTCCCTTTTTAAACAAAGGTACTACTATAGCTTCTTTTAGATTATCAGGAAATACACCAGTTTCGAAAGATAGGTTAACAATATATGCTAACACCGGTGCAATATATATCCCAATTTCCTTAACGACACTGGTGGTAATTTTATCTGTCCCACTAGATTTTTTGTTTTTAAGTTCAAGTATTAGCTTTAAAATTTCAGGCTCACTAGTGGGAAACAAAAAAAACGAGCGTTGCGCATTACCTACTCTATCATGTACGAAGTGAGAATTTTCAGATGTTATTGGATGACTTGGAATAGTTTCACACAGTTTTTCAGGACCATTTATGAAGTAATTATTTATAGAGTTAGCAATATTCTTATTACTATTTTGGAGGTTGTTCGAAGAGTTATAAACTTCTTTTATTATATTATTGTTTGCTGACTTATTTTTACCCAACAGTTCATTTAGTATTGCCCATTGTTTTTTAGAATCACCCTTTGTTTCCTTGAATTTTTTTTCATAGAAAGAATCTTTAGCTTTCTGAATTAAGTTATTATATTTTTTACACATTTTCTTGTAGCGATTACTAATGCTAGTGTTTGTAAAACTCTTCAATTTCTTCCCAAGCTTGTTTTTTTTATTAAGTTTATTACACAAGTGATCAGAGATCCAAGGTTTTAATTTTTTTCTTTTCCTTTTACATTTTATAGATTCCTGACAACTATTTATTAAAGCTTTTAGTTTATTAATAAAAGTATTAAAAGCTAAATTTGAGTTTTTTTGAGTATATACTGGAGACCAATCAACAGAGATTATATGCTGTATTAATAGATTAACGTTTAATTTTAACTTATTCATGCCAGGTGTATTTCTGAAATTGTTATTATTTTTGACCTGGTTGAAAATTTCAAAATTAGCCAAGACCATATGATGGTCAGTTATATTTAGATCATTTGTTTCAGCGGTTATTTTGATATTTGAATTTACCCTCTTCCTATAATGAAAATGATCTAAACATGTAGTTGAAGTGTTTGTTATTCGGGTTGGAGTATTGATTGCTGATTTCAGCCCATGAGATGATAACAGAGATAGATAATCGTCTGTGATGGTAGAATCAAGCAAGAGATCAATATTTATATCCCCAGCATGCACAAATTTTTGCATTTAATGTTACCTAACAAGCTCCCGAGTTCTACGAAGAATAAGGAAATATAGTTACTTTTTGGGATATACTGAATTCTATAAATACATAGGAAAGCAAACTCTTCTTGAGCAAATCTAAGTTTAAGCAACAAACAATCACACGATTTTAAGGAGATTTCTGTGAATTCATAATTAAAATTTTTACTTACAAACACCGCAACACCTCCAGATCTATAATTATCATTACAATTAAAATGTGAATTATATCCATCTATATGATAAAAATCTGTTTCAAGTGTGGATATCCATATTTCTGATACAAAAATTAGATCAGGTTTAATTTTAAAACTGTTTATATGACAAATGAGAGAGTCAAAATTTGACCGTAAGCTTCGAATGTTCTGATGTGTGACCTTTAATTTATAAGAATTTAAAAAGTTTGGGAGAATTCGAATACTTCTATCGCTAACCTGTGGTTGACTTATATTATTTTGATGTTCTATTTTTATTTAATTTATTTTTTATTTCCTTTATGTCTTCCACAGATTTAATGACAAAAAAATTCGAATCCTCTTTTGATTTTTTAATAAAAATTTTGTTTCTTGACACACTTACGAATTTATAACCTAATTCATTACTTAACACTTTAGCATGAAAACACAAAATCCTTTGTTTTTTGGTTAAACTTTCATTTATGTATATTTTATTTTCGATAGTGTGATCTAAAATTTTTGTAGTCAGTTTTGCACGCCCTTCTTTTGTTTTAGTTATGTCTGATTTAGCTTTAATAATTTCATTTCTTGTACTGCTGTTTATTAACTTGACTATTATTACCGGAGATTTTTTTTTATGTGAGTCATCATGTATTTTTCCATGTCCTATGCGATAACAAGTTTCAATGAGTTGTTTATTTATGTTTAATTTTAAAACGGTGTTGAAAATATTTATAACGTTATCCGTAATGTTTTCTTCTTTCGTAACAGGAATGCCATGAATTTCAATGCATTTGTCCTTCTCAAATTGTTCAAGTTTATCCAATTGTTTTTCTAAGGTTGAAATTTGTTTTTTTAAAATTACATTTTCCTTTGTTAGGTATTCAATACTTTTAAGAGAATCTGTTAACTTTATGAGAACTTCATCAACTCGTTTAGAAAAGGAATCCATTTTTAAATTTTGTTTTTCCATTGCTTCAAAAATTTGTGTGATTTTATCGGATATTGAAACATTTGGAAGTTGATTTGTTTGAAAATTTGATTGACCCTGAGTACAACCTTGGCACAACCAGTCAGCCGATTTATATAACATTAAGTTACCTTCGTGATCTTTTGGTATATTTGCGCATTTTATGTGAAAAATTTCATTACAAGATCTGCAATTTATTTTATTTTCATCGCGATTCACTTTTAGATTACATTTCTTGCATTTAGACATTTTATAAATCAACTACGTAAACGATTAAAGTTAATATTTCAATAAGCATCCAATGACATGCAAAACAGAAACAGTCTAATAACACTCAAATATAAACACTACAGTAACTGTGAAACAATTTTGTACAATGTATGTAAAACAGATGAGATTCTAAGTTATAATGTTTATAAAAAACTTTTCTTCTTTCGAAACACAATTAGAAAACTGTACAATATTCGATATATTATAAATTTTTGATTTATTTTAATTTTTGATATTTTTTTTGGTTTTATATAATTTTTATTATTTTTTTTTTGAGTAATTAAAATTTATGATGTGCACCCAAACAAATCACAATTAACACTGGAATATATTTGATTAAAGGAGATATGAGTGTTATTGTTACAAATAGATTAACTTTTCCAGCGCGGAACGACAAAAGTTTATGAAACTTTTGTCGTTACCCGCTCGATAAATTAAATAATTTCTAACTGTCAGTCTAACAGTCAGTTAGTCATTCATCAACCAGAGTCATAAGGAGTCTGATAAATTTTAAACAAAAAAAATAGGAAATAAAAAAATAAATTGTATTTTTTAATTTTATTTTTGCATGTATGTCTTAATAAAGACCTATATTTTGTTTGTTTCATTTATCAATTCAAAACTATTACAAATCGAAAAGTAAGTTCATTAGCATTAATTTAATATTTTATTTTAAATATTAAAAATTTGCTACGCTGGACTTTTCTATTTATTTCATTTCTGAATTGATCAATGAACATTTTTTTACAAACAAAATAAGAGGTCAATGTTTTCCTAATATTTACAATTTACCTGTGGTTGGATTACAACACAATAAAAGGTAAAATTTTAGCTGCCTACCGCCCGGTAACAGTATATATAAAATTCCAAATAATTTTTTGATTAAGAACAATCTCACCAATTATATAATTGTTCGCCTCCTATCTTCACTTCACTTTTATTTGCACTAACGCACACCATGTATATTTTATCTTATTTTACCTTTAATCTGTCTTTATTAAGACATACATGCAAAAATAAAATTAAAAAATACAATTTATTTTTTTATTTCCTATTTTTTTTGTTTAAAATTTATCAGACTCCTTATGACTCTGGTTGATGAATGACTAACTGACTGTTAGACTGACAGTTAGAAATTATTTAATTTATCGAGCGGGTAACGACAAAAGTTTCATAAACTTTTGTCGTTCCGCGCTGGAAAAGTTAATCTATTTGTAACAATAACACTCATATCTCCTTTAATCAAATATATTATGTTTTTTATAGAAAATTGATTATAAAATACGATGGTCATACTAAACACTCTTTAATTTTGTGTGACTAAAAATCGATTTTAATATTATATTTGTTTTATAACAATAGGAAGTTATTTATAATTTTTAAAGATAACAGTTTTTTTAAAAGTCCTATCTTTACCAGAACCGAAGAGTCTTGAATCTTTGAAAATAAGTCTCAATGAATCAAAAAAAGTGTCGCAGTCAATGAATCTTTGAAAATAAGTTAAAAATCACGAAATTATCGAAATTTCGATCCGCTCTATTTCCTCTTTTAAAAAAAAAAAATAAATATGGAGGGGCTGAAATCTCACAGCTCTGAGATATCAAGACTTCGGTCTGGGTTAAGGATTTTGATATAGTTTTCGGCTAAAAACTTTTATGAGGACATGCTTTTTAGTTTTGGGTAGCGATGTATATCAAACATAACTCTTTGTTAAAGTACAAGTATTTTTTATCTCTGTTTAAAAATTTATTACAAAACTAACACGAAACATCAATACGTTGCCGGATAATCATAACAGATCATAAATTAACATAATTTAGTGAAAAGATGACACTCAGCAAACTGCTTGAAAACCTCTCCATTTAGCATTTCGAGAAAATATTACAAAATCGCAAATTCATATTTCTTTCAAAATCCCAACAATATTCCAAAAATTAGAATAAAATCAAATATCTAAACTTTTTCTTAATTCCAATAATATTCGAAAAATTCTTAAAAATTCAAACTTTTCCAATATTCTAAACATATTGCAAAAATCATTACAAAATCTTTTTCATAATTCCAAAAAATATAATAAAATCAAAAATTGAAACTTTTTCATAATTCCAAAAAATATAATAAAATCAAAAATTTAAAATTTTGTCATAATTCTAAAAATATTCCCAAAATTCTTACAAAATCAAAAATTAAATCTTTTTCCAAAATTCTAAAAATATTGCAAAAATTATTACAAAATCAAAAATACAAACTTTTTCCAAAATTCCAAAAATATTTCAAAAACTGTAACAAATTCAAAAATGTCCATGTCCAATTTCATTTTCAATTACATTTACATCATAAAAACAGTTAATTTTTTTTCCAAAAAGTTGGCTAAAAAAATAAATGAAATCATTTTTTGACACACTTGTCATTATTTTTTTGACGAACTTATAATGCCATAATTCTCCATAATAAAATTTCATGTCATACAAATTATTAATTTTATTTTTTTCCGAAACATTGGGTAAAAAAGTCAATAAAAATCTTTCTTTTGACACACTTGACAACATTTTTTTGACAAACGTATAATGCCATAATTCTCAATAATAATAATAAAATTTCATTTAAACAAATAATTAATTTTATTTTTTTCCAAAAAATTGGGTAAAAAAATTAATAAAAATCTTTCTTTTGCAAACTTGACAACATTTTTTTGACAAACTTTTAATGCAATAATCTAGTTTTTGATCTCACACCTACCATCAAGATTTCACCAAATTTAATGTTCCTACTCGTAATCACTTAAAATGAACGTTTTTTAAGCCAACAATATGAAAATTTGTTGTTTTTGATACACTTAATGATTTTTTTGACACACTTGCTTTGCGATTTTCACTGGTGGGGGCTATGTCCAAAGCAGGATTTGATATGTAAACTGTTACCAACTCAAACTAAAGCTTACTTTATTTTATTTTCCTTAAAATGCACTTCTTCACTAACTTTTACTGACAAATCTTACAAATTTTTAATCACAAATCACAAGATTGAAGAAAAAATGTTAAACTACCAAAAAATATGAACGCTTATAAACTAAAAATAATCTAAACTTCTAGCGAAGCATAACTTTTCGTTTATATATTTTTTGTTTTCTTAAACTTTACTAGAAATGTAGACTAATATATGGAAAAAGTTTTTGTTTTTTATACTTCGCTAGAAGTTTAGACTAATTTTTGTTTTTATACAAAAAATGTATAGGAGATAAGTTTTTGTTTTCTTATACTTCGCTAGAAATTTGGTTAATTTTTGGTTTATAAGCGATATAATATTGATGGAAGAAAATGTTTTTGTTTTCTTATGCTTCGCTAGACTTAAAGACTAATTTTTGGTTTATATATAAACATAATATATCATTTTTTGTTTTCTTATACTTCACTAGAAATGTAGACTAATTTTTGTTTTTATGCAAAAAGATGTTTTATTAAACTTCACTAGAAATGTAGACTAATTTTTTGTTAATAAGCGATATAATATTGTTTTAAGAGAAAGTTTTTGTTTTTTTATACTTCGCTAAAAATGTAGACTAATTTTTAGTTTACATACAAATCATTTTTTGTTTTTTTATACTTCGATTGACCTATAGGCTAATATTTGGCTTATATATAAACATAATGTATAATTTGTTGTCTTCTTATACTTCAATAGAAATTTAAACTAATTTTTGTTTATATGAGAGAAAAAAATTTTGTTTTCGTATACTTCGCTAGACATGTAGACTTTTTTGTCTTTTGAATTTTTGAATTTTTGTCTTTTATGCAAAAAAATGTTTGTTTTCTTAAACTTCTCTAGAAATGCAAACTAACTTTGGTTTATATAGGAAAAAAGTTTTATTTAGGTTACAGCTCGCTAGAAATGTAGGCTAATTTTTGGTTTATAAGCGATTTAATACTGATTTAAGAAAACGTTTTTGTTGTCAAAATATGTTGTCAAGCGTGTCAAAAGAAAGATTTTTATTTATTTTTTTACCCAATTTTTTGGAAAAACATAAAATCAATTGTTTCTATGAAATAAAATTTTGTTATTATTATAGAGAATTTTGGCTTATAAGTTTATCACAAAAATAATGTCAAGTGAGCCAAAAAATGATTTCATTTATTTTTAGTCAATTTTTTGGAAAAAAATGTAGCTGCTTTTATGACGTTTTTATGAAAATGAAATTGGACAAGTATAGTTTTCGCCAAAAAACTTTTATGAGGACATGGTTTTTAGTTTTGGGCAGCGATGTATATCAAACAAAACTCTTTGTTAAAGTATGTTTTTATCTCTGTTTAGAAATTTATTACAAAACTAACACGAAACATCAATACGTTGTCGGAAAATCATAACAGATCATAAAATAACATAATTTAGTAAAAAATTGATCACTCAGCAAACTGCTCAAAAACCTCTCCATTTAGCGTTTCGAGAAAATATTACAAAATCACAAATTCATATTTCTTTCAAAATTCCAAAAATATTGTAAAAATTAAATAAAATCAAACTTTTTTCAAAATTCCAAAAACATTCCATAATTATAATAAAATCAAATATTTAAACTTTTTATAAATTCTAATAATATTCCAAAAATTCTTAAAAACTCAAACTTTTCCAAAATTCTAAAAACATGCAAAACATGCAAACAAAAATCATTACAAAATTAAAAATTGAAACTTTTTCAGAATTCCAAAAATTATAATAAAATGAAAAATTTAATATTTTTCAAAATTCTAAAAATATTCCAAAAAATCTTACAAAATCAAAATTAAAACTTTTTCCAAAATTCTTAAAATATTGCAAAAATTATTACAAAATCAAAAATACAAACTTTTGTCAGAATTCCAAAAATATTTCAAAAACTATAACAAATTCAAAAATTTCCATGTCCAATTTCATTTGCAATTACATATACGTCATAAAAACATCTACCCAAAAAATTGGCTAAAAATAAATGAAATCTTTTTTTGACACACTTGACAACATTTTTTTGACAAACTTATAATACCACAATTCTCAATAATAATAATAAAATTTAATTTCAAACAAATAGTTAATTTTATTATTTTTCAAGCATATTGGGTAAAAAAGTCAATAAAAATCTTTCTTTTGACACACTTGACAACATTTTTTTGACAAACTTATAATGGAATAATCTAGTTTTTGATCTCACATACCAATCCATGCTATCAAGATTTCTCCAAATTTAATGTTCCTACTCGTAATCACTTAAAATGAACGTTTTTTAAGCCAAAAATATGAAAATTTGCTATTTTTGACACACTTAATGATTTGTTTAACACACTTCCGGTACAGTTATCGAACACAGCTTCCTTTCAGACCTGTACCTTGAGTATACCTATTTTTAGAAAAAAAAATTTTGAAATCCCTTTAGCGGTTTTTCCTGCAGCATAGGTAATGACGGACGGCCGTCCGGCCGGCAGAGACATACATTTTTTTTTGCTTTTTTAGAATCAGTAGGTCCTAAAACGTCGAAAAATGCAAAAAAAGTGTGGAAGAGTAAGAATTTCACTTTTGGCTCATGAATGTAATACTTAGGTCTTTCAGACCGAAGTAAAACTCCTCGAAAAAGTATATTTTTTTGTTTATGTAGAACCCGTAACAAAATTTTTCAGCTAAATCAAAAATGTATTGGTAACATTTTGTCCTAATCTGTTCAGCATGTAAAAAGATGACCCATATATGGAATTTTTTGACGTTTTCCGCTCGATAAATTAATTTATCTTTTAAGAGTAAAAATCATTTCTCCATTAATTAAAAATACTTTTTTTTATAGAAAATGAAACATTGAATACGATGGCCATACTAAAAACTCATTTCGTGGGTGGGGCAATGACTAAAGATCGATTTAAACATTTTATTTGTTTATAAAAAGGAATTTATTAATAACTTTTATTGATTTAATTATTTTTTTTTCAAAACATCCATCTTTTAACTTTAAAATAAAACAGAAGTTTTTATGCTTAATAAAACCGAAACTTTAAATTTTGAGAATACTTTGACAAGCCAAAAGTCACGAAATTCTTAAAATTTGGAACCGTTATATTTCCCAAAAAAAAGAAAACAAAAAGAAATCCTGGCCCATGCATATCTTTTTTTTCGATATAAAACCCATAAAAACATTTAAGCCAAATCAAAAATGTGTCGGTCATATTTTGTCCAAATCTGTTCAATATATTAGTCGCATTCCCACCACATGATTTCAAATACCTAATACTAAATAAATATCTGACCAGAAGTTAATTAGGGACCCTTTTAGAGCAATCTGATTTAGGTCTGTTCCGGGCTTGAATTATAATGTCTTTTTAGTAGTAAGCTAGTTGTGTCCACAATTTGACCCCAATCTGATCATGGTCTGATATAAAATACTTTACTAGGGCTTGCCCTACTTAATTTTATATGGAAAAATTGATCAGGGCCTAATCCGACTTTCTCAATCAGGTCCTGATTGTGCAAAGAGGTTTCACTCATGATCAAGGTCAAGTCGCACTAGGGCAAACCTGATAAGGGTCCCATTCGAGCCCTAAGAAATTTCTGCTAGGGTATTTTTTCAAATGATTATACACTGCACAAGTCATTGGTCCCTTATCTTGAAAGGGCAAAATGTTTGAACGAATAAAGAGGAGAGGCGCTGACTTGAAAGTAAATTAAAACCCAAAAACTATGGTAAGGTGACTGAAATCTGGTCAATTTTAACTCTCAACAATATTTCAATTGGTATGTGTGGCAAACAAATAGGTGAATTTGAAATAATTCGTTTATTGGGCGTCATATTTGCCTATGCTTCGGGAATGATTATATTATGGCTAAGAGCGTGTTTATACTCAAGCAAAAAAGTTTTTACTCCATATCAGTTACTCAGTTAAATTCAGTCCTATACTCGGTTTAAATCACTGGATCTGTTGCCATCTAGGATTTTTTGGATTTTGTTCAAAAACGTAAAATTAAACCTTGATTCTCTACAACCGTGGCACTACTTTTGCTTCTGACCTTGACGTGTTTTATAAATATCGTTATCAACAGTGTATATAAAATTGGTTGCATCATGCCTCAAATATATGATTTTCTTTGTTTTACTCGTCAATCGATTAGTGCAAACAGCCAAAATATCCTTTAATAAGCAGACATATTTCTTTGTCCGAACTGCATAGAAATAAAATATTTTTCTTAATCGATAGCCTCGATTGGTTTTTTTTCCACCAAGGTTTTCAAATAGCGTCCATCAACATCTCAGAACGTTGTTTTGCCACATATTGTAAGTGGATTATTACTTTTCCTTTAACAAACAGGGTTTTGGTTACCCTCCACGATCACCTATTAAAATACCATCCAATCAAACTTATAACTATCAAAATATAAATAATTTAAACTATTCCAAGCTTCTGGTTTATTCTAATATTTTATTTTAATAATAAATTCTTTTTTGTTTTTATTTTTTACAAAAGCTTATAAAAAGCTTCTGAAAACTTAAAAATTTGTAATATTTATTTATTCATTTTTGTCGATTAGTTTGTTAATTTTCATTTCTTGTTTTGTTATTTGAAATTGAAATTAAATTAAAATTGAAAAACTGTTTCTTTCTTCTAACAGTTTACAACCATAATACGTTTTATGTTCATATATTTTCTTCGTTTTTTTAGGTATAAGGTGAATCAAAAGTAACTTAACTCGTTACTCGTAATGTAGGGTTAAATATTATATATTGTTTTGTTTTTCAACACAGTTATATTGTAAAGAAAAAGTTTGATTGAAAAACTTGCAAGTGTTTCTTTTTTTAATCCTCTGATGTATTCAAACAAACAATTGTTTTCTGGTTCAGTCTGTTATGTTAAATGTTGTTTATGTAGCATATTTTACATTTCCTGTTTACAAATCTTCAAAAGCAGAAAGTTTAATTCAAAATAATATAATAAATTTTAGTAAAAACTTTTAAAAAGTATGTACGAGTTGTTATGAATTGTAAGAACTTTTTATTATATGAAAAATAGAAAATTTGGAAAATGTTTTGGTTTTTATAACATTTTGTTTGGGAAATTTAGATAATTTGACATAGTTTTTATTCAATTTCTTTGTTGTTTTGTTTTAATTTTATAAGAGGAGTAATAGTCAAAAGTGTTTTTCAATATTTTGAGTGTGGGTGAACCATTCAACTGTATAACTTCGCAGAAATGGGTTAAAATATATTAAGTGACCGTGAATAATTTTTATTTTGTACAGAAGAGCTTTTCGTATTTTTGAAGTTAAACTTCTTTAGGCGCGATATGACAAGTAACTCAAATCTTTTTTGAACGGAAAGGACATTTTCAAAAAGAAAAAATAAATAAATAAAATAAAGATGAAATTTAAACAACAATGAAATAAAAAGGCAAACGAATATTATGTTCAGCAAGTATACGATACAGTTCGATTATATGTATTGTGTGGGTGTCAATTGTCATTCATGGCTCGTATTAAATATTACATGGATGGATGTGTCGATTTTAGATTCTTAATTATTGAGTTCCGTTTTTTTTAATTTATATTTTGAATTGTTTTTGTTTTTTAGCCAACTTAAAAAAAGAGGAGGTTTTGTGTTCCACTGTGGGATTTTTATGTATGTTGACCGATTTCTCAAAAACAACCCGTTCGATTTGGATGACTTAAATGTAATGAAGAGCTTTCTCATCGGCGAACCAATGAGAATGACATAGCAGGATGCGTACCTAGAGTAATTTAACGCCTTAACGACTAAAGCCCAGTCCTCGTGGATTTGATGGAGTAATACCTGCTGCTTTAATACAAATGCAGAAATGTACGCAATTTAGGAAAAGTTACAGAAATGGAAAAAATTACAAGTGGAAAATGGAGACTCTGGCGACCCCGTTTGCGAAAGACCTACGATCAGCGCGTTCAACCCACACAATCACTCCCATACGCCCACACACTCACACTTCATACACGCCAACATTCACCCACACATTCAGACTGCGAAGCAAGACACTTAAGCTCTAAGACTCGCCGCAAGTATCGCAAGTGGTAGATTTCACTATTTCGTTGTAGTTGTATGGCTGTCATCTGACCCATATGATACAGCTCGTAAACCACTGCCATCGCTGGTACACCGTGAATCAGGTCCTGGAGCACGGGAGAACGTCACACGCCCTATTGAAAGTCTTTATTGATTATTTCTCTTTTTATTTATTAATAACATTTTCAAATAAAAAAAAAACATAAGTAATTCCCAAAAACAAAATATTTACAACTCAACAAAAGTATAAGTTTATTGGTAAGTTGAACAAACATGTCCAAACCAGTTTATTTCACTACCTGTAGTTTACAGTTGGTTAATGTATCATAGAATTAATAAACCTAAAACATAACAAGAATTTGTTTTTTTGTTGTAATACAGGTCAGTAAGTAAGAATGATTTTTGATTTACTTAAAAATATAAATTCATCAATTTAAATAATATAATAAACGAAAAGGTATTTGGTATGTTAATTATTACTTCGGAGCAAAAGTATTTAGATTAGGATCATTTCCAATTCAGACTAAATGTGTCTCACTACACGCACCGCCAGTTCACACAAACACGCAACGACTAGCACGCCCCCATTCAATCACTGATACACCCTTTCGCACACATTCACACCTCTACGAAAAAAAATAAAATAAATCAAGTTCACTCACCACATGATTAAGTCCTTCCGGCTACAACGTCGTACAGGCTCAGCCCTCCATCCTCGAAGACCAATCCAATAGGTAAAGTATCAGGAAAATTGCATGTCAGTGTGGAGTTGAGCTCCAGTTGCAATCACACCAAAATGTTTTACAAATGTTGAGTTGAAATAAGTAAAACAGGTGATTTGATATAAATGTTGAGTTGATAACGGCAAAAATTTAATATCAATGTTGCGTTAAAATATGTATAAAACCCACTAGTAACGGCAAAACTTTGTTTGATACCAGCAAAAATTTGATATCAATCAATCAATCATCAACAAAAAATCGAATCAACTAGTTCTTTGCAGTATAACCGTGTTACTAGAACAATATTATTTAGTCTAAGTTAGTTTGCACTAAAGACATCACATACACATACAGCAAAAGTTCCTTTTTTTTCTTATATGATTTAATTTTATTGAACTACTGAATTCTTGTTATAAAACTTAGTTTTAGATTTACTTTAATTTATATTAATGAATTATTTTGTTTATATAACTTACTCTTAGATTTACTTTAATTGAACTAGTGAATTTTTTTTTGTGTATCATTAGTTGTTAGATTTACTTTAATTGAGCTAATGAATTTTTTATTATATAACTCGATTTTAAATTTACTTTAATTAAACTAAGGAATTTTGGTTATAAAACTCGATTTTAAATTTACTGTAATTGAACTAACGTTATGAAATTATTTGCCAAAGGCTAAGACACCATATTAACACCTGGCTTTGTATTTTAATCACTTTTATCTCTACACATTTGTTGAAACCCCTTGTTTTTGTTAATTTCTTTCTTTTTATTAGTAATGAACCGAAACATGAATCTTATTTTCTCTAGCATATATCAACACATATGGGCATCTGGTCTTCTTAAAAAAAAAAAAGAATTTATTTTTTTACGTTTACCAGTGTGTTCTCCATGACCAGCAAATAAAGGAAATACTGAGAATTCTTCTCATGTAAATAATTTTCAATGACAGACCGGTTTTTTTCTTCGGTTATTCCATCATTTTTAATTGGATGTACCGTAATAATCGGGATAAAGAATTGTGCAATTAAATTGGCTCAGATGTTTCTAGTAAGTTCTATATCGGTAATTACATGCAAATTTTTGGCTCAATAACACACAACTCAGGCCAAGAATATCTTTCTGCGTACTCCAATTAGCATTCTTTTAAACGCAATCAATTACAATCCTCTTACCGGAACTAATTTAACTTACTATCAAGGTAACTACGAGCGTGTTGGAGTTAAAGCAAAATGAATTCTACCACTCGGGTTTGGTATCACGAATAAATTAAATTAATCACAAATAAATTAAATCAATCACTAATAAATTAAATCAATCACAAATAAATTAAATTACTCACAAATAAATTAGCTACACAAAAAAACTTTATGACATTTTTTTGCATTAAAAGATTTCACAAAACCACCAGATAACATGTGTTTATCCAATTAGAGAATGACAGACTGAAAATAGTATTCTCAGACTAAGAGACGTCAAACAACCGAATAAA
The DNA here is from genome assembly GCA_963693315.1 of Diogma glabrata. Lineage (NCBI taxonomy): Eukaryota > Metazoa > Arthropoda > Insecta > Diptera > Cylindrotomidae > Diogma > Diogma glabrata. The sequence continues at coordinate 57,998,167 of OY856187.1, read as the reverse complement.
AATGTAATAGACTAAGAGCATATTGACCTACAGGGTCATTATAAATTTTTTGTTTTTGATACGGCACTAACATATTTCATATATTTTTTTGTTTTAAATGGGAACGACACAAACACGAAACATATAAATTTTTTCTAAATTGACACTGCCAGGACGGAACATTTAAAAAAAAGAATTGAACTAATTGCACTAATTTAAAACAATTTCATTTACTTAAAATTTCACTACTTAACTTTTAATCTTAAAGTTAATATAAAAAGTGCATGAATGCAAAATTTTCATCTGCATTTTGACATTCATGAGAGATTAATCAAAGACATAAGAGATTGAAAAAATGTATAGTCATTCCTTATATAGCAATTCTTTTTTATCGAAAAATTCGAAAAAGTGTTTTTGATGCAAGGAATTAATTTACATTGTGTAAATAAATGTTAGGACCTTTTCTCGTTAAAACAAAACTGCCTGTTACCTTGTAATACTCAACATTGCCAAATAATTTGGCGAAATAAATTATTTCCAACACACGAGTAAGAAATATCAATGAATTAGAATGGATTAAACGTAAGTTTAATCGACTTTATGACGTTTACGTATTACAAAATAACAACTTACAACAGTATACAGTGAAATTCAGATCCATAACGGAAAGATAATTTGATAAAAATACCCATATAGGAAATCGAATGCATAACGAATTGTAGGACAATAATTTTGTCTAGAGCGTCGATTGGACAAATATGCACAGCTGTCTTGAGGCTTGAAAACTTCGTTGATCAAGTACGATTAGTGTTTAGAGAATTCAAATTATAGCAGTATGGCAACGTAAGGCGGGTGAAAACGAAGTATGAGTCAATAATAGGGGATTGTAAAAGAAATACTATTGTTAATTATTTTATGCTATGAACAAATTTATGTACGGAAACTATTTGAAAATATGACTATAGATTGTGGATGGATGAGAAACTATTATGAGCTACGTATGTTAATCAAAATGATGACTTATGAGGAAACAGACACTGAATAAATCGGGAATTCTACCGCTCTACATTATCATGCTCCAGTCTACATTACATAAATTGTGTTCTATTTGGGTTGATTTCAAAAGGGTCCCATAATTTTCTATGATATGAAAAATACCGTTTTTCAGAAAATTGGAAAAACTCGTATTTTTAATCTGTTTGGAGTGTGTATTATATTGCTATAGATGTGGAGGTGGTCATATCTAATTTTTTATGACTGAAGATATGCTTTTTTTTATTAATTAGTTACACATATTTAGCACACTAAATTTGAAATATTCATTATTTACACTCTTTGAACATCCGAAGATACCATGTCAACTATAGAGGAAGGAGATGAGGAAAATGGAAGGAATGAAGATATAGGGATAACTATATTAATTGTTTTAAATGACGATGGACATTTCCTTTAAATGCTTGAGGGAAAAATTCATCGTGAAATACAGGGTATTGAGTTCCACAATTTGGCCACTCTATTAAAATAGTCGTTCTGGAAGGACACAGTTCTCCAACGAAGTATTTGTGCAACAAATGGATGGGATGACTCGGCAGCTTTTGTTTGTCGATTATACAGCGCACGCCATGGAAGGATATTTTGAATTTCTTTAGAGGAGGATTCGCTAAAGTTATATATATATATATATATATATATATATATATATATATATATATATATATATATATATATATATATATATATATATATATATATATATATATATATATATATATATATATATATATATATATATATATATATATATATATATATATATATATATATATATATATATATATATATATATATATATATATATATATATATATATATATATATATATATATATATATATATATATATATATATATATATATATATATATATATATATATATATATATATATATATATATATAGGAGATTGACAATTCAGCCACATTTCTTCTGTGCTGGAGTGAATCAAGCTGAATCAAGATTTAAAGTTTATTTTTAAATAAAAATACTTGTGTTGATTAAATTTGTTTTGTTAAATAAAAAAAAAGTCAGGGAAGTGCGAATATAATTCGCTCGCTGAGGGTTCCGTATATATAATATTTGAGAAAACCACAGTTTTTGTTAGCATAGTTTCACGTTGGGTTGCATTTAAACCTAAGCTGTTTATGGTGGCTAAAGCCGCCAAGCCTTCAATAACGCCAGCTTAAAAATTATTTGGAAAATATATTATCAATTGTTGTAGCTTCAATTGTTGTTGGCTCATAAATTTTTCTTAATAAATTTTTTTGTAGAAAATAGTTTGAGCGCCAGTTTTGAGGATTTGTATTGAAACCAACATTAAAGTCACCTATCACATTAGTTGTGTAATGAAGCGCTGCTTCATTGACTAACAACGAAGTGGCATGGCAGGCCACGTACCTAGCGAGGTTGTATTAATAGCCTCAAACCAGCTGCAGTCCATGGTGACGAGAAAGAAATCCTGTGGCTCTAGCACAAATACCGATTTAGTACGCGTAACATGAGATAAGAACGGATGTAAGAAAAAGAACAAGTGAACTAAACAGACTCTGGCGACCCCCGTTTAAGAACAAACCACGATCACCACGTCCAACCCCTACAATTCACAGCACACCTTCACAAGCTTTCACGTCTCATACACTCAGACACACACACCTAGACACACGTGAAATAATCCATTATCATACTTAAACAAAAAAGAATGTTATAGATTTCGAAAATTGAAACAATATAATACCAATTTAAACATAAAATATATACTAAATGCCTTTGTTTTATACGTTTAGCAACAGAAAAGAATTTAACACTTTTTTGCTTTATTACTTAAATTCATAGTAATTCTTCACTTGATTATGTTGTTTTTTATTTTGTATACCTTCGGAATTAAATCAAATAATTAAATGTTAATGGTCTATGCAATGTTGTTTTTTTTCACTCTTTTGTTTATTGGATTAATATAATTAGATAAAAAAGTTCAAAAAAAATTAGGCATCCAGTTTAATTCAACTAAAAGGTATCGAAGATTTATATATCATTTTCTATAGATCACTTTAATTCACGAATCTTGGTTTGTTTATCCTTTGTTACAATATATATTACAATTGACATTTTTTTCATATGTTTTTTTTTTTTAAATGAAATCAATTTCGAATATTAAATGAAGAAAAAAAAATCGAAAAATTAAGTTCATTGTTCAAAACGTTCATAACTCTAACAAGCGTTTTTATTATAGTTGTTTACGATACTATTCTGTACTATGATTTATGTATGAATAAAATAAAAGTTTGAATATTAAAAATAATAATAAAATTACATCCTATCACTGTTTTTTTTTTAAATTTTTTTGTTGTTTTTCTGTTTAATGTAGAAATTCTAGATTATATTATTATAGAGAAATAGTAGTGCTATGTTTTATCGTTTATAATTACATCAGAACTAATGATTTTATTATAGGCTGTTTAAATTTTGAATAATAATTATTAGAAATCAATCAATAATTTCAAAAAAAAAAAACAATTCATAAGCATTTTGGTTTGTTTTATAGTACACCACCCATACACACCCCATGCATACACGCACACTTCCACACACTCACGCCCACATTCATACATGCATACACTCCCACATACATATATTTCAAAAACGACTCACCCCATAGCTTTGCCAGATCCCCCTCCAATAGTTCAAAATTAATCGTTCATCCTCCCACAGTTCATCGATCGGTGAGCTCAGTAATCAGTATCACGACGACGATGGAAAAATTATTGCAATCCGAACGTGTTGATGATCAGTAATATTTCTTTTCCCTTTTTCTTTTGTTACCGGAAATGTATCATAATGTTCGACAGGAATGATGTTGATAATGTATGATCACAAAAACAAAATGGTTGTCCCGAAAACGTATTAAGACCGTCAGTACGCCGGAAATAATCGTAACATGTGGCCAAGTATTTTCGGTATATCACACTCCAGCACCCAATTCACTGATTCATTTCGTCCTGATACCAGTGTTATCACAGAAACATCACAAAGCTTTTGAATAGATGGAATTAGGATTTTAATAACACATCTATTAGAAACGGAGACAATCTCCAAATTACAACCAGCAATTAAAAAAATTATGATTATGTTTTTCTATTATGTAACATTTTCTTTGTTAAATTTATTTTTCTTCACATATACTTGTAATTTATGCTAACACAGAATTATGCTTATTTTCATATAAGAATGCAATTTTTATTTATAGTTCTATTTATCACAGTTCAAACAGAAAACAATTATTATCACAGCAATTCTACATTCGTATTAGTATTATTTACTATTAACTTTATCACAACACAAGAAAGGACATTTTATTTAATACAACTAATTTTCTTTTTATGAACAAAATTATGTCATCAGCTGTGGTTTTGTTTGTACCAATAGTTAACCAAACCAAACCAACAATTGATAGAAAAACTCAGATGCGTTTTACTTGGTTTTCCGGTCTCACATTATCATAAACATAATTCAAGGAAGCTTACCATGGGTTATAACTATCGTTCTTGAACTTTGTACCGGATTCTTTTCTTTAGTTATTCACTGGATTAATTCCTTTAATTTTAATTAATAAAATACACCACATTAAACACGCGACGTGTAGACGTCAATAAAACAAAAAACCTACAGCTGTAAACTTGTTAGACATAAAGTCGAACTAAGAGACTTCATGTCTTCAACCACGTATTTATAGTTAAAGTCACGCCGTTTTACACAACAACGAAACGATAAGCACGATAAGTCTGTTTATTGATTATTCTCTTTCGTTAAATATGTGTACCCACTAAAAGAGTCTTCACTATTAACCTGCACTAAAATTGGAAGGGAATTATAAACAGAAATATCTATTACAAAACGATTGTAGGAAATTACATTTTATAAATGAAGCAAACCACGTATTTATAGTTAAAGTTACGCCGGTTTACACAACAACGAAACGATAAGCACGATAAGTCTGTTTATTGATTATTCTCTTTCGTTAAATATGAGTACCCACTAAAAGAGTCTTCACTATTAGCCTGTACTAAAATTGGAAGGGAATTATAAAGAGAAATATCTATTACGAAACGATTGTAGGAAATTACATTTTATAAAATGAACTCAAAAAGTTCATGACACTACGATGAACGAGACGTAATCCATGGATTGAAATTCCTCTTATCTTTTGGGAAATAGAGCGAATTCACTTTAGGGAAATTTTGTTTTTTTTCGCTTTATTGTACCCGCTAAAGAATTCTTACAACCAACGGGTATTAAAATAGGAAACTACATAAAAAAAAAATATTGAAAAATAATGATTATAAGAATTATATATGAAAATAGAGCGATTGCGAATCAATGGTATTGTACAACTGTTTTATGACAATTTGATAGCGATTAACGATTACATATTGATTATAGGAAATTACATTGGGAAATAGCACACAACTGTTTTAGGACAATTTTTAAACGGAAAATATTGTAGATGACGATTATGGATTGAGTATAAGAAACTACGTTCAAAGGAAAAACGAAAGCAACTATAAAAGTTTCGGTCTAGGTTAATTTAATGCGTGTGGGAAAATGGTTCCAGTCTCAACCACGAAGTTTGAATTACACTTCATAACAGTTGGAGGAAAAAGTGTCGTCAAATTATTGCCAACGAGTGCATTGTTAACACAGTCGAGTGATTTGTCAACTGAGCATTGGAGAGATCGGTATACCAACAAGATTTGAACTTCAGCTAGCTGAAGATTCACAATTACAACCAGCAGAGCTAAATTCGAAGTGCCGGTGGCTAATATTTTTCTGCACTAGTGGTACTGTATCAGACCTAACGAAAAGAACAGATCCCAATCTCGATTTAGTTAACTGTAACGATTTTCTAGTTTAACTGTAGTTCAATAGTTCAAAAATTTCAAAAATGTTTACAATTAGTGATCAACTTCACAGAGAACATTTGCAACGCAACCATATTAAATGATAATCTGTCAAATAGCAAACTGGCATGCAATCGCAAAATTTTTCAACCTAACGCCTTTCGCCAGAAGATGAGTTCATCTGACTTGTTAAACTTTTTTGATCTAATCTGATCTTATTTGTTCATTTTTATAATTCGTTTCACTTAATATTTTACTATAATACACATTTCCTACAACGTAGCAAAAGTTATCATCTTCTACGGTTATTTTACGTGAAAAGTCTTTCACAAAACCACAATTTTAGAATTTTAATCAACTCCCAACCCCCTCAAAATAACATTTGAAATGATGAGCCGACGACTATAAATTTTATTCAATCTTTACAACATTGCCCATAACCATGAATTTTTTCAAATTTTTCTTTTGTAATGTTCAAAGTTAAGGGGCGAGACGGGACAGGAAAGTTTTTTCACATTTTTGAACATAACTCAAAAACTGGGTTTTTTTAAATTACAAAAAAATTGTTTTGGACTAGAAAAAAATTAACCTTTCATATGACATTCCACTTTTTTTTAAATTTCCACTCTCAACCACCTCAAAATAACATTTGAAATGATGAGCCAACCGCTATAGTTTTCGTTCAATCTTTACAACATTGCCCATAACCATGAATTTTTTCAAATTTTTTCTTGTGTAATGTTCGAAGAAAAGGGGGGAGGGGGACAGGAAAAACAACAATATCAAAAAAACTAAACAGTCGAAAAATCAATGAAATATTTTTTGAAATATTTTTATCTTTTTCGATTTTTCTAAACCAAACTCGATTCCTTACAAACATTTTTTGTTTTACTATCTCCTTATCTATGTTCATAAAATAAAGATGAAAATAAATATTTGATTTTTTTTTATTATCAGACGTGGGAAAATACATTTTAAATCTGTAGAAAATTTCAACTTGATAGCACTTTTAGTTTGTGAGTAAATTGATTATGTAGAAATTTGGACGGACACCGAAGTCTCACCAATAGGGTACCGTTTTTACTTTTTTACGGAACCCTAAAAATGAGTGCGTATAATCATTGCACCCGGTTGAAGTATATTTCTTTGGCTACTGTGTATTACAAAAGAAATTAAATATAAAATAAATATGTCATATTGCAATATAGAGTAGTATATCTTGATAATATAATTTACAACATGTGTAATAAAAAGCAACATTTACATAATGCATAACAAAGTCAATTCAATTACTATTATAATGGAAAAAGGATATTAGAGGTTTATGGTAACTAAAGTGAGTAACATAAAAAGTATTTTGCAAATATGCTAAATTTCTTGAAAAACTGCATCACTTGCTGTACCAAATCTTGTTGTTGAATTAAGTGCACATGCATTTATCGTGATATTTATTTTGCAATACGTTTTAAGACTTTGTAAAACATTATGTAAATATGGCTTTTTAATACGCATTGTTGTAAACTATATTATCAAGAAACGCTACTATAAATTTCAATATCGTATACATATTTAACTTAAATTTAATATTTTTAGTAATACCTGCATTAGTAGCCAAAGAAGTTTTGTTTCAACAGCGTGTAAAGATTACGCATTTCATGTTGTTATACTTCACGGATTAAATATGGAAATAGTTTTTTGTTTGGAACGTTTCTGTATTCATATCTGCTAGATCAGTTATCCTTTACCTCATTCTAAGACAACCTAGTATATGAATGATTATATCAGAACGTTATTCGTTTTTCATAAATGTATTAAATCTACTTATATTTACTTTGCTTTCAATTTCATAACTAACTAGCTGCAATTTAGATGAATCCTGTAAACTAATCAATTGCAACCTTTTCCTTTAAAGCATTGTATATTCCTATAATGTTAATAATGTACAAACTGTTACACAAAACTTAATTATCTCTTATCTTGTAGCAGAGTATATTTTGACTCAACGCACAAAAAAACGTCATTCACATAATAGAAATTCTTTATAATTTTTCATACATCACATTTGGTTCTTCAGTTCTTCTGTTTTTCTTGTTTTTGGTTTTTGCTCCCAGAAAAAAATATTACTCTAAACATTCTTCATAAGATGAGAATAAATAAACGTACAAGAAAACACATTAATTTATTTGAATTCATTATAGTTACTTGTTTGCGCCTCAAAAACCGTTTTACTATCATTATTATAATTTTATTGTCTAACATTAAAATAGGATAAAAATGTTCTTTAAATGTGAATTATCTTTCGTATACCATTATTTTTCATACATTTGATATATTTTTGGTAAAGTGTGTGCCATAAGTGTTTATATAGCATTTTTTAAGCAAGTTGCCAGGTCCTCTATCCCTGATCATGTAAATGTGAGTTTTGACAGTATTGTGCATAAAATTGCATAACATCAACCAGATGTAAAATTGTTTACAATTTCACAGTATAGTACGATGTAATGGAAAACGAATTTTAAAATGTTTTCTAAATTCACAACACTATTAGCACAGTTGATATATTCGGGAATAAGGCAGTTCTACATCAGTTTGATGTTATACAAAAGGAAATCAAATCCACATTTATGTGTCCAGGATTAGGGTCCCTGTTCTAATTCCACTTTGTTGACACTATTGATCACACGGAATATAGCTCAGGATAGAAAATCTGATTATAAATTTTCAATCGATGTGATGTGAACTGATTAAATGTTTTTTATTCTAGATGTATACATAAAATATTATAATACCGAATAAACAGTTAAATATTAGTCTGTTTTAAAATTGCATGAAATGTGCATGGATTGTGCATGTTAAAACCCGCACACAAAATTGTGCATAATGAGGTTAATGAAAACATTCACAAAAATCAAACGGGCACTTTGAATAATTATTTTTGGTGATTCAAAAAAATTATTATTCTTATTTAATATTTTTGGATTGTCTTCCTTTAATGTTTTGATGCAAATGAGGCGTCCATTTTTTGCCATTTTTTTTACGTCCCAATTTAAATAAATAAAAATCAGAATTCAAAAAATTGAAATATTTGTCTTACGTATAAAAAATAATATTAATTTTCCACAATTTTCTTAATATTACAAAAAAATAAATTTAAATATCACTAAATCGTCTTGAAAAATGACAATTAGACAATATTAAATATATATAATAATTTTTTTGAATCACTAAAATTAATTATTCATAGCACCCGTTTGTTTTTGTGAATGTTTTTATTAACCTTCACAAAAGCATTTTTTCGCACATAATTTTAGATGCATATAAAATAAAATTCATCAATTTAATATTACGAAAGTCATATAATCTCATAAAAAGTTAAATAAAACCAGTCATTTTAGAAAATGTTAAACTACTTTTTCATTCTCCATTTTTTTATTCTTTGTTTATTATTCTTATCATCAAATAAACCATGTTTTGTTTCGTCTTCTATTATTCGTGAAACACCAGGCCAACATTTGTATGAACATATATGTGCACGGTATGGTGCACATTATGTGCATGATATGTATTATGCACAATTTCACGCACACATTTATATTTTACAATTTGAAAGTACAACCGCAATCTTCATTTATCGCAATGATGCTAACAAAAATATTGGTTTAAGAAAAATTCATAACGAATTAGAAGATCCTAGTCATAAAAATAATAAATCAAATATTTTTGTATTTATGCCTGAAAGTTCTATGAACATTTTGTATGCATGTGAACATGATTTAAAAATGGCAAATTAATACAAATAGGTGCCGTTGGCACAAATATACACTAGATATTTAAAAAAAATCCAAAATTATTAAAGTAAAGTAATGCACGAAATGTGCATAGACTCGTGCACCATGCACAGAATATTTGTCGGACAAGTCAAACGTGTCCAGCTAATAAAATCCATATGCAACACTGGTATGCTACACATGCATGGTCCTTTGAGCCGGATATTTCTCCAATCAAATCTGAAAAATAAATTTTAATTATAAACTTCTCTTTACAAAACATTTCATTACACACTAGTGCGTAATAATTTGATTTGATTATTTTGAGTTATTTAATTTAATCTTAATTTAAAAGTTTAAGTTCATTATATTTCACATAAAACATATATTAGCCATCTGCATCTTATGTTACACTTTGTATTCGTTCTGATATTAAACTGCAAAAGAGAAAAAAAATAAACAAGTGCATAGTTATGTCTACTTCATTCTAGATTTTCTTTAAACCAAACAAAGTGATTTCTGCACTTTGTTTCGTTGTCGTTTAAGATTGTAATAAACGAAGCAAATAATACTATAAAAAACATGAAAATGTTATGAACAACGAAGTGGTTTGGTTTGTGTGCAAAATTATAGAGTTAAGTGAGTTGTTGACATTGTAACAATAACAGACATGATAACAAAGTTAAGTACCAATTCTTTTAATAAAAATTTGGTATTCATTTGAATTTTATCAAAACATACATAAAACAAATTATTTCTTCACAATTTAAATATAGTAGTTTGTGCTACAAGTTTTGAAATGAAGATGAAAAAAATTAATTTCAAAAGGAGTTGCATACAACGTTTTCTGCACTTGAGTACCACAATAGACAAAAAATAAAAAACATTACAAAAAATCACTACAAAAAAACTACACGAAGTATTGATCGATCAACAATGCCTTGACAATATGCAAGTTGGATTATATCCAAGAAAAAACGTCATTTTTTCTTGATTGTTCCCATACTCAAACGTGTTTTCATTTCGCGTGTATTTTATTGAAAAACTGCAAAAAATGAGCTCAGGGGAGGATTCCGATTTGGAAAGAGCAGCAGAAAGAACTTTGCAAGGTTTGTTGCCGGTAATATACAAAGAGAAATATGAAAAAACATATCGAGCGTTCAAACAATGGTCCAGAGAAAAAAAATTAAAGAGATTGACAAAAATAAGTTGTTTGCTTATTTCGATACCGAGATGAAACAATTCCAATCGTCAACTACATGGAGCATTTACGCAATGTTAAAATCCAGGTTGAACGTGAAGGACAACATCTATATCTAAAAATTCAACAATTTGCGAGCTCTTTTGAAGCGTAAAGATGACAATTATTTTGCGAAGAAATCAAGAATCTTCACCATTGAAAAAATTTACAAATTCCTGAAAGACGCTCCCGACGATGTTTATTTGGCTACGAAGCTAAAATTTGCTGATAATTTTTTTGTTTCATTTTCCCAACCTCACAACTTTAAGGTGGCCCTTTTTGTTGGTGTCTATGGCGCTTGTCGACGAAGCAAATTGTTGAATTTGAACGTAAAGGATGTCGAATGCATGGACAATGTTATTAAAATTACCGCAACGAAAACGAAAACCAAAATCATTCGACAATTTTTCATCAACGAAGGAAGTGATTGGGACGTAAATTTGGTTGACATTTTCAAGATGTATTCATGACTACGTCCTCATGGCGTTATCACCGCCAGATTGTTTTTGGGTTTTCGTAAAGGTAAATGCATCAAACAGCCGATAGGCATTAACACGATTCAAGGCTATCCGAAAACAATTGCAATTTTCTTGAATCTGTCGTCACCGGGTGAGTACACTAGTCATTGTTTCCGTCGATCGTCTGCATCATTGTTGGCAGATTCGGGTGTGAATTTAACTACAATTAAGCAACATGGTGTTTGGGAGTCTGATAAGGATACAGAAAAATACATTCAACATTCGCTCAACAATAAACGTGAAATTGCTGACAGAATCATGGGTTCGAAAATTGTTAGAGCTGATAACGTTTCAACGACCTCATCAACCACTGCTCAATCTAGTGAATCAATCATTGAAAATGGCAATGTTTCAGCCGGTACAACTGTTACAATAATTTCGAGTCGAACAAGCCAAACAAGCTTGAAAGTGGTTGGAGAGCCTCTGCCGCAACCACCGATTCCTGGAGGATATTCATTCAATAACTTGCACAATTGCTCTTTCTACTTTGGTCAAAAGTAATGTTTTCATTCATTTCTGCTTTATTAATAAACATTTTTACCAACACAAACTCACCGTTTCGTCTTTTAAATTGGCAGCAGTGCGGAAATGAAAAAGCAGTGCTGAAATGAAAAATCAGTGCGGAAATAACTCACTTTTTCGCACTCAAAACGAGTTTCGATATATGTCGTATTGTGGTACTCGAGTGCAGAAATTTGTTTATGTATTATGAGAATTTTAAATTTCAGATTAAGATTAATTAAAGAAATGTTTTTAATTCACTGGAAAATAGGGTATACAATGTCGATTATCGAGTACCCGGGTACCCGGGTATTTTTGGCTTTTTCAACATACTCGACTACTGTAAAATTCTACTGTAAAAATCGACTGTAAAATTTTGATTTTTAACAAGCAATCAAAAATTTTTGAATAAGTTTGAATTAAGTTTGAATTAATATTGATGGTCGACTTACAACTTAGGATTTTTTAAGACTTAGTCTAGGTCTTAAGAAGATTATTTGTGTTGTTGTGGCCCATATAATATTAAATTCTATTACTCAAACATTTCAATAAAAAAATTATCAGTCAAAAGTAAATTCATGCAATTCAGGTCGAGTGATCAGCATTTGGGAAATAAGCAAAATTTTATTCTTTTCAACCAAAATTTTTTACCTGTGTGTCTAAAATTAAATAAATACATAAATACATAATTTGTTGCTTAGAATATTGAACGGAATGATAAAAATTATCATGCAGAAGATGCTTGTGTACTGGCTGAATTTCAGTTATTTATAAAACAAATTTCTCAAAACTAATTTTTTACTGAACAAGTTTCAATTTATTTGAATTGGCTTCGTAATAGGTTATTAACAAAATCAATTTAAATATATTAACCCTACACGGGTGCACCCCACTAACTATACCTTAACTTTTCTAGATATATTTTATTACTTTTTCAAATACCCGGGTACCCAGGTAACGCGGGTATTTCGAAAATTACTACTCGAATACCCGGGTACTTTCAAAGTCGAGTAATTGGAATACCCTCCTGGAAAATGAGCTAAAATATTTTTATTTGAAGTAGAAAGTAAGGCACGTAGGAATCAATGATAACATCTTTTCGTCAGATATTGTATACAACGAAAATAAATAATCTTTCTAGCACCATTCTCAAGCGACTTGAAAGTCTCACTCATAACAGCTACACTTCGGCCGATAACGATCACATCATCAGCGAACGCGATCATCTGTACTGGGTTTATTGACAAAATATTGTTGTAAGTCGGTAGTTTTTTTGATATCACACATATTTCAAGGCTAGAGTATAGGAGTATAGGAGATAAAGCATTACTTTGTCTTAACGCGGAGTCAACTTTAAAAATCTTTGCAGTTTCGTTCTCTACTCATACACAGCATTGAGAGTTCTGTACTGTCATTTTGCAAAGTGATACCAGTTAAACCAGGGAATTCCATTACCAGAGCAGACTATAGAGTTTCTTGTTTGAGAGAGTCGTAGGTTTGCCTGAAATTAATGAAGGTACACAGGTATGTTGAACTCTCGACACTTTTCCAAAATCATCCTTATCGAGGAAAGTGCATCGGTGGTACCTCGAAAGTCATACTAATATTCTCCAAACAGTTGTTCAGCAAAAAGATTGATTTTGACTAGCAAATGTATGAAAAGATCTTATATGCACAGCAGAGTAGTAGTACAAGCTTTGCTGGTCGTCCGACTTGATGCTGGTCACTTGGTTGAGAAAATTCTCAAAATAGGTGGCCCAATTATCTAAAATATTTTTAAGGTTTACTTGTAGCTCCCTATATTCGTTTTGAATAGCAGTTGAGCTAGTTTGAGATCATTTCTTTAAGGTTTCAACCTGTTGAAAGAAGTTACGCGATTATTGTTCCTTATTGAAGCTGTCAATCTACTCACGCTGTCTCTTCCACCATTCTATCTCCGTTCATCTACATAGATTTGTAACCGCTTGTCTTGTCAGTTTATAGTTTTCTTTTGTGAACCTGGTGTTGCGTCATTGTAGAAATTTCAGATAGCAATCTCTTTTGTATTGAATAGTGTCAAAACATACTTCATCCTTCACAGGCTTCTGGGAGTGCTTTTGTGGTCGTCCAAGTATTCCCTCAGCAAATATCATCTTTGAGCAAATACCATGACTTATTGACGTCTCCATTAATGGTTTCTGATTTCTCCAATGTTTCGGCAACATGGTTTTTATATCTCTCTTTTGTTTGAGTATTCCTTAGTAATGAGATTCATCGTCTTTTCATCGAATCAATTGCAGATGAGCAATTTCACGAAGATTCAACAACGTTTTGACTTGACCCCTTTTAATTTTGATTATTTTTTGTTTATAGATAGTCTTTCATAAATAAAAAAATATGAGTTCTCTTGAATTTTTTTTCGACCAGGGGTCTTAATTGGGTGCCCCTCAAGTTTTTGCTATTTTGTGATGTTGGTTCCTTTTTAACGAGCGATTGTAGAAAAACTACTGAATCGATTTTCATAAATGATATCTCGTTGAATAGGTATTAGAACAAAGTTTTTAAAAATGTACATTATTAATTTTTTGAAATAATTTTTAACGGTGTAACATAAGAAAAAAACGGTGTAATTGAAGAAAATATGGCGCTACACCTTTTTTTTTTTAAGTAAATTGAAGCTTATTTTATATCTAACTACTTATGAAAGTTTAGGACTAGCGATATTTTTTGTTTTAAAGATAAAATTCGTTGTGCATATGACTGTTGGGAATCAGTTTTTTGTTCTGCAGAAAAATTATAAAAATGGCGTCATAAACTAAGAGATTTTTTTTATGTTAAATATCAAATATTTGATTATTAAATGAACTTTTTAAAATATTATAAAAATTATATATGTAGTACAATAAATAAAATAAATACAATTGTTAAAAATGATTTACTTATTTTACAAACAGAAGTTTCTTTTAAATAGGAAAACACTTCTGCAATTATTTTCTTTGTATTAGATGGCATAAAAAAATGAAATGTTTATTTATCACTTTTAGTAATCACTTGTCACTCTTATAAAAAACAATTTGACAGTCTCGACTGCAAACAAAAAGCCGTATAAATAACTAAATCTATTTAGGAACCTTTGACTGGAGAAGTATTATGTTCACATTATGTTATTATGGATTCATAAAGTAAAAGATTGTATTTTAACATTAAATTACAAATATTTTATTATTGAATAAATTTTTTAAAATATCATACGAATTTTATATGTAGGTTAAAGAAAATAAATATAGTTATTAAAAATTATTTACTTATTTTACATTCAAAAGTTTCTTTTGAGTTGGAAAACGTTTTTGCAATTATTGTCTTAGTATTTAATGGTATAAAAGAATGAAATTTTTGAGTTCCACTTATAGTAATCGCATTTTTATATCGATTTTGTAATTTTTCTTTTGTTAATTGATATTCATTTTTATCGGCGTATCCAAAGTTCATGGTAGATTCCCATTTTAAAGCCCATTCGAAAAGTTTTTTTGGTGTATCAATATTATCTTTGCTCCCCATTCTATAACGGTGTGCAGCACGCTTCAGTGTACCAACAATCCCATCGCAAGGTCCCTTTCCATGGCTGTTAGCATGAAAATGCCATTCTGCATCAACCTTAAAGTCTTTTTTATGGTGGCATAAGTTAATTAGGTTATGTTTATTTTTGTATTGAGAAGGTGCCCCGTCAGTGTTATAAATTATTTTTGTAATATTAGAATTTGTTTTGCTATAAAGTTGTGTGGTATCAAAATTTGTAAACGGTAAACGAATTTTTTCATAAATTCTTCTACAGTTTCTATTAAAGTATCCAAATTGCATCGATCAGTGGTAATCCATTGTTGATATTTGACTTGAAGGATTCCTTTAACGTCAAAATCATTTAGTAATCTTTCTTCCAGTTGTTAAAGTTTTTTTGAACATTCATTGAACTTCAAAGTATGACAATCTTCTGTCAATTCACCACATGAAACAAAGTCAATTAATGTTTTATAATTCTGGAAAGCAGCATCAGTAATCCAAGCCATATAGATGTATGGTACGGTACACACGCACACATTATGAACTCCTTGGGATAATTTTATATATTCTTGTGGTCGAAGGGAGGTGAATTTGGTAAATCCTATTTTCACATCAGGAAACTTATTTTTAAACTCCACATATGCTTCATCTAATGTACATAGCAATAAGCGCTTTTGTGGACTTACGCTGAAATTGCTCATATTTTCTTTATTGTACATATATAATTTTTATAATCTTTTAAAAGTTCATTTAATAATCAAATATTTGATATTTAACATAAAAAAAAATCTCTTAGTTTATACCGCCATTTTTATAATTTTCCTTCAGAACAAAAAAACTGATTCCCGACAGTCATTTGCACAACGAATTTCATCTTTCAAAGAAAAAATAATGCATCTCCTAAACTTTCATAAGTAGTTAGATTTAAAATAAGCTTCAATTTAGTTTAAAAAAAAAGGTGTAGCGCCATCTTTTCTTCAATTACAAAGTTTTTTCTTATGTTACACCGTTAAAAATTATTTCAAAAAATTAACAGTGTATATTTTTAAAAACTTTGTTTTAATACCTATTCAACGACTTATCACTTATGAAAATCGATTGAGTGTTTTTTCTACAATCGCAAAAAAATTCTAAGAGAACTTGTATTTTTTATTTATGAAAGATAGTCATCTTGAAAGATAGATAGATAGTTAGCTTGAAAGTCTTATAAACGAAAAATAATCAAAATTAAAAGGGGTCAAGCCAAAACTTACCAAAAATTTGCTGAGCTTGCGTGATATTGCCCATATATTATTGTAATGAATTATTAATAAAACTAATTAATTGGTTTATTGGGCTTTAACTATTAAGTCTTATAATATAATCCTTGACCCCCCCCCCTCCCCATTGAAAAATTCTGGCTACGCCACTGTCATGTTCAGTTATATCAGAGATAATGACAAAACTTAAGTGCTCGATACCTTGACTAGTAGATGAATTATAATAGATTAAAAACGGTTGTATCGTAGCTTGCGAATTATTACAATGATAACCCTGCACAGAATCTTGAATGAAAAAAGAGCAATATTTTGAAAAATCGCCAAGTTTTATGCACTCTCCCGATTTCAAGTTTGCATTTTTGTTTTCTAAATACATGAAATACATGAAATTTATCAGCCCGTTCTTTAAGATTTTCAACACATTCCACACATTGACATTCATCATGTTATTTACCACAACTAACTAATTTCATTTCACCATATACAAGTAAAAATTATTATATAGAAATGAAGTCACGGCTAGAAGCAAAATACAGAGAGACTGTAACTATAAAACCTACACAATCATCTTATGCGTTTATAATCAAAGATGAAAAAACATTGCTCACAAAAATGTATTCTAATTCAGTTAAAACTAGGATTTTTCAGATAAGCTGTTAATATTGATATGATTACGCTGTTGATATTGATTTCATTACACAACTTAGAATAAAAATAAAAAGTTAATTATTATATGAATTCTATACAACATGCATTTATTTCACATAATTTTTCTCACTATTTACTTCTCAGCATCAGTTTTAATATATTTCAGGTACATTTATTTATAATTAACCTCGGACAGGTAGAAATGGGAGAAAAAGTCAATTATGTAAAAAGCATCCACACCCTCAAATACTTAACTTGTACCCTCAAAATAATTAAATTTCTATAAAACAAGAATTCAGGCGGTTTTAGTTAAATAAAATGCATTTTTTAAAAAACAAAAAATTGAAAAAACGGAATTAAAAATTTTGTAAGAATTTTATTTTTAAAACGAGAACTTATATACTTGAGAAACTTTCGTTTCAGATTACGAACTAATTAAACATTTTTTTTCTGGAAAAAAAAATGTGGTAAAAGTTTGAGTACCCCCAACAGCGCCAATTTTTTTTTAAGTTTAACACACTTTTAAAAAATTATTAAAAAATTTTAAGTAATTTTATTTATAAGTGCTATCAATTACCTTTCCAATGAACTATAAATGACATAAATCGGTTTAGTCAATCGTTAGCAATCGATATTCAAAGATACTCATGTTTCGCAAACCTTTAAAACTTTGCCGCCACCCTGTGTCATCCCAAGAGCGAAATTTAATTTTTTGAAAGAAATTGTATTTTTATTTTTTCATTGCCTATCTGTATATGAAATTTTATCGAAATCAGAGGGGCCAGATCACATGCTAGAACAAATGCTGTTGCGATAACGTAAAATTGCTCCCCTGAGGTTTGGTTCCGGCTGAGTAATCACATTTAGATATTCGGTTCCTTTTTTATATTGTTTGTGGCAACGTTAATATCTATGTTATTTCCACAAGTGTGAAGGCAATGGAGGCATGAAGGAATGATAACAAAATTGTTCCTCTGGTAACCTAAAGGTTCACTTAACGATATTATTATTTGAATTGGCACCCCGCTTATCCTCTATATTCTACAAGGATTGAAAAACTGATTTGGCTTATTTGTTAGTTAAATAACACAACCCGTCCCACCCCTAGATAGTTTTTATGTAACTTTATATGCTGTTTGTGATAGATTACATATCTGCAATCATTCATGCAACTCAAAAGCTCGTAGACCTGGCGGTGACTAGCATATATTTTCCGTCAATAACAGCGATCGAATCTTACAACACTTATGTTACTCGTGTTTTATACCTGAGTGGTTCAACAACACAACCTAAACCAAATCAAAGCTTCCTATATGTATTTACCGTCTCGCCTTAACCTCGCGAGTGTAATTGCATACCTCTATTATGTTCTTGAATCTCAGTCATTTAAAAATTGAAACGATATCTCGTTATATATCGTTCATTCGATATCAAGCCTAAACATAATCTTATGCAACAAAAACAACATGCTGCAAGCAAAATCAAGCTTAGGATTAAAAAGATGAAATTATTTATTCAATTTTGATGAGATAAACATAATCAACAAAATTTAACTTTAAACTACAGAAATATTATCGTCCCTATCAAATAAAAAAAAATTTCTAGACAAACTGTCGTAACAAAATTTCATTATAACCTAAAGTAAGTTTTTATAGGTTGTGGTATGTAATTCAAAAGGATAACATAAAAATATGTGAATAGAATTTAAATTAATACAAAACCAAAGATTACTTTTATCACGACATATAATTTACGATAAAATTTAATTACATTGATTTTATTTTAAGAAAATACATTTTCAGTTAAAAACATTTTTCCTTGTTTTTCCAATATGTGATGCCAATGTTTTATCAAACCATTTTCATGATTCTTTTTACGTTGCTATCTCAGCTCGAATTAAAATTTAATTATAATTAAAAATTACGATGAAGATATACGATAATTTTGTTTAACTTGCTGTTGTTATTATCTAATTTTAATTGGAAATTTTAAATATATCTTAAATAAATAATCACGCACACCATAAACATCATTACACAACATGAGTATTAATTTTATGAGATTAGCGGAAAATAGAAAAGAAAATTAAAGAAAATTTACGTTGAAATTTATTTTCAATTAAAATTTTATTTTTTCTATATAAGAAAATTGTACAATACAGGTTTTTGTTGCGAAGATCATTTTAGATTTATTTAATTAGAAAGAGGGTTGTGCAAGGATTCTGTTGTATATGTTTTATCATAACTAAAGGTGAGGTTACAATCATTCTAAAACTTTTAAAAATGTGTATATACTAAATTTTGTTTTATTACTTGTTGGAGATATATGGTTCTGTATGAAAAATTAATCCTGGCTCATTCTGACACACGGATGTCCAGAGCTTCGTTTAAGCTCATGATCTGGATTTTTTGAGAAAAATTTGTTTCAAAACTTGCAAAATTTGTAAAGAATTAAACTATATGCTTTTTGAAATTCCAAAAACTGAGATGTTGTCGTGGCTCTAATCCATCGAATTAATACGATTTACATCACTTGCTGCATCTCTGTTAACATCAGGATTAAATTAAAAGTTCAGGTCTCCAAGTTTCATTTATGTAATCGTAAAGAAGGGACAAAAACTATTTTACTAATAATATAATTATTTCAATTAAATCAAATTACTTTTACTAATTATATAATTATTTCAATCAAATTAAATAGTCGACCAAATTACTTTTACTTTATTCCTAAATTACATAACATAATTAATTTAGTAGTATATCATGTAGGTGACCCAACATTTTCTCTTCTTCTTGATATCAAAAGATGAATTACATTAAAAATTTAGCTTCCTTTTTAAATACCTTAAGCGTGACGAGCTACTCCCAATTTTCCTTAATCTTTTCCACTCCATACTACGGAAAGTCATTAACACCGTGTATACACCAATTCTTGATACAAGCTCTCTATGTGAACCTTCTCCAATTATCCTAGATTAGCTACAGCTAAAGGAACCTAACCCAAGTATCCAATTAGTTCAGGTTCACCAAGATAATTTCAATTATCCTAACATCCGCAGTTCACCTTCCCATGTGATCCTTTCTTTATTATCGCGCACTCGTTGTTACAATATTTGAAAATTCACTGGTTCGGAGTGTGACCCTAAACCATCGTTATATTTACCAAACTTCTAGAGAACAACGCCCAAATAATATATAAATTTGTTCAAGGGGCTTAGATACGATTTTTTATCTACAATCGTTATAATACAAATACATTTTCTGTTAATAATGCAAGCTATATAGGAGATTTTTATCGTACGTATTACTTGTCTGTCACGAAATGCGCTTCTGTCGTCGCACAATAACACGCATTTGAAGTATTTATGGCCACCACTTTGTTTTACCTAGTTGTCGTCACAACTAGGCATCTCCGCCTCTTATTCGTATTCTCAACAGTTTCAGCAGATCTACCAGAACGTGAGAAAACTGCCCCAAACTATTACGTACACTGAAGACCAGCTCGATGTCCTTGTCGCCAAGCAAATTGTCGCCACATTGGTACGACTAAATTTTAGAGATTCTCCTGCAAACCCTTCACCACCCGGAACCCCGTTCCGTCTCCTCCAACAGCTGCAACTCCATCTTCGGAAATTATGTCATAAATTAACCATGTAGCTATTGAAATTCCCCCTTTCTGGTCTGAATCACCAGCCATTTGTTCTTGTTGGGAAACATCGACTTACAACACATTAAGTATGGTCATTTACTTAGTACAATTACTAATTGTACTAAGCAAAATTAGTACCTTGAAGATCTAATACCTTCAGACCTACTACAGGATATGACTGCCGAATCTCAAAACAGATTTTCTGAAGCAGCTCTTAAAGTCCATTGGGTGGGAAACAGTCAACAAAAGCAGTCAACAAAAATCTTTAGAAGACTGCAGAGATAGCAGGTAACCTCCTCAATGCCCTAAAGGCCTTGTTAATACATTTTCTTCAAGCGAGGTTATGTTATTTGCAGAACAATTCAAAGAATTATCGAAGTAGGTCTAAGGATCGAAACGATAGTCACAACAGAAATCTTAATCGATTTTCTTCGCGAACACTGACCAAGTTGCGAACTCAACTGTTTGCTGGTATTTGCTGCAAACATAATACTTTCAAGAAGAACGCCAAAAAATGCGATTCAGAGTGCAAATATTTTCCAAAGTACTCTGACTCCTCTGCCTTTTCTTCTTCTACAAAAAACACATAGACTCTTCACATGGGATGGAATGTAAAGACAGTCACTCTCAATTTGGTCTTCTCGACATTACTTCGCGCAAGAATTTTCTAATCGATACAATTGCCGAAGTTTTGGTTATTCCTGCAACTGTGAAGGAAACAATTTCAAGAAAATCAGACTTCTTTCCTTCTTCTTTACTCGCCTAAAGTTGACACATACGGCACACGGACGGTTAATGTAAATATTGGTCTCAGACAAGCATTTTGTTAGACCTTTATTATCGCCGATGTTACCATTCCATACCTTGGAGCTGATTTACTCAACAAATATGGCCTTTTAGGGGACATTAAAATATGACGTCTTGTCGATCCACTAACTTTCCTATTCACTTTGGCTAAACTCTCCACTTCTCCAGAGCCTTCTTTAACTTTGATCAACGACTTGGTCAATGTAGAAATTTTTTGATTTGCTAAAAAATTTCAGAGACTTAACGCTCAAAAACGATCCGGCTAAGCCTGTGAAACATATCGTACTAACTGTATCGTAACACATGTTCCTTCCGTGTCTTGTAGGTATCGTTGACTTGCTCCAGACAAATTGGCCATTGCTAGGGCAAAACTTGATCTTATGTCATCCCGAGGCATTTGTCGACCATCTAACAGTCCTTGAGCTTCTCCTCTCCATCTTGATAAGAAGAAGAACGTTGAGAGCAAACCTTGCGGTGACTACCGTGTTCTAAATAACATTTCAATCGGGTAATTGTCCAATTAAACATATACAGGATTGATCGCATCAACTTCATGGATAGACATTTTTTTCCACAATCGATCTCGTCCACGCATATCATTCAATTCCTATCGATGAGCACGAATTTGCAAAAACTGCAATTTCTACCCCGTTCGGGCTCTTTTAATGCGTTTGAATGACCTTCAGATTGCGTTACGCAGCGCAATCTTTTCAACGATTTATGCATTCCCTTCTCCGAGACTAAAGTTTCTGTTTCATCTACATAAATGACCTCCTTATTGCTTCTTAAACCTTCAAGGAGCACCTCAATCATTTTAGGACTGTTTTTGTGCATCTTTCTGACGATGGTCTCATCATTGTTGATAAATGCTACTTTGTTGAAACCAACCTTGACTTTCTCAGACATTCGATTGATTCAACCGGAATCAAGTCTTCCTCTGAACGTGTCGATGCTATTACGCGTTATTAACGACCCCGAAACGGATATGCAACTCCGCCGTTTCTTTGGAACGATAAACTTCTACCGCCGATTCGTTCCTCGCGCAAGTGGCAATCAAGCCATTCTCAACGATTTTATCAAAGGTTCCAAAAAAAATGAAAAACGTGCCATGCAATGTTCTGAAGATGCCATTCAAGCCTTCGAGTTAAGCAAGCAGTAACTCAGTGAGTCAACAAATCTTTCTAGACCCACTGTCCCACTAAAAATTAACGATTGTTGTTCGTCTCTTAGTTTCTTTCTCTGTGAGACTTAGTGAAACGCATCAGAAATACAGCGCTTATGTTTGCGATCTCCTTCGGAACTCTTTGCTTATTCTGCAATAAATGACTTCCGGTATCTACTTAAAGTTAGAATCTTTACTTTTTTCACCGATCATAAGAATCTTATCTACGCCTTGTCGTATCATCTCTAGAATTGATAATGTAATCCAATTCTTTTCACCAAACGATAATTCTAGTGCCAAAACTATTTTATGTGATACCTCTTCTAGTAATCCACTTCCGTTTATTCCAAAGCAGTTTCGTCAGTCTGTTGTCGGTAGTCTCCACAATTTATCTCACTCAAGCGTCCAAAGTTCTGTTAAACTCATTACGGAAAAAGTCATTTGGCCATCCATTAAGAAGAATGTACGACAAATGGTACGGAACTGCTGGGTTTGCTAAAAGGAAAAAGTTTCTCACCATTCTCAACTACCTTTAGTTATTTATCTTCAAACTTCTCAGGGATTTTTCAAGATTTATATGTATATTATTGGTCCTTCCTACATCTGAGGACAAACGTTATTGTGTCACAATTATTCACCAATATACTCGATAGCCTAAAGCCATTCCTATCTCCGATATCACAACTAAAACAGTAGCGTCAGGTCTTCACTCCTATTTGATCGTTCATTTCGGAGTACTTTCAGTAATCGTTACTGATCAGGACTCCCAATTAAACCAATCTCTTCAACGAGTTGTCAAAACTGATCGGTTTCGAACGTAAACGCAATACAAGCTACAATCCGAAATGTAACGAACTAATTGACTAACTCTTAAATCCACGATGGCTCACGACAGAACGAACTGGTTTTACAATCAATATTACTTAGTTAATCAATCAATCAATATTACTTTCCGTGAAGAAATCCAATCTTCTTCGGCTGAGCTCCTCTACGCTACTAACAAACGTCTCCCCGGAGACATCTTCAGTCAAAATTCTAAATTCAGTCTTCATTTCAAAATTGAAACAACATTTTGATCACCTTCGTCCCGCCATTGCGTCAAGACATGCTTCTACTAAAGTTTTCGTCTCCATAAATCTCGAGTCGTGTTTGCATATGCTTTTACGTTCTAACTTAGTACGTGAAGCACTACAACTGTCATACAATGGTTCTTTTCAAGTAATCAGTCGCAATGGTAAATATTTCTTCATTGATCTTAATAGTCAACACATTCGAGTTGCCATCGACATATTAAAACCATGCTTTAGGAAACAATCTGAAAATGAAATATCTCTAAACTCATCTATTTCGAGTACTAATCTCAGTCACGTAGACAAAACTTCATCTTCTACAGATAACGTCCATTCAAATATTTCGGATACATTCCAGTTTTCTCCTTCTACCTCCGCAGAAACGAGATAACGCGACATTAAGACAGCTTTATCCTCTTTATCCTCCTCCGCGGTCCGCCCCGGGTGTCACCCGTTTTGGGCTGACACCCGACCGTAGAAAACAAACCATCAGAATTTTTTCAACGATAAATCACTTAGAAACCATTTTCACCAGGTTATCCACATAATTTTAATTTATAAATTGTGATAACTTATAAATGGGTCCTATAAAGGTGTTATTGGTTCCAAAAGAATCTATTCTACTTTTTAAAATTTTTGAGTTATTACGTAAAATAAAATTTTAACAATATGTGTGTATTTCTTTTTTTTTTAATCGAATCAACATGTTGAGCATTGAATACCCTCACCACAATTACTCAATGGCTTTGAATATTCCTATAGATATCATATTGACTTTTTTTTAAGGTATATTATTTAGTATGCAAGAATGATTCTTTAACGACCAGGTCTTAAAACACATTTGCTGAATAATGTGTAGGAAAAGTGGTTTACGTCGATAATGTGGCACCCTTTGTCGATAGGGTGACACTCTTGAGTTACAATGTCTCTATTCCTAAATTATTTCTAAAATTTCAGCTTAACTTTACTACCTAATATATGTTTTACATTTCAAACAAATTAATTGCAAACACCTAAGGAAACTAATAAACAATCAAATCACCGTGTTTGTAAATGATCTCAAAATAATTTTTTTTCCTTTATCTTGAAACTCAGGGAATAAATTGGAATAGATCGTTTTTCAATGGACACAAAAATAATTAATGTGGAATAAAATGGCAGTTATGCAATTACTGCAGTTTTGCAAATTTGTATAGGTAGATACATACTCATACTGTTTGTTTTCAGTTTTATTTGAATTGAATGAAAGTTTATCATTTAAAATAAATAAATAAATAAATAAATGTTACACCGAAAGAAAAAATCTTGGTTGATTCAAACATGTATCATTGTTAATCGAAAATTAAGAGAAAATTGGGGAACTAAATACGTTTGTGATTGAATCAACCAACGCTCCGTATTTAAATTAACAATTTAACCGTTGTTGATATATTTTTTTATAAGTATCACAAACATATTTGATTTAACCATATTTGTAGTTGAGTCAGTTATGATTTAATTTTCAATTGCCTACAAACGTGGTAAATTAAAAATTAGACTAAAAATAGTGTTATTGAATACGTTTGTGATAGAATCAAGCAATACGCCGTATTAAATCTTTTTACATCTACATTGTACATCTTTGTTTTGTTTTTGCTGCTATCGATGTTTGTATGGGTTCGTTTTTTTCGTAAATATAATATTTGAAATTTTTTATAATAGAAGTATGTATTTCGCGTCAATCCCGACAAACATTTTTATGCATAAAGCTAGCGTTCGTATATTTACGTTCTAAATAGGAAATGTATGAGTGTGATTTTGTTTGTAAAGGATGCGTCCATTTTTTCGCCATTTTTTTAATGATACAATTTAAAAGACCAAATTTCAGAAATCAAAAAATTTAAATATTTGAATTATGTGTAGAAAATTATACTAATTTTCCATAATTTTTTCATTATTATGAAAAATTAAATTACAATATCGATAAATGGACATGAAACAAGACAAATAAAAAATATTAAAAAATTATAATAATTTTTTTAAATCACCAAAATTAATTATAGAAAGGGCCTGTTTCATTAACGATATTTTTGTTATAACATTAACTGAAAAATTTCTTTCGCACATAATTTTATATGCAAATAATATGAAAATTATTTAAATCAATTAAACACATCTAAATTATTTCCTAAAGTAAAATGTTAAATAAAACCAGCCATGGTAAAATATATAAAAACTTTTTATTTTTCTATTCTTTTGTTTATTACTTTTCTTTATTTTGTTTATTAGTTTCTTTTCTTCTAGTTTTTTATTTTAACAAACACAATAATTTTCAAACAAAAACATGAACAAACTGAACTGAAAAATATGAACAAGAAAAATTGATCACGCCGTGGTTGATTTAAATAATGAAAATTGTTACGTTTTTTAAAATAAATTGACAATGCTACATTGGTTAAAATAACCACGTTCGTATTAGACGCAAAATCAAACAAGCTTTGTAGTTGATTCTACCAACGTTTATTTTTCGGTGTAAGCCTTCAATTTTTTTTCTAAAAGTGGTGTAGCTATTGTTATTAACTATGTAAATGGTTTGCAAAAATACACCGAAAAAAAAACGTTGGTAGAATCAACTACAAAGCTTGTTTGATTTTGCGTCTAATACGAACCCGGTTATTTTAACCAATGTAGCATTGTCAATTTATTTTAAAAAACGTAACAATTTTCATTATTTAAATCAACCACGGCGTGATCAATTTTTCTTGTTCATATTTTTCAGTTCAGTTTGTTCATGTTTTTGTTTGAAAATTGGGGTCATGGATGGTCCTTCTCGGTCATGGATGGATTCTCCTTTAAATAATAACCTGTACTGCTTCTGCTGTCGTATATTTGCTGTCAC
The DNA here is from genome assembly GCA_963693315.1 of Diogma glabrata. Taxonomy (NCBI): domain Eukaryota; kingdom Metazoa; phylum Arthropoda; class Insecta; order Diptera; family Cylindrotomidae; genus Diogma; species Diogma glabrata. Next base: position 57,971,203 of record OY856187.1, on the reverse strand, counting down.
CATTCACCAATAGTAATAATACAAAACTTACGACTGGATTTCAGAAGTGGTGAAAACTAAATCCCAAAGTAACCGACCATGAAACTTCAAATGAACATCTGGAGAATTTAAAAAAGTGGAAAACTTTGGAAATGAGGTTAAAATTTCATAAAACGATAGGAGACTCAGCATTGCAATTAATAGATAATGAAGAAGTGGATCCAGATTATTGCATATAACTTTGTTTTTATCTAAACAAAACTTTTGAGAACATGATGTAAGATAAAGTTCTTCAAATATAGGCAATTTTTAGAACTAGTCAATCTATTGTCAAAGTATGATGTAGTAAAAGAACACATTTTGAATTTGGAGCATGGTAAATCACCAAAAGTATCATATTTGTCACCAGATGTACAAAATGAGTTCATAAATGTTTTAGCGAACCACGTAAAGTTTAAGCTTGTTGAAATTAAATCGGTTAAATATTTTGAAATTATGTTTGATAGCACACCTGACATTTCACTTATTGATCAAATGTCAGAAGTGATTCGTTATGTGAAAATTGATGGTAGAAAAGTGGAAATCAAGGAAGCATTCCTTGAATTTTTTCCTTTACATGGGAAAAAAGCCACTGATTTAAGCAATGAAATTCTTACACTGAAAAAAAATTGAAGTAAGATCAGATAGATCATTCAATTAATTTATGTGGCCAACACTTATTTGCACAAAATGTAGCTTGTGTAGCGTTTTTCGGAACAGTGGAAGCCATTTTTACATGTTTTTCTGCTTCGACTAGCCGCTGGGAAGTGCTTGTTAAACACTACAAAGCAACTGTTAAAAGACTCTTAACAACGCATTGGAGTCCTCATTATGCTGCAGTAAAAGTATTAGCCGAAATGGGATGGGATGGGATTGTGGCTGTAATTGAGAAGTTAAGTGATCAACAAGAAAATGTAGACACTAGAGGCGCTGCACAGAACCTTATCCATGCAGCATGTGATTTTACGTTTCTTTGCTATCTTTTGTTTTGGAATGATGTTGTAATGGAAATAATATCTGTGCTCAGATTGGATTGCAAAGCAAAGGCTTGAATATTGATCAATTAGTTACAAAAAAAGAGTAAATTCGTAACGAAGCCACATTGTAGAAGAGGCAATAATTCTTGCTGCGAAAAAATCGGAGGACTATGACATTCCAATTGAAATCCAAATTCGTCGTAGAAACGTAAAAAACGAATGGCTGGTGAGTTTGCCCCTGATGTTGGACTGACACTGAGAGCTCAACTTAAAAAGGACATGTTGGAATGTCTTGACCGATTTAGTGTTGAACTCCGTACTAGACTGAAGTCAGTTCAAGATTTAGCTTCATTGTTCGAGGTTGTACAGAAAAACACTTAACTTTTGGCGAACAGAAAAGAGCTGAAATTATCTGTATCAAAATTTACCGGTTTTTATGATAAGGTATCGGCAACAGAACTCCTCATAGAGATACCAAGGTTGAGGAGGCATTTAAAAGCGGCCAATGTTACAATTTCTAACTGGGTGTACCTAGATTTTTTGAAATTCATCGTGGAATGGGATTTTTCAGAATTTCTTCCAAATCTTACGGTCGCACTAAAGTTTATTTATGACTATTTGCATATCAGTGGTTTCGTGTGAGAGAAGTTTCAGCAAATTAAAATTAATTAAAAATTACTTGCGGGCAACAATGACCCAATGTAGCTTATTAATAATAATGCTCATTTGTATTAATTAAAAAAAATTATAAATTACGTTTATCGGCTTTTTATTATTATTGACAGTTTTTATTTTTGGGGTGACACCACAATATCCGCCTCGGGTGCCACCCATGCTAGCTACGCCACTACATTGCACGCCATATTTTGTGTGTTAAATTAAATTTTCAAATAATTAATTTATGTAAACTTTTTTGTAGTAAATTCTCGGTTGGAATAAATTATATTAACTTGATTCTCTTTGGTTGAGATATCTTAATATACATCAATGTTAGAAACAACACACAAAACTTATTGTTTTTAACGATTAAGTCAATCTAATTAAACTGTATAAGCTGTAAAATGTATTTTTTATTTGCCTACATATTAAAGTGTTACTTTATTACTGTGATTTGCGGCTTTAAATTATCACTTTTCAACTATTTATTTTGTTCTCATAGTTACGTCCAAAAAAGTAAAAAGCATTTGTATTTGTTTAAATTCTATGAAAAATAAAAATTTTTATCAAAGCAACCCTCAAATTCAAAATTTCATTATCCAATTAAAATAGTTGTTATCATTTGTTGTCATAGCTACACAATAATTTGGAAAAAATAATAAATATTTTGTCAAAAGTTACTTGTTCCACATATTTTTATTTTAAAATTTATGAAAATTTATAATTTTAATTTAGAATAAACAACTTTTCTTAAAATATTTTGCTTGCGGCGGATAAAAAATGGTACATGATGCACATTTTTAAGCTATTTTGGACTTAATGTGGGTGCAAATCTCGGCTAGCGCCTCGATTTGCAAACTCCATATCCGTCCAAAATCTTTAGCTTTACGTTTATAAATTGAAGAAAGGAAACTTAATAAGAAGAATATTTGGTCATCAAATGTATCAGTTTATAAATTTTAATGGGGAATACAGATATTAAACTCCATTCTTACGTCATTAACCAAATGACAAAATAAATCTTTTGGGATAACTTGATGATCGATCGATCGTCGAAGATTAAAGACGTGTTTCTAATTCTTTTAAATTATTTGTGATTTTATATTTTATAATAAAATAATAAAAGTTTTTAGTGCTAATTTATTGTGTTTTAGTATTTGAAGAATTTTAAGGCTCACTATTGTGATAATTTTAAATTGTTTTGTGTTTCATAATAATAATAAAAAAAAAGATGAAACTTGTATTCTTTGCAAAAATAATTTGAACATGTGTTATTTTACATGCCATGGCTGTAACTTTAAAATTGATTACAAATGTATTGGAATTCGAAGCAAAAGCGTTTTGGATGTGATTCGCGAAGTAAACAATTTGTACTTTTTATGTAATCATTGTAGAGAAATAGATTTATCGAATGCATCTTTGAACTTCTGTTTGTCTAACGCAGTTTCTAACATTGAAACTAACATTTCTAAAATAGTCGATGATTCCAAATTTGTGTCATCAATTATCAATTCATCAAAAGCTCAAATAATTTCAAAAGCAGCTATTTATAATCCTGCAATTGCTGAAAATACACATACCACAATAAATCAACATATTAATTGTCCATCAACTATAAATCAAATCGCTGTTGAAATAGGCAAAAACACCAATACTGCAGCTCAGTTGACTTCGTCACCGAATTGCAAAATGGCAAATGTTGCTCATCTAGCAAATCATAATGATAATCATAAAATTCAACTTTATCCTAATCATCATTCGAACAAGCTGGATTTCGCCCAAATAGAGGATGCAATGATCAAGTGCTTGCATTTACAACCTATATAGAAAACGGTTTTCAGAAGCAGTTGAAGACCTTTACTGTCTTTGTCGATCTTTCTGCAGCTTATGACACAGTATGGAAAGATGGAATGCTCTCAAAATTTATTGAAGCAGTTCTTTCTAAGAAAATAATATGCTGAGCAACAGATGGTTCCATGTTTGTCTAAATGACAGTACTAGCCGATGGAAGAGATTGAATAATGGCCTGCCACAAGGTTCAGTATTAGCTCCGATTTTGTTTAACCTTTATACAAATGATCAACCAGAAACCACATCAGAGAAATTTATACATGCTGATGATGAGGTGCTAGCAGTGCAATGTAAGTCATTTGAAGAAGCTGAAGAGATTTTGAAAGAGGATATTAATATTCTTTTTGAATACTATAAAACTTAGAAAATGAAACCGAATACAAATAAAACTGAAGTGTCTGTATTTCATCTTAACAACAATGAAGCTAAACGTGAACTGAAGGTAGAAATAAATGGCCAAGAGATCTGCTTTTATCATACATTGACAGTGCTTACCTTTTAGGAAGTATAAATTTATATGTCACCAATAGAAATTTAAGAAATCGTGATTTTTTAGCGACAAAGATTCACAGAACGGGATACGGAAGTAATAAGCCTATAAACATTATGGTTAAACTTTTCAATTGTGTTGCTAATGTTTTTGAATTTAATGTTTCGAGAAATAAGTTCAGGCGTTTTGTTATGAAATTTTGTTTTGTATAATTGTAAATTTAAATTTGTATATATTTATCATATTTGTATAATGTTAAATCGTACTGGATCTTACAAGTTCCTAATTGATTGGGTAAAAATAAATATTTAACTTGCTTTGTTAATTAAATCTCTGAAATTGCCACAACAACCAATAATTTAGATTATGCCACAATATTTTTATTATTTTTATGAAATTGGTGCTAAATCCAATGTCATCTCTATCTCAACATTTTATACAACATCTCCATCATCTGGACAAAGCCACTAGCAGCCAACCTTCATCGTAAAGTCAACCTCCAGTAGCTGCTAAATATCTAAGAAACAAATATTTTTTTCCAATTAAAGTTAAAAGAATTCCATTAATTTTTCGATTCTTTTAAACAATAAAAATTCCATACAGAAAAATATTACAACAACAATATCCGTATATGAACTACAGTAAAAGAACAACTAAAACTTGTTATCTTGGTTTATACAGTACTTTCGTATTCATTATAATTAAAATCGTAAAGACCTATCCCCTATTACAAAATACTAAAAAACTTTTCCCTAAGTACTTTTCAAAACTTTTTTCTTAATTTTCTTTTCTTACCCAAATATTTTTTTTAATGTTCCTTTATAATTGTTTGTAATGATAAAGCAAAATGAGCTGATAAAAATATTAGTTGGTTTTTGTCGTACGTATACGAGAGTATAAGTGAAATTAAAAATTAATTTCTTTATGGGAAAATGGAGGTGCAGTATAGAAAAATGCCAAAAAAATATGACAACATTTTTGCGAGCCCTAATCCAATCGTAGGTTACAAGTAGAAGAATTTTCCATTTTATTAAATTTTCATTTCAAAATTAATATATAATGAAATAAAGAATTCCTTGGTAATGAATTACTTTGGATCTCTTCATTTTTTATTAAAATAAATGAATATATAAAAAAATATGAAAGTCCTGAAAAATACATATTTTGTTGAAGAAAAATAAATATTTTTGATACTTCCTCATCATCATAATCATAATCTTTATCTTTTCTTCCTTTTTAGAAAATGCTTGAATTTTCCTTATTTCATTTTGTATAACTTTACCTTTCGGTTTATTCATCGTAATAGTAATATTAATAATCATAATCATAACGATGATAATAAGAACAATAATAAGGAGAAGAAAAAGGATAATTATCCTTATCAAGTATACGATGAATAATAGAGATATGCTGTGAATTGTAATTCTCGGCGAGATGAATAATTCTCGTTTTGTTTTTTTCGAAAGATTATTGAGAGATTAAATGAAATTCATTTCCTGATTATATTTTTTTATAAGGATAAGATTTTGTATTTTCATTACGTTATGAAATCTTGAAAAACAATTGAGAAACACAATCTCTTCTAACAGCTTTGAACATTATAAAAATATTTGAATATCAACTGTTTCGTAGCGATTTGAGTTTTCCAGCTACTGTATTTCAACATAGATAGCTTCTAAAAGACTTAGGAGGTCTTCACTTGTAATGCTAATTAGTAATTAGAACACCAAACAGGGGTATTTTGTCCGTTTCAAAATACTTAAACCGTTTATCTAAAATATTTGAAATCAATTCATCACTAAAACTAATCGCTGAAGCATGTAGCAAAATCTAGATGTAATTTAATTAATATTTATTTGTAAAACCGTCTTTTGTCGTCAAGGTTTTTAAAGTGCTGATTTCGCATATCTTTACTGTGGTTTACCTAGCCTAAGTCAATAGGAAGATACCATATTTATCTCCGGTATAAAAGTATTTTTCTATACACTACTCGTTAGCATCCACCTAGACGCGCAATCATATTGATTGTAAGCTCATTTAATGTGTATTCATGTTTTGTTTTATGTAGATTTCATATGATAATCTATCTATTTTAAGTTTTATTTTTGTTTTATTTTTGTTTTTAATGTGTCACAACAAAAACCATACGCTAAATAAAAGCATCCACCGTTAGGTTATTTGCAGCTATTTAGAATAAAGTGTTAACGGATGGATAAACGAATATCTTAGCAGATGACTGTCCACTCTACTTCTTCGTACACCTCCAAACTTTTTCTTCAACTACTCAAGTATTCCAAAAACTCTTCTCTTCTTCCCACCTTAATTCTTCCTAACTTCGGTTCTCTTATTGTTCCATCTATGATGGCACTAGCGGGAGATTGTTGTGGCAACGAACGCACAAATTGGTTCACATATATAAACACACCTAAAAGAAAAAAAGTCCAAGCGGCAAGTATATCCGCTAGAAATAGGTTGATTTCGGGGTCACACAGTATTGTGTACAAATAGAATTGGATGTGTCAGCTTAGTTAAAATAAAAAATTTAAATAGAAACAGAATAATCCAAGAAATTATCAAACCAAATAAATACATTAACAGAATTAATACATTAACAGAAACTTATTTCCTAAATAAATACATTAACAGAAACTACTTTATCAATGCAATTTCGGAATAATTTTGTTTAATTTGGTTAAAATTACTTCATAACTTATTAAATCCATTCAAAAGCAAATTAAAGTCCTAACTGCGTCACACCTACAATACCAACACACATAATTTATAATCAAAAATTATCAAACAACTTTTTCACCTCAAAAAATACAAATATCTATAAATTTAGGAAAACTTTTGTGAATATGTAATCAATATATATTTATTGCAACTAAACCATTTTAAAATTTTTCAAATTTCCAAAGAAAATACTCCTTAATTCAAAAGAATAATGACTCAACTTTGTTTTTGTTTTTATTTAAATTTTTTGCGAAAAAAAATAAAAACTCAAATAAATGAAACAGAAACAAAAGAAATTTTATTCATTATTTCTAATGGGATTTCTTATTGCAATTGTATGGCGTGAGAGTGCCATGCATTAGGTTAGTATAACCCTAATTACATTGGAACCTCTTAGATTAGAAAGCTGAAAGTCTTTGAGGTTATAAATGAAAAGAATCTAAAGTATCTAAAAGAAAGTAGGAGTTTAAACAACATAAACTCAAAAATGATGAAGGCATGGCTGTTTGTGCTTGTATTTGTTTCAACAGTCACAGGGTATCAACCTGTGAACTTACACAAACTGTGAATTGACAATTGTGACACCCAATAAACGAATATTTAGTGAATTATTGCAAAACATTGAATGAATTGAATTAAATCTTTGAATTAAAATTTTAACCCTTTTCGACCCTCCATCTTTTGCCATCTATTTATAAAAGTTACAGTGTAAACCATTTCTGTGTACTAATATGTTTAAATTTTAACAAACATTTCATATGCAAATTTATTTGACTTTAGAGACTTTTTCCTAATTGGTCTTGCTGACTGCCAAATGATACCAACATTACATTTTGTTCAACCTTTTTATAAAACTAATAAAATAAATTAAATTTAATAACAATAAAAAAAATTATAAGAGTATTCACTCCAACAGAAACTGTTTTTAACTACTTATTCGGAAAGCACGGGCATCGCCGTGCGAGCACCTTCCATATAGTAAAAAATATTTTAGTTGAATTATTTATTTATAAAATTTTATTTTATAAAACATAAATTTATGCAAACAAAATCATCTTGGTTATGCAAGAATGAAATACAGCAAGAAAAAAGTTTTTTTATTTTGCGTCTAAAATAAAGTCATTTCGATAACCTACTGCGTGTCGAAATGTCCTTCATTACGATACGCAAAGTTTTGTTTTTCAAGGTTGGTCACATTGGTCATACAAACTTCAGTGAAAATTAAAACGAATAATTATATAAATAAAATTAATAAGAATATCTAAATTAGTGTTAAATATTTTAATTAATTAAAATAATTAGTAATAGTAACAAAATTTCAAATTGACTATTTTTTAATAAAATACACTTTTTTCTAAATTTCAAGACAAAAAATGCAAAATAGAAAAAATAGTATAAAAAACTCGTTTCATAAGACGTTTTATCGCACTTATCCTTTAGAACACTCCCCGCTGCGCGGGTCGTTTTCTAAACAGATTGAGTGCGATAAAATCGTCGATTATGCAACTAGTTTCTTAATATACTATCTAATAATTTATAATTTAAAAAAATTACGTATTTTGCAATTGGATTTTTATACACGAACGGGACTACCGGCTTTTCTACCAAACGAATCCCGGCTCGGAAAATCTCTTAATTACAAAGAAGAAAACTTTACTTTACTAAACTTTAGAGATAGAAATTCTGTTGTACGAATAGAAAAAGTAAAAAAACTTTTTACTGGAAGTGAGATTGAGCTTTAAAAATAAAATGAGAAACGTCAGCACCCCTCATTACTTTGATCAATGTCTTCTAAAAGTTGATCATAATCTTCTTAAAGTAATCCAAAACTTTTTTATCATAATTATACACAGTTGAAAAAGTAACTGCAATATTTAAAGCAAGTCTTGCAATAGGAGCTATGCGTTGCAGGTTATTATTGAATTGTAAAGTAAATGTTGCATTAAACCTAATTTCAATGCATTTCTATAAAATTTAAAACAATTCTTGAATCATAATTTATTTCTATAGAACAGCTAGAAGTTTTAATGCACTTTGCTACAATTTAATACATTAATGAAATTTTAAAATTCACTAGAGTATTATCCATTTTATAAATATATAGTTAAAATCGTTTCATGTATGTTTTAGTTATCGCTTCTCAGCTGAAAGTTTATAATAATAGTGATTTTACTGTGGTATGTATGTTTTAATTTTTTTCCGTTGTAATTTTTTTTATTTTAATTTGATTAATTTAGGCAGGTGCGTAATAATCAAAGTATCTCGAAATTATGAGGTATTTTGCATTAAAATGTCATACTAAAAAAATGTTCCGCGTAATTTATTTAATGCAAATAACAGACATTTTTAAACAACAAACTTTTTTATTTTACTCCAAGTACTCTGTTAAATATTGATGCAAAGAGCATTAGTTTAACTTTATATAGCAAGCTTTGTATTGTTTTGTAATGGAAACTTCCGTAGGACCTATATGTGTAGCAATTTGCATTACATATTCAATTTTTTTTCAACTGTGTAGAGTGAATATAAAATAAACAAAAAATATTTTACCGGGAGTGAACCGTACTAAATGCTTATAAATCTAGTTCCAATTGTATTATGAGGTATAGATGTTATTGAGCGGTAAAAAAAACAGGTGCTTGGAGGACCTCCTTGGAGAACTCAAAAGCTAATAAGCTTCTTTCATACATATTTGTATGCATACATCTTCGTCCAAAGTGTCATCAAAATTCATGCACGAACGAATGTTGTATGTTCTCAACAAGCATAGTGAAAAAATCAGCTCTTGACGGTGAACCTCCAACCCTATGTCCAATGTAACCCAAAAGTTAATAAAGTCTTTCTCATATTGATTGAAATATTTTACCAACTTCTTAGGCTGGGGCCGTTATGGATTTTTATAGCTGAAATAAAAAAAATTAGTAGCAGGTAGCGGCCAGCTGGAATATATAGTTGAGGTCATAAACAATGAAAAAAAAAACTTTCGAACTTGAGATGAAGGGAAGTAGTGAAATGGGGTGATGTGTAAGGGGAGAAAACAGTTTTTCGTTATTTGTAACGAAACGAGGCCTCCTAGAGAAAAGTATTTCATACAAAAGTTGTAGATAATAAAAAAATCTAAAACTTTAGTGAACACATTTTTCGACATAACCTCAAAGTTTGCGAGAAAATTATGAAAAACCGATTTTTCTGTTTTTTATTTTTTTTTCGCGTGAAAATTATTTAATTTTAATGAAACTTTGTGAAAGTACGTAATTATTTGCGCATAATAAGCATGAATTTTTTCAATTATGGAAAATAAATATTTTTCGAGATTTTACCATTTTTCCGAAAAAACACCCCTATCTCCGGCGAACAACTTTATTGATTTTTTTTGGATTTTGATGTTGTACTAGTGCTTATTTTTTTTGACAAGATGCCTACTCTCAAATGGTATATTGATTTTAATGATTTATTGTTATTTAGCAGCTTAAAATTGAGAAAAACCGAAAAAAAAAGTTTTCGAATCTCGAACTTGTCGACTTTTTTAATTTTTTTCAATTTTTTAGCATATTTATGTTAATAGTTCATAATATTTAAAAGAAAAAACTTTCTTTGATATAAAATAAATAAAGTTAAATGAATTTACTTATTGGAAACAACGCTAAAATTGAATAAAGTAAAAAATAAAAAAATGCTGTTACGTATGCAAACAGAAAAAAATTTACAAAGTTTAAAATTTAACAGCATACTATACGGTTGCCACGTGTCCTACATTCGGTAGGACAGTCCTACTTTGGAGCAAGAACGTCCTACGTCCTCCTTTACTATAAAAATGTCCTACTTTAGGCAAACTGTAATACAATATCTTACACTGAAAAAAATAGATTTTTTTTCTTCCTATTTCTCTCAATAAACGCGCTAGCAAAATAAGTAATTGTTATTGCACCTTTACTTATATTAAAATTGTAACTGATTATTTAACTTTATGTCGAAAGGTTAGTAACAATAGTAAATAATTTACATTGCTGACATATGTGAATATCGATGCTTTATTGCACGATTTATTCAGGTTGTAAGCCACCATTGTTTAAATTTTGAAATAAACCCACCGTTAAACCACTGTTTTTTAAATAACTTTTGTTACAAAGTACCTGTTCTTAGAATTATTAATTATTATTAGTTATTATTAAAATAAAATGACTGAACCGAATTTTGTTATAAAGTAAAACCTTTGGCTACAGAAAGCTAACAATTTTGAAGGAATATGTAAATACTCAAAACTACTACTACTTATGAGTAACTTTTACAGTTACTTAACTACTTATGAGTAACTGGCTTACACCATAAGTTTATTGATTTTTTTGAAAGTGCCAATGAATCAGCAGACGGCATGTTTGGCTGTATTTCTGAGTTCTTAAAACTTTAAGTTTAAGTTTTTCGAGTGTTACCGCATTGGAGGCTAATAATATCAATGCGAATTTGTATGCCATTATTCATTATAAATAAATAAATTAGCATTACAGAAATAACGCCCATACATTCATTCATACTTACACCAAACCGAAACCGAATTTTTTTTAAAAAAATTTATTTTTAACTGAAAATTGATGTGGCACAAATCCAACGAGTTTTTTAGTTTTGAGACATTAGAGGTAGTGTGTCCTAGTGTGTGTAGTAGTTTTGTGTATTTACATATTCCTTCAAAATTGTTAGCTTTCTGTAGCCAAAGGTTTTACTTTATAACAAAATTCGGTTCAGTCATTTTATTTTAATAATAATTAATAATAATTAATAATTCTAAGAACAGGTACTTTGTAACAAAAGTTATTTAAAAAAACAGAGGTTTAACGGTGGGTTTATTTCAAAATTTAAACAATGGTGGCTTACAACCTGAATAAATCGTGCAATAAAGCATCGATATTCACATATGTCAGCAATGTAAATTATTTGCTATTGTTACTAACCTTTCGACATAAAGTTAAATAATCAGTTACAATTTTAATATAAGTAAAGGTGCAATAACAATTACTTATTTTGCTAGCGCGTTTATTGAGAGAAATAGGAAGAAAAAAAATCTATTTTTTTCAGTGTAAGATATTGTATTACAGTTTGCCTAAAGTAGGACATTTTTATAGTAAAGGAGGACGTAGGACATTCTTGCTCCAAAGTAGGACTGTCCTACCGAATGTAGGACACGTGGCAACCGTATAGTATGCTGTTAAATTTTAAACTTTGTAAATTTTTTTCTGTTTGAATACGTAACAGCATTTTTTTATTTTTTACTTTATTCAATTTTAGCGTTGTTTCCAATAAGTAAATTCATTTAACTTTATTTATTTTATACCAAAGAAAGTTTTTTCTTTAAAATATTATGAACTATTAACATAAATATGCTAAAAAATTGAAAAAAATTAAAAAAATCGACAAGTTCGAGATTCGAAAACTTTTTTTTTCGGTTTTTCTCAATTTTAAGCTGCTAAATAACAATAAATCATTAAAATCAATATACCATTTGAGAGTAGGCATCTTGACAAAAAAAATAAGCACTAGTACAACATCAAAATCCAAAAAAACATCAATAAAGTTGTTCGCCGGAGATAGGAGTGTTTTTTCGGAAAAATGGTAAAATCTCGAAAAATATTTATTTTCCATAATTGAAAAAATTCATGCTTATTATGCGCAAATAATTACGTACTTTCACAAAGTTTCATTAAAATTAAATAATTTTCACGCGAAAAAAAAATAAAAAACAGAAAAATCGGTTTTTCATAATTTTCTCGCAAACTTTGAGGTTATGTCGAAAAATGTGTTCACTAAAGTTTTAGATTTTTTTATTATCTACAACTTTTGTATGAAACACTTTTCTCTAGGAGGCCTCGTTTCGTTACAAATAACGAAAAACTGTTTTCTCCCCTTACACATCACCCCATTTCACTACTTCCCTTCATCTCAAGTTCGAAAGTTTTTTTTTTCATTGTTTATGACCTCAACTATATATTCCAGCTGGCCGTTACCTGCTACTAATTTTTTCATCTCAAAAAGGTAACGGCCCCAGCCTATCTCACGAAAATCGATTTGTAACTGTAGACTACAGTAGGGATAAACATTAACATAAACAGTCAAAAACCTCTTTTTAACTAGAAAGGACAAACGGAAAATTGACACACAACAATATTAAAAACAGCACTAAAACCTTAAATACCAAGTTTCAATAATAATGAAAACCCAAGATAAGAAGTTATTGAAGATTTAAACTTACAGGTGTTCAAGAGACCCTTTTCCATTTTTTCCAATTTTTAAATGAATCCAGTTCTTACATTTTAAAGTGAACCTGAATTATATACCAATCATGTACCTTGTAAATGAACGTATCTGTTGAAGGTTGCGTTGAAAATGGAATTGGAAAGATATGCTCTTCCTTAACTTAATTGGATGAGTTTGACGATTATTTGCGTAGTTTGAAACCATCTGAATCTAAAATTGTTACACTGGGGTTTTGTAATTGTAGTGCTTCTGATATTGTGTATGTAATTGTCAGTAGATTATTGACGCAAAAATCCTGCGCAATAAGTTTTGCAGTAACTGGTTATCTGTTCTCCATTATACCGATGAATAATTGATAATGGATGGCTAATTATATGTTTATACCAACAGTTTTCTTTCCCCAATAAGCTCTTTTTCCGTTCATCATATTGATTCTTCTCACATAATAACAGAAGATGATGTGTCTCTAATGATATCCAAACTTGAGAGTGATAAGGGCCCTGGTCCAGATCTGATTTCTAATTTATTTATAAAAAATATTGCTTCTGGTATAGTTGAACCTTTAACAATGCTATTTAATTTATCACTTCAACAATCGACATTTCCGGATAAATGGAAGGAATCTTTCATCATTCCGATTTTCAAATCAGGTGACATGGCGAACGTTGCGAATTATAGACCAATATCTATTATGAATGCTTTTGTGAAAATTCTAGAAAAACTTGTGCATTCTAGAGTCTTTCAACTGGTTAAGCAGAAAATTAACCCTCAACAACACGGTTTTATTTCTGGTCGTTCCACGACTTCTAATCTTCTTGAATTTTCTAACTATGCGTTTAACTCAATTGATAAGAATATTCAAGTGGATTGTATTCATACAGACTTTTCTCGGTCGACTTTTCATTGATGACTTATCGAAGATATTTCAGTGTGCTCATCTCTTCTATGCAGATGATCTAAAAATCTTTCTATCAATTAAAAGTGTGCAAGATTGTCCTAAACTTCAACGAGATTTAAATGAACTTTATAACTGGTGTGTAATCAATGATTTGCAATTAAATGTTAATAAGTGCAAGTTCATAACTTTTTCACGTAAAAGTCAAAATATTGTCTTTGATTATAACATTAATGGAATTTTGCTTGATCATGTTAACAGCGTTAAGGATTTAGGTGTCATATTCGACTCTAAACTTCGTTTTGATGAGCATATTAATTATACCAATTTAAAGGCAGTGAGACTTATGGGTTTCATTTGCAGAAGGTGCAGAGAATTTCGTAATCCTAAAGTGCTAATAGCATTATTCAATAGTCTAGTTCGGAGTATTCTGGAATATGGTTGTCATATTTGGCACCCTTATTATGACACATACTCTAAGTTAATTGAAAGAACGCAAAGTAGATTTACGAGAATTGTGTGTTTTAATGCTATACCATGCACTGGGAAGCTCTCATACCATACCAGGCTTGATAAGTTAAGTATGACTACTTTGGAGTCGCGAAGGTATCTACTTGATGAAGTCCTTTTATATAAAATTCTTAATTCTCTTATTGATACTAATTAATTTTTATGCACCGTCCTATAGAACTCGATTAAACCAGCTGTTTTTGCCATCGGCCTCTCGAACAAATATAGGTATCTCCTCACCAATAACAAAACTTCAGATTTATCATAATGAGATTTTTTCGAGTGTTGATTTATTTCATGTTTCGTTAAGTGTATTCAGATCGAATTGTCGTATTATATTTTAAATGATTTTGTAGATTCACATACTGATAAATTCTACATAAAATAATTTATTATTTAATTATTGTTTTAATGTTTTTATTTAAGTTTATATGTTTTCGTTTGATGCAACTTTTGAGTCTCTTGACAAAAAAACTTAATTGCTAAATATTTAATGTTATTATTGTTACTTATTAATATTTTTTTTATTATTTTCTATTTTTAAATGTATTTCTTAATGGTGTACCATCTAGTTTTTATTATAAATTGTTGTAGCATGTAACTGGGAAACTGTTTGCTGCAAATAAAAAAAAAAAAAAAAAAAAATTGGATATACCGATGGATTGTTTGAGAGTTCTTGCAGCGAGAAACGTAGCAGATGATGTCCCATATGTAACCGTAGTTAGCGGATAATGTTCAATTTAATGTTCAGGACTGAATCGCCAGATAAATCTTTGGTAATCTCTGTATAAAGGATCTACAAAAAATTTTCTGTAGATTTTTCCAACATCGGCGCAGAAGACTATGTTGTTCAAACGAAATCGCATAATGATAAAAACTAAATCGTTCTGTGTGGTGGGATCTGCTAGGAGCTGTTGTTTAAGAAAGATGCTGCATTTTGTTCAGTAGCATTCAATAAATACAACTCAAAGCTTTCTTGTCATTGAACCAGATTTGAGGACGAATTGTAGGAAATAGGTAAAACTGTTGTGATTAGTTCACACGTAAATGTTTCACTTGAATTTGCTCTTTGTAGCTAAGTGATAAATATTCAGCCATGAACTCACTTCTGGAGAAAACGGGGGATAGATCTTGTAGGTTGTTGGTGGTTTTTGCTAGTACTATCATACTCATTGATTTTTCGTCAAGCCCTGGGTCCTCGACAAAGTAGAAACTTTACATACATACAAACAAAAAAAAGCGTCCATCAACACCTCAGAGCGCATGGTGTTGTGGGACCTTGGTCTCAAAAGGTATGTTTGTCTTGTTGTGACACATATTGTAATTCCCATAGCACAACACTTTTAATGAAAAAAAAATACTATGCACAGTTAC
This sequence comes from Diogma glabrata, assembly GCA_963693315.1. Lineage (NCBI taxonomy): Eukaryota > Metazoa > Arthropoda > Insecta > Diptera > Cylindrotomidae > Diogma > Diogma glabrata. Next base: position 57,955,452 of record OY856187.1, on the reverse strand, counting down.
AGAATGAATGGAACTGTTATAAGATAATATGACTGTATTTATTAATATTTTAAATGAAGTTTGGAGTTTTTTTAAGTGTTGTACTTTTAAAATTTCTTGTAGTGTAGAATGTAATCTTTTTACTAGGGAATTACCTGTATGTGAGTGTATAGATGTGTAATGGTATTGGATTGATTAGGATTCTAAAAATTCTTGCATTCCAAACCCTGTGAATGCTTCTTCGTTATCGAAAATTATTTTATTTGGTCGTCCATGTATATTTAAGTAATGTGTTAGATTTTCAATAATTTTCTTATTACTTTTGTTAGTCATCGGGTATGCTCCGGCGTATCTAGAAAATTTATCTATAATAGATAGAAAACAATTATTTTCGAAGAAACAAAGGACTATATGGAGAATTGGTTTAGAGGGGGTTTCTGTTAAGTGGAATTGAATTGGGACTGTGTTGCGGTCATATTTTACTTGTTTACATATTGTACATTCATTTATATGTTGTGTTATCATTTGTTTCATGTCATGGTTTCTTAAATATTTGTAGTTTTCCTTAATTCCTCTATGATCATTTAATTCATGTCTTTCTTCGATTAATTTATTTTGTTCTGTTGTACTTTCTATGTCTTTTAAAAATTTAAGGGATCTTAAAATGAGATTTTTATATTTGGGATATTTTTCAAATGTTGGAGTAAAGTGTATTTCAATTAGTTTATATATTTCGTCATTGCAATATATGCATATAGGAGTTTTATTTTTTATGAATTCAGATATAATGTTACATAATTTTTGGATTTCGTTATTGTTTTGGGTATTAGAGATTGTGAAGGTAATTCGTTTTTTATCTTTGAAAAGAATTGTAGAAATGGGTTCATTTGGTTCATAACTAGGTTGGTTTAAGATAATTAATTGATTTTTAAACTGGATAATTGAATTTTTACTAATGGGGATAATTGGTGGATTAAGGGTATTTGTTGAATCGTTGGTATTAATTTCAATTCTTGATAAAGAGTCTGCGTTTGTATTTTTAGTACCTTTTTTATAGTTTATGTTGTAATCGTATTCTTCTAACTTGAGTCTCCATCGTATAAGTTTAGAATTGGGTTCTTTTAATGAAAATAACCATGTTAAAGGTTTATGATCTGTTATAATAGTGATCTTGCGTTCAAAAAGGTAAGGTCTAAGATATTTTGTTGCCCATACTATGGCTAATAATTCTTTTTCAATTGTGGAATAGTTTTGTTCAGTCTTTGAAAGGGTTCTTGAGGCATAACATATTGGTAAATCTTCTCCAATTGTTCCTTGGGATAGTTTTGCTCCTAGAGCTACGGTGCTCGCGTCTGTGGTAACTAAAAAAGGTTTTTTGAAGTCAGGGTATTGTAAAATGGGTTCATTGCATGAAAGGGTTTTAAATTTTTCGAAACATTCTATATATTTGTTATCTAATTTTATTAAATTTTCTTTTCTAAGACAATTGGTTAAAGGTTTTGTTAAGTTTGAGAAATTGGGTATAAATTTTTGATAATAACCTAAGAGGCTAAAAAATGATTTTATTTCTTTTTCAGTTTTGGGTAATGGGAATTTCTGAATTGCGTTTATTTTATCGGGATTTGGTTTAACACCATTTGGGGTTATTATATGACCTAAAAATGCTCCTTCTTTTTTAAGAATTCTGATTTATCGATGTGAATTTTTAAATTAGCTTCTTTTAGTTTTTTAAATACTTTTTCGATACTATCTAAATGTTCTTGGAGGGATGTAGAATATATGATTCTGTCATCCATGTAACATAAGCAAATCCTTGTAGATTACCTAAGACGTTGTCCACTACTCTTTGAAAAGTTTCTGCTGCGTTTTTCAGACCAAAGGGCATTCTAACATATTCGTAATGTCCGAAATCTACTGTAAATTCTGTTTTTAGGATATCTTCTTTTTTTACTTCTATTTGGTGAAAACCTGATGCTAAATCGAGTGTTGAGAAATACACACATTTACCGAGTTGGTCAAGAATATCTGTTATATTGGGTAAGGGGTGTTTGTCGTCAATGGTTTGTTCGTTTAGTTTTCTATAATCTATAACTAATCTCCACTACTTTTTTCCACTGGCGTCGGGTTTCTTCGGGACTATCCAAATTGGGGAACTCCACGGGGAGTAACTAGGTTGTATGATACCTTGATTTAACATTTTGTTGATTTGCTCTTCAACTTCACTTTTGTGAACTTGGGGAAAACGATAACTTTTAGCAAAAACGGGGTTTTCATTGTTTAAATTTATTTCATGTTTAATCTTGTTAGTATATGTTAATTTTTGGTTTTCTTTAAGGAATAATTCTTTATTGCGTTTACATAATTTTTCAATAGCTTTTTTCTTTTCATTATTTAAATGTTCAGTTCTTATTAAGTTTTTAGTATCTGTGTTATTATTTTCGGGTTCTAAGTTAATGCTGTAATGGTTAGTTTCTGATTTAAATAGTTTGTCAAAAGGGACTGCTTTCAATGGTTGTTCTATTGTAAAGTTTTGTTCTTTATTAGTGTAATTTGCTACTTCTACTGCAGCATACCAATTTTTTCTGAGATAAACTCCTTCTGGGATGATGATATGTGTATTAATTACACAAGGGGTTTAAATAAATTTCACCGCTTTCTATATCAACGGGTAGTTCGATTATTGTTTTAGTACGAGGGGGAATAGAAAATTGTTTCGACACATGGTTCAGTTTAAACAATAGAGGAACTTTCATTTTGACAGAATCAGCTAGGTTAATTGTAATTCTTAGTTGTTGCATTGTTTCAAGTCCTATTAATCTATCGAAATATTCGTGAAATTTAAATGCGATTAATTCTAAAGGTTCTCTGGTTTTGAATTCCATTGATCAATTTATTTGAACAGATTCATTAACTTTGTGGGTATTAAGAAGAGTCTTTATTAAAATGGGTTGAATTTTCATTATCCGTGAGGAATGTATTAAGTCAGGGTTTAAGAATGATTTATTAGATCCTGTATCAATTAATAATTTTTTATTTTTGTCGGGGCTGTGTTTAATTAAGATATAGGGTAAATTATAAGTTTGGTGTTGGTCGAAATCTAGGTAGCCGATTCCACAAGGGAGGCATTGAGATGAAAATCCTCATCTTGAATTTTGTTATCTAAATTTGGGTGATAATTGTTATCAATTATATTTTCTGAAATATTATTTAATTCATTCGTTGTGTCTATATCCATTAGTGGTTCGGGCTTAGAAGTTATATGATTTACTTGATTATATTTGGGAATATTAGGGGATGTATATTGTTTGTATTTATTAAAGTTGGAACTTGTATCCATTGGTTCATAATTTCTAGTTATTGGGGGTCTAATTGTTATTTTGATAATTATTGTAATTATTTGGGTTTGTAGAGGTCTATGATTATAATAGTGATTAGGTTTTGGTCGATTAAAATTTGGGAAATGTTGTATTATATTCAGTATTATTTTATTTGAACAAGAGTTAGATCTTTATTAATTTATATAACTTATTTTATTTACATCCCATGATCAACTCTGATCTATATTAAAAAATTACAATTTTATATACCTTGCAAATTATCTGGTTTTCGTATGTACACAACATTTACATAATAAACAAGATCATAAAACTTTACGGTAACATTAATTAAATACAGTGAAACCTTACAAATCTATATCTAACATCTCCCTCTTTAAAATTATATAAGTTTTCCTATAATAACTTGATTATTCTAAATATATTTTTTACTCAACAATTTCAAAATTTGCAACAATATTTTACTTCCTAATACTCCCTTTTTTTTTTTTTTTTTTTTTTTTTTTTTTTTTTTTTTTTTTTTTTTTACACAGGACGAGTATGCTATAAGTAGATAATAGTTTAATACATAGTAATAAATAAATAAATAATTATGAATACAATAACAATTTAATGAACTAAAACATAAATATCCGATATTCTATACAACATGCATTGAACCATTTCACAATATCAAAGAAAAATGAAATCAAAATTTTTTCTTACTCTTTTACTATTTTACATTTTTTTTTATTTTTTTCTTATGTGCGTGTGTAAGAAGAACCATTTCAATTTGCATGTCTTAAAAAGCTTGTATTGCGTCTTAATAATTTTCCATCATCCAACTCAACCCAATACGATCTTGGTGCCCTATCTTTATCATGTATCTTGGCCGGAATCCATTCACGTCCATTTCTTAGCCAAATTTTGTCACCTTCCTCAAAACTAATTCCATTATGTTTATTTGTATTATAATATTTCAGCATTTTATTTTTCTTGATTTTGAAATTATTTTCCAAATTCGGAACTTCTCTTGATCTGTATAAATATTCTTTCCCAGGAAGCAAAGTCCTTGTGTTTCTACCCATCATTAATTCATTTGGTGATAATTCTATATCTTTAAGTGGGGTGTTTCTATACTCGCTCAATGCTTCCCATAGTTCTTGATTTGATTCACACGATTTTTTTATTAAATGTTTTGAAATTTGTACCGCCCTCTCTACCATGCCATTTGCTTGAGGATAATTTGGACTGGTAGTATGAATTACAATATCATACATGGAACAAAAGTTTTTGAACATGTATGATCCAAATGGCATATTATCAGCTATTATCTCTCTTGGAATGCCGTGAACAGAAAAAATGTATTTTAATTTATTAATTATAGATAATGCAGTTTTATTTTTCATGGTTTGGATATCCAAATATTTTGAGTAATAATCAATTATTATCAAGTAATTTTGATTTTTTATTTCACATATATCTATGCCTATTTTATAAAAAGGAAATTGCGGTATGGTATGAGGAAGCAATTTTTCCTTAACATTGGCATTTCTAAATTTTTGACATATATTACAACTCGTTATTTTATTTTCAATGCATTCATTCATGCCCGGCCAATAAACTAACGATCTGGCCCTACTTTTTGTTTTCTCTATACCTAAATGTCCTTTGTGTAATAAATTTAATATATTGTCTTTTAATGATGTCGGAACAATTAATCTTTCATTTAGAAATATCAACTTGTCTTCTAGAATTAGATCATTTCGATATTTCCAGTAAAACTTTAATTCTTCAGCTAAATTCTTTTTTTCCTCCGGCCAACCCTGTTCTAAAACTTCTTTCAATTTGCTTAGTACTGGATCACTAGCCGTTTCCTTTTGGAACATAATTTTTTTCTCATCACTAACATTAATTGTGTGTATGATTTCAGACAAATCTTCTATCTCTGTACTTTTTTCATTCATATCGTAATATCGTGATAACAAGTCTGCTATATACATAAATTTGCCTGGTAAAAATTTTAGTTCTATCTCATAGTTCAATAGCCTCAATCTCATTCTCTTTAGTTTTCCAGACGGTATTTTCGCAATCTCTTTTGTCATGATGCCAAGTAATGGCTTATGATCTGTCATTACAGTAATTTTGCGACCGTAAATCCAGTTGTGATACTTTTTACATGCAAAACAAATCGCTAACATCTCTTTTTCTATTTGGGAGTAGTTAGTTTCTGCCTCTGTAAGACTTCTCGATCCAAAACTAATTGGCTTATTCTCTTGCATAATGCAACATCCTATTCCATCTTTACTACTATCCGCTTGGATTGTAACTTCTTTTTCAGACTCATACGTTTTTAGTGTTGGAGCATTTATTATCATATGTTTTATTTTTTCTATACACTCGGAATGAGCTGGCAACCAGTTGAAAACCACATTTCGTTTTAAAAGTTCTCTTAATGGTTTGGACGTTTCTGACAAGTTTGGAATGAAACTTCGTACATAGTTTATCATTCCTAACATCCTCTGGAGATCTTTTTATTTTTTGGATTTTTAATTTCCGAAATTGCTTTCGTTCTGTTTGGGTCGCAAAATATTCCGTTTTCTGATATGATATGTCCTAAGAAATTTACACTTTTAATCTTATATTGAAATTTATGGGGATTAAATTTGACATTTAAACTTCTAGCTCTCTGCATGACTTTATTCATTATTTCGTCATGTTCTTTTAAAGTATCTGCTGCGATCAAAAAATCATCAATATAAATGCTAAGCCCTTCTATATCTGCAAAGTTTCGTTGATTATATTTCTGAAACACTTCAGGTGCAGTTTTTATCCCAAACGGAAGACGCTTGAAACGATAACATCCAAAAGGAGTGCTAAACGTGCATAATTTGGATGACTCTTGATCTAGTTTTACCTGCCAATATCCATCCTTCAAGTCTAATACCGAGAAAAATTTTTTATTTGCTAACTTGGCAGTCAACTCCTCGAATGAAGGTATTAGATAATTTTCTTGTTTGATGGCTTCGTTAAGGCTCTTGGGATCTAAACATAATCTAAGGGATTTATTTGGTTTCTCTACTATCACAAGATTTGATATCCAATCGGCCGGTCCATCAACTTTTTCAATAATGTCCTTTTCTACTAACTTATTTAATTCATTTTTAAGTGGATCTACCAATTTCAGTGGAATTCTTCTTGCTGGTTTAACCACAGGACACGCGTTTTCTTTAATTTCAATTTTAAAATCATTAACAAAGAGACCCAGTCCTTCAAAATTTTCCTTATGATTTTCTACAAACTTCTTTTTTTCATCTATTGTTATATTATCAATTCTTTTTATTAACTTCAAATCCCTACATGCATTTAATCCTAAAATTGGCGTTGTATTGGCATCATAAATAACAAATTTCAACAATAATATCTCATTTTTCACAGAACAAACAAGTTCTGATGTTCCTAAAATCTCTAATTGTGTGCCCCCATAGGCTTCCAACCGCATCGAACTTTTCTCAATCTTTACGTTTTTCAATTTTTTAAATAATTTAAACGGTAGTACATTAGTTTCCGCCCCACTATCAAGCTTAAAATTAATCAAGTTATCCTCAACTCTTACTAATTGACACCACTGGTTTTTTTTCTTCCAAATTATTTTCAATAGAATCAATATAAAAATTCTCACCTTCTGTTTGTATGATTTCGCGTACTCTTTTTATGAAACATGCCGCTGCAAAATGGTTCCTCTTACCACAGTTAGCACAAACTTTTCCATAAGCTGGACAGGAACCTCGAAAATGACTTTGCGAACAGTACTTACACATTTTGATTTCATTATTTCCTGCATGCGTAGTATTTGGAATTATCTGATTATTTAACCTAAAATTTTGATTAAAATTAGTTTTATTAAAGCTACGAAAATTATTCCTAAAATTATTTTGATTAGATTTTTGGATGTGCAACTTATCTTCTTTAATAACGTCCAACGATGTGCTCGGCTTCTGTATCTCCAATAACTGTGATTTCGATGTTTCTGCAGCTCTACCCATTTCAATAGACTTTTCCAGCGTCAGGTTTTCCGCTTCTAAATATCTTTTCTGTAATCCTTTATCACGGATGCCCAAAACTATGCGATCACGTACCGTGCGACTATCGTCTTTGAAACCACATGTTTTTACAAGCTTTTTCAAATCTATCAAAAAATTATCAAAAGGTTCTGCATCTTCCTGTTTTCTTGTATGAAAAATGAAACTTTCATACACCTCATTTTTCTTGGGTTGACAAAAGTTTTCAAAAGCCTCAATGACCTTCGAATAGACTTTTTTATCTTCATCACTTAGATCAAAAGAATTAAAGACTTCCAATGCTTCTGGTCCAACAGCATTTAAAAAAATTGCGATCTTTATTTCATCTTTCTTCGCGGTAGCCTCAATAGCCACACAAAATATTTCAAAATTCTGCTTAAATTTTCTCCAGTTTTCAGCAATATTTGCCCCATCTAATACTAGCTTGTCCACTTTTTTTAAATATTCCATTTTGCTTACTTGTTTATTTACTGTGATAATTCTAGTTTTAGGAGGCCTTCCACGTGGTGCTTTGTGATGCAAATTTTCCAATGTCGATTTCTTTTTCTTCGTTGTGCCCATTTATTTTCACAATAACTATTTTTAGTTCACACTCACAGATGATTTTTTAATAATTTAATAAAATTTAGAAACAAATAACGTAAACTGCGCCATATTATATTCAGTATTATTTTATTTGAACAAGAGTTAGATCTTTATTAATTTATATAACTTATTTTATTTACATCCCATGATCAACTCTGATCTATATTAAAAAATTACAATTTTATATACCTTGCAAATTATCTGGTTTTCGTATGTACACAACATTTACATAATAAACAAGATCATAAAACTTTACGGTAACATTAATTAAATACAGTGAAACCTTACAAATCTATATCTAACATGTTGTTTTGGTGAAAATGAATTATAATTTGGGAATAGGGGTTTTGGTTGAAATTGGTTATAATTGGGAGACAAAGGCTTTGGTTGGAAGTGATTTTAGTTTGGGATGAACTGTCTTTGAGGAAATTGATTAAAGATTGGGAATGGTTTTACGTTGTTAGGTTTAAAAAGGGTGTAGTGGGTGATATTGGAGAGTGAGAATAAGTTTTTCTCATGTAAGCCATGTTTTGTTCCTTAAGGCAATAATTAAACGCTTCTGCCAAAGAAATTGGTCGGGTTGCTCAAATCATTGAGCCAAGGGGTACTCTTAGTCAGTATAAAAACATATTTAAACACATTTGTTCATATAGATCAGATTTTGCTTTAATAATGTCTTTATTAGTTTCATTTAATTTGATTTGTTTTATAATAGAGCTTTGTATGTCTATTATTCGCGAGAAAATTTTTTCGATAGTGTCTAACCCTTGATGTATGTTATGTAGGTTTTTGATTAAACTTGTTTCATTACGTTTATCCGCGTAATGCGTTGTTAGATTGTTTTTGTTTCTGTCCAATTAAGCGCTGTACCATACATGGTAAGTATTTCGTTTGCATAACCGATAATTTTAATTCTGATTGCTCGTAGCAAAATTGTAGAACAAGGTTTACCATCTGCTTTAGCACATAGGCTTAAAATTTCTTCTACATTTTGGGTAAATTCGAAAAGTGTATGTTTTGACCCTTCATATTTAGGTAGGTCTTTTATTGCTTTTAGGATTCTTAAGTGATTAAATACTTGGTCTTCCATGTCAGCCTCGAGATTTTGTAATACGCGAAAGTTTTGGATTTGTCTGGTAATTTGGTCGATGTCTGTCTAAATATCACTGTTGCTCATAAGAGTTAAATTATTCAAAAAGAATTTGCAAAATGAGAATATATATATATATATATATATATATATATATATATATATATATATATATATATATATATATATATATATATATATATATATATATATATATATATATATATATATATATATATATATATATATATATATATATATATATATATATATATCTATATATATATATATATATATATATATATATATATATATATATATATATATATATATATATATATATATATATATATATATATATATATATATATATATATATATATATATATATATATATATATATTTATGTAATTGTATATAAAAATTTTATTTCTAAAAGAATATAGGTTATAATTGGTTGGTAAGAGAGAGGATATACAATCAATAAACTCACAATAACATCAATATTACAAAAAACATTTTATTGTCACTTTTTATTATTTTGTCCGTTTTCTTGAGCTTTTATTTTATTTATATTTTCTCTACTTGATTTTTCTATTTATATTTACTATTTCTAAATTTTTCTTTTCCTTAATTTTCCTTTTTTAAATTTTCTTTTATTTTCATTTTCTATTGTTTTTTTTTTAATTTTCAATTTTTTAGCCTTTAATTTATTTTACTTCAATATATATTCTTTTCTTTATTGGTAATTTTCTTTTTAAATTTTATTTTCAATTTTCTACTTTAATTTAGTTTTAATTAAATTAATAGTTTTATTCAAATTTTATTCAATTTTAATTTTATTTTAATTTTTCAATAATAAAATTTTCTTTTAATTTAATTTTATTCAAATTTTATTCAATTATAATTTTTTCAATAATAAATTTTTCTTTTAATTTTACTTTAAAATTTTTTTTTTCAATAATAATTTTTCTTTTATTTTTCAATTTAATTTATTTTCAATTTTAATATTAATTTATTTTTCAATTTAATTTATTTTCAATTTAATTTATTTTTTATTTTTCAATTTTATTTACTTTCACTTATTCACTTCACACTCTTTTTTCTTGTAGATATTCACTCTATGGGTTTTAAATTATGGGTTGATAAACCGTCAGCCAATTAAAGACCAAACAATTGTGAAATAAAATTTTAAAATTTTTTCACTGATAAACCGTCAGCTAAAAACTCAAAAAATTATTTTAGGTTGATATTAAAATATCATCCTATCAACTGCGCCAATTATGAATATTAACTAAATAATACTAAATTTTTATTATAATTCCAATTTCTTATATACTAAATTTTAACAATGGTTCTTTCATAAAAATTATTCTCATGATAAATTGTTTATATTAAATTGTTTATAAAAATATTTTATTTATATGAAACTTGAGAAATCAAAATATATTGAGTTATTTATTATTTGTTTGTATTAAATTTTTGTCTTGAAACTAAAATTGTTTACGTTAAAATATTACAATGAAATCGACTTAAAAAGAATCAACTTAAAGAACTATTAAATGATACAATGAAATCAATTCTAAGTTATCCGATTAATTTAAATGTTTATATTAAAAATTATTAAAATGTTAAAATGTTTATATTATCCAAAAATTGTTTATGCAAGTGTTCTAAAATAAAATCTTAACATAATTAAAATGATTCTATACAATACAAAGTATTTCAAACAAGTAAGTTTCTAAGGATTGGTGGATATTCAGCCTTCACCAGACCTCTACGTTACAAAATGGTGCCTAAAGTAGGGCTCTAGACCGACAGTTTAAGTCTTTTCAATCTAAAAAAAGATATTGTGAAGGCCACAAAAGTGATTGGTTTGTTTTTTTTGTAAAAATTTTAAATGTTTATTTGATTAATACCGCAAGAGTGATTTTTACCCCTTAAGTCCAATGCTTATCGGAATTTCGCTTCCAATGCTATCGGAACAATGGCGTGGCATCTGAGTGGAGTAATGTTGCGTCTTCGTAAGAGCTTAGCCTTTTAGGGTGTTGTTGGGATGTGGTGTAGTGGGCAATAACAGAGATACATCTGACTGGACAACTGGTATTGAGTCAACGCCTGCAATGAGGTGATATTGTCTATACTTCGTACCGAGGTCGTTACATCCAAGGCATAAAAAAGATTGACATCTTTTTCCCAATACAAATTTTTTGCGTGTTGGAATTGGTTTGGCAAAAGAACGCACACCTGGAATGTTGCACGTGTGACAGGCGTCTAACACCTAGCTATCGCGAGATACTTTTACAACTTTTTCCCATCTTTTTCCCACCTTTTTCTATCTTTTTCCATCTTTTTCCATATTTTTTCCATCTTTTTTCATATTTTTCCACCTTTTTTCATTTTTTTTCCATCTTCTTCCATCTTTTTCCATCTTTTTTTAATCTTTTTTCCATCTTTTTACCGCTTTTTCCCATCTTTTTTCCATCTTTTTTTGCATCTCTTTTCCATGTTTTTTTCCATGTTTTTCCCATCTATTTTCCAATTTTTTTACTCAAAAGCCAACCTTCTTGTGTTTTTGAGGATTTGCTTACGAAATTGTTTTTTTGAAACAGATTTTGTTAATTTTTGTTCAAATTGTTCTAGTTCTTTATTAACTAATTTTTTTTTTCCAATTTAAAAAAACTAATTGTTCGTTCTCTCAAATTTTACATCCTTTTTTGTCATGTTTTTTATATTGTTAGCGCTAGATCCATTAATCTCTTACTCGAACCATTTAATTTAAGTGATACAAGATTTAATTTTTTTCGTTCTTCAACTCTTTTTTGTGTTTTTCCTGTGTGGTCAATATGGCTTCCTAACCCAACTTCATCAGCGACGGGAGGGGTGTTTATGTGATTAAAAAAATTCAAAACCAAAATAATTGTATCAATTCTACTTCACAAAACATCGGTCAGTTCGACTCGTGTTCTAGGTCTAATGAATTATACCAAATGCAACGTTCAGATTTGCTTTTAGGTTAAAAAAATTTGGAAATCCAACACCAATTGTTTTGATCTGTATTGCTCGTGTTCTACATCAAACAGATGTAGCAAACACTTTCAATTGTGTTTATGGCACCTTGTCACATCTGTAGACCAAAAATAAAAAATTACAAATCAACAAAAACTGATCCCTCCACGGTGGTGGGCAATGGGCATATACTTACTTCACAAAACAGTTATTTAGAAACTTTGTTCCCTACCCATTAATTATTGTTTTTTCTTTAGAAAGTTGAAAGTATCAACCAAACTGTAAAATATCCTTTGCCAGTGTAACTCTTTTATTTTCTTATTTCCAATCGTTCTATCAATCGAGTCCCATCTATCCCTTAACTTCTTTTTATTTATTGTAAAATCATCATGATTTCGGAAAATTATCTTTTTGTTTTTGTTAATTTGAGATTTCCTTTTAGTTTTGTTTATGTTTATTTTTTTTTTTGTTATTATTTAAAACCTTTTGAATTTTTCTTTTATGGTTTTCTCTTGTTTTTCTTAATAAAATTTTCAAAAGAAGACTATAAAATAGGATTCTGAAAGGGTTGTTTAGGTTAAAATAGTGTTTTTTTATTCGACGTTGGGGAGGAATTGATTTTAATAAAACAGATTTTTTTTTTGTTTGTGTTTTGTTTTTTGCTGATACGGTTGATTTCGTTTTGATACAATTTTAAGGGTACTATTGAGAGTGAATGAACGAAAAAATATTGTGACAGTATTATGATGTTTGGATTGCAAATGAATAGATGGATGGTTGAGGCAAGATTGTATTTCGGTTGAATAAAGAATATTATTTTAAACTTAAATAAGATGTTTAAAAGAGTGTTTTTGCAAGTTTGTTTTTTTTTTGTTTTTTTGGTGTTGGCATTTTCTTTTCAATTTATGAGTCTTATGAGGCTTAAAAGTTTGAAATAATACTTTTATGGTGTTTGATAAAAAAAGGTAAATTGAAAGTGGATCCCAAGTAACAATTTGATTTACCTATTTAAGGTTATAAACATTTATAAAGTTTTCTAATCGAAGCATTTGATGATATTCCACACTGCTAAATATATCTATTCAACCTTTACACATCATAAAAGGGCGAAAAAAATTAATGTTATAAGACCTTATGCAATATGATTTTTTTGCTTGTATAAATGTTTTTGATACTATTTGTAGCGGTTTTCTATTTGGCCTAATAGCCTTTAGAAATTAGATAAAAGAAAAAATCTAATATTACAATGAGCAACCTCATGGTCACCAAATTGACTTATGATACTTTCACTTTCAAGTTTGTAAACATCCGCGTGGACCTTGCAGATAAGCAATTCTTTACTTAATCTACCACGCGCAATTCAAATTAAGAGTTTACTTTCTAGCATACTAGCTGGATACTGATTGATTGCCATGTCATTGTTATTGAGCCTCCAATTAAAAACTAGGTATGCCAAATTTTTCTGAAGAACCTAAATATTCTATATAAAGGTAGTCCTAAAAAAAGAACCTGCAAAGAATTACATAAAAGTCTTGGTGTGCATCTTTTGACTGAGCTATCCTCAGGTTATTTAACCACAGTGATGCTCAGTTACGCAGCTACCCAAAAAAGGCGGATACTTAATGGTCTAGCTTGTTGTCTGATAATTTGGAAATAATAAGTTCTGCCGTAAAGCACACTTTTGTCAACATTCACCAAAAAGAAACCTTAATATATGCCTTAATATAAGTCGTGGCAAATAGAGAAAAACCTAACCGAATTAACAGAAGCATGGTAACAAGAGATTTATAGCCCAAGACACTTGGGTTGCCGGCTCATTTAAGCCCTACAAATTTTTTCGGGATTTTGTCTATTATGATACAAGTTGGACATAATAGAAGACATGCAATCAAGGATTAATGTGAACTGCAAAGCTTTTGGTTGCACCAAAGCAGAACCAAGAATATTATCCCTATATCCAAAAATTAGTGAAAATTGATTATTGCGAGCAGACTGATCAGTCTTTGTTCATAATGTGGAATGTCTTTGGAAACTCCTTTTTAAGAATGCAGGTTCTTAAGACAACAATAAAGTTTGAATTTCTGAGGACTACCGGTGCTGTGCAAAAAATTGTAAAACACACTTGAGTAGTTTGAAGAACGCTTGCCAGATTTCCATGCATCTGATCACACAGTACCTCTAACTGGATTTCAAAGGAAATATAGTGTTGTATTCCATCGATAGATGATTAATATGTAGTTGATGTGCTATTGGGCCGTGTGGCCAATATGTTATTTGGCTCTCTGTGAGCTCCGATGCAAAATGTTTTTCGTCAGATAGGGGGCACAATTTCTACAAAGCAGAATATCTTCAACTCTTGAATATGAGGATGACATAAAGCACTTGGAGCCACAACAAAAAAGTAACATTCTAACAAGACTATCATCTAGCTTTTTCTGTGTTTTTAAAAGATCCTTGGTAAGCTGCTAAACCTCTTTTGACCTGTTGGTGGACGTTTTTTATAACAATAAAAGTTCTTTTCTACTTTAGGTATAAATTTTTTATTTAATTCAATACATTTTCTAGGAGTATGGCATAGTTTTAGACTAATCTTAAAGAATACTAACAGCCATGCTTTAGCCCAATACGACCTGTAACTCGCGGTATTTCGGAGCAGTTTTCGGTGGAGCGTCGGTGACCATCCGCTCGTTAGAGATGAGTTGAGATCGTGAGATTAGTTGATAACACTTTGCGAAGTTTTAAAGTTTCATAAAATTTCTGCAGTGTTTAATATTTCTCAACTCATTTGTATAACCACCAAGCATACTTTAGGATGCCCAAATATAAACGGTTTTTGTTTTCTAAGCGTTTTTGAAAGTCTAATTGTATTCTTGACAAGGTAGTTGGAATTTTTTTGTCCAAGCCAAGAGAACAAGACCCAAAAGAGGTTTCACTAAAAAAAATTTTTTGAAAATTTTTGGATTTATTTTTATTTTAATTTAACACAATGAAATTCTCTAAAATGTAATGACATCATTCAATTTGTCCAATCACATTTTAATTATACTAATAAAAGTGATATTAGTAAATATTCAACCTATATCCCAGTCCCCTATATCCCAGTAATCACGACTTTTTTATTTTTCTTACAGAAATATGAATTAATAGAATTATAAATGAATACAAACTCTTCAAATAATATTTCTTGACAAATCCCATTTTTTCATGAAAAATAATGTTTTAGTAAAGTTATTGACATTATATTCTTCTGGTTGGTTGTTTATTTACAATTTTAGATTAAATTTATTTTGTTTAACGCCTGAATAGATTTATAGCAAGCCAGAAGAAATACAAACAATTCACGCATAATGCATAAAACATAAAAAATATAAAAAAATCAAAATGGCTAAACATTTTCTAAGCGAATTCCCCTCGACTGATCAAGCAAGTGGTATTGTTAATAACCCTCGGCTTTTGGTCTCGTGCTATTTTCAATATACTTGCTTTCGAAATTTTTGGCTAAACATTATTTCGATTTATCACATAGAATTATCACTATTTTTTGCGTTAGTTTTATTTTAATTTAAACCAATGAAATTCTCTAAAATGTAATGACATCATTCAATTTCACCAATAAAACTTGAATTATACTAATAACATATATTTATACGTCTGGCCTACTTGGATATTAAAAATTATCAATCTAATTTTGAAATAATTAACTGATATCACAGTAGGCCAACGTATAATTCATAAAAATATATAAAAAAGGAAAAATGGCAAAAATTTTTCTAAACGAATTCCCCTCGTTCGTTGGTAAATTCTCATAATTTTTTGAAAAATTCCTCAAGGAAGTGGTATTGATAACAGCCCTCGGCCTACTGCCTCGTGCTTTTATCATTATACTTGCTTTCTAAATTTCATTCTTTCGAGTATGTTAATACATCGAAACGATATAGTGGTATCGACAAACAACATCTACCAATTCATATAACCAGATTTCATAACCTAAACTTAATTTTTGATTCGATGACTATAAAAGTTTTTTGTGTGACTAATGACCGATATATTTTTATGTCGATTTTAATCTACAGTTTATATCTATTACCAAGCTTGTTACTTATTTTATTATATTTTCAGTTACGGTTGGATGACTAGTTTTAAGTAAAATTTATAACTCAATTAATTTTCCATTTTTTAATTTCGATTAACAATAACAACAAAAAACATAAACGAAGAAAATTTATTGAATTTTCCATTCAACCCTTATATGTACCGAAGATGAATAGGAAAAAAAAGGTTGAGATTATATTCATAGAATGACTTCGATATATTTATGGATTAACTGTTCTGTTTGAAAGGTTAAAATTAAGCTATGGTTACTGAACTATTTTAAAAGAGGTTACAGCTACTTTTTGTAGTTTTTCATATTTTTTTTCTGTTTGGTCAAATGCGTAAGAAAAGGGTTTACTCCCATTTTTGTCGGATTGTTTGGTTCAGTTGAAATTGAAAGTTTTAAAAAGATTCAAGGTTTTGCATTGAGTAAAGTTTTGTTTTTTCTATTTATTTATTTCTTATGGTTTTTTTTGAAAAAAACTTGCCTATTCTACATGTGCTCTGAAAATACATTTTCTGTCTACTATAGCATCAAATAAAACAAAAATCCTCATAAGTCGTAAAATAGTCATCGTTTGATGTTATTACCAATTGTGATTTGTAATTCATGTTGAAGTTGTTTGTCTCAAACCATGCGTGCCAGAAGATTAAATTTCCAACTAGCTGCAGTCTGTGACTTTGATAATGTCTTTCCTCAGCCCATGACAAATATTAAATTGGCTTGAATTAGATTTTTTTCCGGTTTAAGTGTGGTGTGTAAGTGTGATATAGTAAGTAAACATCTTGTTGTATTTTTAAGTAAAATCAAAAAAATTTTGTGTGTCATATTGGATTGTGTGTTTTTCTTTATACTTTTTAATAAAGAAAACGCAATTGATTGTATGAATAACCTAAATATTGTTGAAATTAATGATAATATATTATAAATAGTTTAGCTCTCGTTCTCTTGATTCATATTTTGTTTTTTTCTTTTTTATTGAATTTTATGTTGTTCTCAGTTAATAACAGTGTGTAAAGCTAGTAAAGATTTCGTTGTATTTAGACGATAAAAACGCAGCTATTTCACAGTTTTAAGTTTTCACTTCTGTCCGCAGTCCTCAAAACGGCCTTCTGTTTTGGAATATAGAGTGGTTCTAAATTTCGAGAATTTCGTGATTTTAGACTTGAGAATTTATTTTCAAAAATTTAAAGCTGCGGATTTATTAAACATAGAAACTTCTGTTTTGTTTTTTGTGTTTATTGTTATAGAAATTTGTTAGTAATTTTTGTTGGTTTACTTTTTTTTTTATAAAAAAAGCATCTTTTAATATAAGAACTGAATCTAAAAAATTATGGTGCAAATTATGAAACTTTTTGCAATCCATACAATTTTAGAGCGATCTAGTTTCGAACCAATGAGAAAATTTTAAACTTTAAAAAGTTTATCATTCTCATCAGGGCTAGCCGACTAGATAAACTCTACCAAAAAATGTCAACGCTAATGAATATAAACCAAAAATTAGGTTACAACTCTAGCGAAGTGTAAAAACAAAAAATTTACATAAACATACATTTAATAAATTCAGGTTTAGTCAATTAATTTCTCTGGTGATCACTGTTTTGTTATACTCTAGACATTCTAGTATTGAATAACAAACTTGTATCGGTGAGAGGAAGATGACTAGTCTTCACTTGTGTCTATTGACACATGATCAACAATTAATTCAGTAAATTATTTGTAATATAACATCACCCCGATGGAAAATCTCCCATCAAGAATAATATGAGAACTGAATCTAAAAAATTATGGTGCAAATTATGAAACTTTTTGCAACCCATACAATTTTAGAGCGATCTAGTTTCGAACCAATGAGAAAATTTTAAGCTTTAAAAAAGTTTATCATTCTCATCAGGGCTATCCGACTAGATTGTATGGATTGCAAAAAGTTTCATAATTTGCACCATAATTTTTTAGATTCAGTTCTTATATTATTCTTGATGGGAGATTTTCCATCGGGGTGATGTTATATCACAAATAGTTTACTGAATTAATTGCATCTTTTAAATTTAAAATAAAATAAAACAGAAGTTTCTTGCTTTAATGAAACCGAAATTATGAGTTTTTGAAAATAAGTTTTTAAGTCAAAAATCACGAAATTCTTGAAATTTAAAACAGCTTTAAATTCCGAGAAATAAAAAAAAGTCGTCGAACATGTATAATTGTATATCTTTTTTTCTCGATATAAAACCCCTAAAAAAATTTAAGCCAAATCAAAAAAGTGTGGGTCAAAAAAGTGTTCGGTTTAAAAGAATGTATTCTAGGTACAAGATTTTGATTGAAAAGAAAAACATTTAGCTTATTTCCCAAATACTGTTCACTCGAACTGTATGATTTTACTTTTGACTGATAGTTTTTGTGATAGAATGTGTTGTGTAATAGGACTTACAATATGAGGCACAACAACACTTCCTTCTGACAATTTAAGTCTATTTTTAACCAGAGTTTCGAACCGAAATGTTTTCCGTTTCGGTTTACGGTTTCGTTCCGACTATTATTTCGTTCCGGTTTTCGGTTTGGTTCCTTAGTTTATTTTTTCGTTCCGGTTTTCGGTTCGGTTCCGGTTCAGTTCCGATGTCAAAATCAAGGATTGTCAGTATTTTTATGCAAAAATTCAAAAGAAACAACTTCAGTAATTATTGAATCTAGAACATCGATACAGGCTTCAATAAGAAGTTTTTCAGACATAGTACCGTAATATTTTGAGGCTTAAATTTCATGTCTAATAACGTTTGAGTAAGCGTCATTACACTACTTGAGCTTAACTTTGATGGCAGATTTCGTTTACATGAAGCTTTTGCTGATATTTTAAGACATTTTAGAATTTTAAATTCTTTTTTATGAAACCGTTCAATATGCCTCTCAAAATTTGCTGCATGGTTTCATGGTTTTTTAAAATAATGTAATAAATTTTGGAATAGATTAGAAACCAAAATTGTAGTACCTATAGCTAATTTTACATTCAAAATGAAAATATTTTACTCATAATATATGAGCAGCTTTTTGTTAGAATATTTTTTTTGTTTTTTCACTGCAAGCCGTTTTACATGAACCGTAAATAAAATGATTTTTTCGTTCCGGTTACGGTTCATTACATATAAAAAATTACGGTTTCGGTTACGTTACGGTTCAGCCCAAAATTTCGGTTAATAACGGTTTTCGGTTTACGGTTCGGTTCGAAACTCTGGTTTTAACGTTTAAAGTCAGCCCAACGGATATTAGCGTCCATATGGTCTCAGAGAAAAAATCTATTTAATCTTCGTACGTGGAATTTATGATTGACAATGCATCAATGCATCAGTGGTTAAATTGTTTCAGGTACATTAGACTGGTCGTTAAAATTTTAATTTTCGAAGACGCCCCCTTAAAAAATTCTTTATGGTCAAAAAACCATGAGGGCATTATTTTTTTTTAAATCAAAAGAAGACGTGCCGTAAAATCATCGAAGTTGGTTGTTTGATAAATCGTTAATATCTCATAAAATATGCAGATGTCAAAAAAATCATGTACCCATTTTTGTAGAAAATTTAATTTCTACATAAAAGGTCCAAGGTCCATTATTTTCCTAAAACCTAATTTCTGATGATATTTTGAAATAAAACTTGAAATTCTTCGAAACTCGTTAAACCAAATGATGAAAATTTCAACGAAAAGGTACTAATTTTGATTGTTTTTTGTCACGATTATTTTTTATACATTTCATTCTATAGCATAAGAAGAAAATTAGGACTTTTTCGTCATCTTTATTTTTTGTCTTTTATAAATTACGAAAACTTACAAGGTTATTTTCAAAATATCATGAGAACTATACGTTTTAGCAAAAAAATGACTTGGAATTTTTTTGTAGATAATTAAATTTCCTACAAAAATTATTAAACAATTTTTTTTCTGCATATATTTTGAGATATTTGAAAAAACCTAGGAATTTTTTAAAAAATCAACTTCGATTATTTTACGGTTCGTGTTCTTTTGATTTAAAAAAAAATATTGCGCTCGTGGTTTTTTGCCACAAAGAATTTTTTTAGGGGGCGTCTCGGAAAATTTAATTGTTAACCAGTCTAAGGTACATATATTATACTATTATATGTACCTTAGACTGGTTAACATCATATTACATTAAAAACTTGGTATTACAGATTTTAAATCTAAGCTATATTTGTAGGCTGTCTAACCGATGTGTCTCAGTAAACAAACTGTGATTGACAGCGGATAATTACCACAGTCTACAGGTACCGAATTCTCAGATGTTCCCACTTTCTTTAATGACCAAACTTCGTGGTTGATCTCAATTAAACTATCAACTAAATCAGTCCGGTACAACAGAAGTTTTTGGGATGATGATAAAAAATAAATGATAACTATTCCTTGTAGCAGTAGCAATGGCGGACAGTTCGTAAATCGTACCAATATGGTGGTATATCCTACAAATTTTTTCTTGAATTTGTTTAATTCTCCGATATTTCAAATATTTTAGGCAGTGATAGAATCTGGATGTGATAACTTTTGTGGTGCGGCTCTTTCGTGTTAGTTTAATAAGTAATTTAGCAATATTAAAACTGATTTCGTAATATTAATAATGTGTTTATTGAGCCAATGATTAGTAGTTTATTAATACAACAAAATTTTTTATTCGATTTATTGGAATTTTTTTCCGTGCTGATTTTTCTGGTTCGGAGAATTCTGATTCGGTGTTAGAGCCCACTTAGGTTGGCTTCTAAGGATTCTTTGATTGTTGAGGCCATTTAGACAAAGTTTCCTTTATTTCCATCCATGTATGATAAATTCAAACAGCCAACCACAGAGATACCAATGTTTATGGCTCACCATATCCAGAGGTTTTGAAAAAATTATTTTTCATATAAAATAATCAAATATGCATATATATAGTTTAGCTCAATTCCTTTAGCAGAGTTTAAGCTTAATTTCATTCCTTTCAAACGTGTGACTTTCTTGATATCGCCCATAACTATACGACATAATTATATCACCCTGTACATATCTAGTTTTTGCCAAAATATTTTATTATGTCAATACAAACACATTCTATACAAAGATAAAAAGGGTAAAAATTCTGTACTTCTCAGGCGATTGGAAGAAAATTTTCACATTTCTTTAACTGTCACACGCGAATAGAAAAATGGATAAGTATAAGATTTCCATGTCTTGTAAAAAAATTTGAAGCTTTCTTTTGCAAAAAACATCAAAGTTTTTAACAAAAGGAACAAAAACCCCAATAATAAAAAAGGATATCATTCTTAATTTCTCGTCATGTACCTATGTTGTATCATTCTTCGTACATTTATTTTGCAAATGGTGGAATAAAGTATTGATATATTTTCAAAGAGTTCGTTTCTAGTGATAAAGGAAATTTCTAAGAAATTTATATTTTAGATAAAATAGATTTCCCATGTGATTACCCACACAAATATTCCAAAAGCAAATGGATTTAAAAAAAAAATATCCAACAAATATTATTTTCAGGACAGGCTTTTCATTTCTAAATTTTACTTGCACTTATCTTATTGAAAAATTTGCCAAGAAAAGTTTTGCTATAAGAGGAAAGTTTTTGTTTTAAAAATATATCAAACTCGAATTATCTTTTGCTATTTTAATTTCTCTGATTTTAAAATGTTTTATCCATTTTATGACAATAAAATAAATGGTCAAAGTAAATGTCGAACCCATTTCAATAGCTACTAAGTCGATTAAATAGAAAAACCAAATCACTTGATTTCATATCGTTTGTAAAACTTCATGAATTTACTAAACCTATCAAATAATAAAAGCTCACATCCAAAATCGTTTAGTCAGTAATATATGCAGGATGTCCATCAAGAGGTGAAATCAAATCAAAAAACCGACAATGGTCATCAATTTTTTTTAAGTGTTCATCTATCCATATCAAAAAGTGAGATATTTAGACCATTAGGAAACCAATATAGTTTCGTCATAAGTCAATCTGCAAAATGAACAAACAAAAAACAACAAAAATGTATTTAGTCATTTATACCGACAACAATTTAGTCATTAATCATTTGAGATTTCCTTTAAATTAAGTTTATATATAACATTATCTTCAAATAAGTTAAAAATAAAACCGAAAAAAATTCTGTAAGCTGAAAACGAAAAATTAAACTTTTTTCTTGCTTAAAGCATAAAAAGCATCAAGCTTTAATTCTTTTGATGATTTTGTATACAAGTAAGAAAAAAAATATTAAATAAGGAAAAGGCTCAATGACATAAAAAAGAAATTATAAAAAACTTTGTTTATTTCAATGAATAATTAGATTGTAAGTGCACTTGTTACTTGTGCGAAAGCTTTAAAAATGAGAAAAGCTTAAATTTTATTATAGTTTTTTTTTTGTTACGTTTTATTTAATCGTTGAACAAAATGTAAAAAACACAACGAAGTTTAAATGAATTTTTTAAGTAAGTTAGAGCAATAGTGTGGGAAGAAGAAAATAAGGAGGGTAGGGTATTGCTGACATTTATATTTTTTCAGTTTAAGTTTTCACCTTTTAGTTTTGTAATCATCAAGCTTACTTTAAATATGATATCATTTTACGTTTTGTAGACGCCTTACTCTAAAAGGTTGTTTATCTGTTGGTGGAATTTAGTTGGTTGTAAAGCTCGTCTACAAAACTTACAAAAGTGATTTGATGAAACTTTGGTAGATCCGAGTTTGTATGATAATAATGGATGGATAATATGTTTAGTCAAAATTGGTTTTTTAAACATTTGTTTAATTCTTGAGTTTTGAGTGATAAACTGTCTAGACAGCTTTAGTAGGCATTGATCACAAATCATCCCAAACACAAGAACCTAACATATTGATCGGTTAAAAAATCTGAATTTGTTTGATAGACCCCGACTCCTTTGTACAGGACCCCTAAAATTTAATTAGTTCTTTATAATATTAACTGCAACGTTAACCCATAGAATTGTTGTCTGAAGAATAAAAGCCATTTAACGGGAAGTGAGAAACCGAAAATTGAATATTACAATTAACACAATCAAAACTTTATATTCGAAGTTTCAACAAAATTGAATGTCGGGATTGAGTATTATTGAAGTTTCAAATAAACAGTTTGTAACGACCATTAAAAATCTTTTCATATAAAATATGAAAACAAACAGTCAACACATTGATCATACCTGAATTACGTTATATCAAACAACTTAAGATCATTCCAAAGTGTTATCTGATCGTATACCGCGTATCATTGTATACGTATTTCGTATTTTAGTATATAGCGTCACATGTTATTTTTTCCTCAAATCATTTAATTAGTTGTTATATGACTGTGCATAGTCAATTGTTTATTTTATTTCTATGTGAAATAAATATAGTTTTTCTTTTTTAAACAAAAACCAAAATAAAGTAAACTGACCATGCGTTGAAGTGTTGATGCTGAATTATGGATAGAATAATTCATATTATGAGTTTTGGATGTTATATGTTTGCAATATAAATGATGGATTAAGTTTTGAAGGACATTTTGTATCATTCAATTGATAGTATTTGAATGGTTTCCTCTGTCTGTTTCATTTGTTTTATTGATTCACACGGTAGACTTGCAATGTTTAAGTAATTTTTTTTGCTGTTTCTTAAATGTGAAGCCATAAGACAGAGTTAGATAGAAATTCTTGTTTTTTTGAAAAGTTCGATGAGAAAAATCACATCGAGTTATAAATTAGTAAAGTTTTGCATTTTTAACAATTAAGTATTGAATTTTCAAAAATCAAGTTCTAACTTCTAAAAAGCAATTATTATTACACATCATTCATTTCAATATATCTAAAAATAGATATTTTAATATAAATTTGAATTATTACAATCTAATGTTTTAATTTCATATAAAAAGATTCATATGAAAAAATTTTTCATTCTCTAGTGTTTTTGTATTTAAATAACAAATATTATAAGATTTAACAGTTATAATATCATAAAAGTTATTTGTAGCACAAAACTGTTAGAAGTCGGTGCCAAAAAACCGTGCCAATGACAAAAAACCGACATGTCGCGGGCTTGACACCGATTTCCGGTTTTGTCAGTTTTGTATTATAAACAATTTTTTTAATATAATAACTATTGTTACAAGTAATATAATTGTAATAATTATTAAAACAAGTAAACTCCATTATATAAAAACTTTGTTTAAACCGTAATATTTTTGTCTGTATTTAAGTATAATTAAATTAAATAAATTAATAGTTGCCTGTATTTTTGTCTCGTTCTTTTTTGTGTTTTTTTAAAGTCGCAGTTCTATTTGTTCTACTATAGCAGTTCTACTTTATTATCCACAACTGGCACAATTAATTTATTTTATATTAATTATTCAATACTTTTGATACCAGCTTTTGGTGCAAAAATTCACCTTTTTACATAATTTGATCAACACCTGTTAATTTTGGTGCCACAATTCATTTGGTTATATACATTCCACAATTAACTAATTATTTTTGATCGAACAAATCAGCTAAAAATATTAGTAATTTTAATTTAAATCATTTACAGTATCAGCAGTCGCAACAACAACGGCCACATAGAATTTTCAATTGAATACTTTTGTAACGCCAGGACTATTTCAATTTTGTTCTAAAAAATAATAATTCTCATTTTCAATTATAATTTCATTAATTTTATTAAAGGTCGCAACATTTTTGTATGCTACTGTTGAGATTTAGTTACGTCACTCAATTTCAACAATAAACATGTTTGATTTGATGTTTTTTTTTATACGTTGGAGAAATTGGTGATTGTTGGAAAGGGAAACAGAAGCAAAAATATGATATAAAAATAAGAATTTTGATAACCAAATCGATTAGTATAATTTTTGAAAGTTTGGGGTGCTGCCTCTGTTTCCATCTTGGCACTCTTGAACTCTGTTCAAAAGTGGGCTATACGAATTGTGGGTGATCGAACTTTGACATCAAAACTTGATTCCCTACAACATCGTCGCACTGTTGCTAACCTCGTTGTTTTTTACAAATATCGTCATCAGCAGTGCTCGGATGAAATCAGCGGCATCGTGCCTCAAACTTATTCTTACCCCCCGTTCCACTCGGCAATCGGCTGCCGCAACCGGTGAAACGGTAAAGATCCCACGCTGTCATACTGGCAGATCGCAGAGAGACTTCTTTGTCCGAACTGCGTACAAATGGAATAGTTTGCCGGAACACTTAGTCTCAGGTGGCTTCAACCCACAGATGTTTAAAAAAAGCGTTAATCTACACCTTAGAACGCCAGTTGTTGTGGGACCCAGATCTAGACCTAGGTCTTAAAAGGTATTTATGTGTTATTGTGACACATATTCTAAACCCTATTACGCAACACATTTTATAAAAAAAAAAAAAATAGCAACATTGTTGTTATTATAAATAAATTTAATTTAGGAATAAGTTTTGTTTAAATTTAATTTATTAAAATGATTGTTTTAGTGTTTGGTGAAAATAAAATATAAATAAAATTCAAAAATTTTGTGGAAAAAATAATAATGTTATAAAAAAAATTATGATTGTTGTCCTTTTTTTTTGTTAAATTATTTTCATAAATAAGTGATGATGTTGTAAAGAAATTGATTGGTTTAAAATCGTTGGAAAAAAATGGCTTCAACTGAAGTAAACATGTTAAGATTTTTAAAGTTAGCACAAAAATTTAATTGTTTCTATTTAACGGGTTTGAATAATAAAGAATGTCGTCCATTCATTGTTGATGGTCAGCAAGTGGTGTTAGTTCGACCAAATGTACTTAAACAACTATTTAAACATTCAAAAATATCTTGTTTTCGTCAAAATGAGAATGTCACTCAAGGAATTATTGAGCTCAGTCCAGCATTTAGAGATTATAATGAAAGATCAGAAGCTATTGATAAAATATAACGAGGTTTAGAAATGGTGGAGCATTTGTAACACTTAAAGGATGGTGTGATGAATGCTACGAAGTAAAAACAACTAGTGGTAATTCTCTATTTAAAATGGAGAGATCGGCAACATGTTTATATGGAATAAGAAATTTTGGTATTGATATTAATGGTTGTGTAAGACATCCAACCAAAGAATTATGTATATGGTTACAACAAAGATCTCTCACAAAACAAACATGGCTAGGGAGTCACGATGAAGACAACATTGATGTAATAACGTAAGCTAATTTAATTTGATTTATATAATAATTTTTGATTTGCTTTTGACTAAATTATTTTATTTGTTGCAATTAGTAGATTACTTAATAAGTATTTTTGCTGTGATAGTTTTCTGATATATGAGATTTTCAAGGTAACAGTTTGTTTTTTATAATTCAGTACTTTTCAGTTTTCACATAGTGTTTGAGCTACCCGGCGTAATTAAAATTAATGAATAGTTTTCATAAAAGTTCGTTTTTCGTTACACTTTCAATTGATAGGCCGTAATTTATTTCCTAACAGTAATCATTTAAATAATCATCATTAAGTTTTTTTATTATTGCTTCACCACAATTTTAAATTGTGTAAAGTAATGCAATCTATCGTGTAAAAAAAATCTTACATACCCCATATATTGTTTTTTCTTTTGTTTTGGACCATCCTCTATCTAAATAGCCAATAAAAATGTTGGTGTATGTCTGTTTGTGCGTGGGTGGGTGAATTTTCTGAATAGGATCTTGATGAAACTTTGGCAAATGATACAAGTTTACTTGAAAATGGAAGATCTGGATTCATTTCAAATTTGGACAATCTGGCGGGGGGTCTCCCGAACACCTCTAAGTTTAAATCTTGAATATTTTCTAATTCCGGACCATGATCTTATTGAAACTTAGTATATAAGGTTTAAGTACAGTTTCCAATATTTCTGTATAGCAACTTCCGGTTTGTCACTTCCGGTTAAAAAGTTTTTTTTCCAAGTGTTTATCCCTACTGCAGCCTACAATTACCGATCGATTTCCATGAAACGTTGGTAAAAACTTTCAAGTAACATGATAAAGATTTTATTAGCTTTTGGAGTACCTTGGCCAAAGGGTTTGGGGGTCCACCATACAACGGGTGGTTGGGATATTTGGGATGATTGTTGGGAGCATAAAACATTCATTCGTGAATGAATTTTGATGACACTTCGCAAAAAGATGCATAACATTTATAGCAAGTAACATGTATAACAAGTAAAACAAAAAACATGTATAACAAGTAACTGATTAGTTTTTGAGCGATAGTGAGCAAAGGGGTGTGGGGTTCCTGGAGCACCTGTTTTTTTGAAAGCTCTATAACATCTGTACCTGATAATTGAATTGGATGAAATTTGGTTCATGAGCATTTAGTACGGTTCACAAATTCACAATAGTTTTGCATCACAACATCCGGTTTTTCACTTCCGGTAAAAAAATTTTTTTGCAGTTTTTTCAGTGTCTTTATGCACACTACAGCCTACAATAGTGAAGTAATTATGATGAAACTTATGAAAAGGGTTTCAATTAGTGTGAAAAGATAATTATCATCTTTTGGGACACATTGATCCAAGTGGCGGGGGGTTTGGTTATATTGGGATAGGTAGTACGGGGCCTCCCGAACACCTGTTTACTGTGCCACCATTTTTTCAATGTTTGTTGGTAGCACACAGCATTCGTTCGTGAACGAACTTTGATGACACTTTGGAAAAAATGCAAACATATATGGCAAGGAACTGAATAGTTTTTGAGCGATTGTGAACAAGGTGGTGGGGAGGGGTGTCCCATACACCTGTTTTTTTAAAAGCTCAATAACATCTGTACCTGATAATCGAATTGGATGAAACTTGGTACATAAGCATTTAGTATGGTTGACAACAGTTCTACATCCCAACTTCCAGTTTTTTACTTCGGGCAAAAAATTTTTTTTTTATTATTGGAAGTTTTTTCAGTGTGTTTATGCACACTACAGCCTACAATAATGAAGTGATTATGATGAAACTTATGGAAAAGGTTTCAATTAGTGTCAGAAGATAATTTTCATCTTTTGGAAAACATTGACCAAAGTGGCGGGGTGTCTACCATACAACTGTTGACTTTTCACACTTTGTTTTTAAAGTTTGTTGGGAGCATACAGACTTCATTCATTGATCAATTTTAATGACACTTTGAAAAAAGGTAAAAACTTTAATGACAAAGAATTGATTAGTTTTTGGACAATATTGGGATAAGTGGTGGGGGTCCTCCTGAACACCTGTTTATTGTTCCAATGTTTGTTGGAAGCATACAACATTCGTTCGTTAAGTAATTTTGATGACACTTCGCAAAAAGATGCAAATATGTATAGCAAGGAACTGATTAGTTTTTTAGCGATAGTGAACAAAGTGGTAGGGGGTCCTCCAAGTACCTGTTATTTTGGAAGCTCAATAACTTCTGTGTCTGATGATCGAATTGGATGAATCTTGGTACATAAACATTGGTTTATGTACCAAGATTCATCCAATTCGATTATCGTTCACAACATTCATCCTATTCGATTATCGTTCTTGGTTCACAACAGTCCTGCATCCAAACTTCCGGTAGGTCACTTCCGGCTAAATTTTTTTTTACCTTTTCTCATACAACAGAATTTATGTTTGTTGGGATACTACTGCTTGCTCTAATATTTTTATAACTAGAACTACGAAGTCAATAACATTGGTTAGCTTTTAATTAAAGTATTGGATGAATATTAGCTCATTTTGTATCCAGAACATTATGTTTCCATAGCTGTGGTGAAGTCAGCCTATGCATCAGCGTCGCAATATTTTTTAAACGAATGATATAAATTTCTTTTTGTGAGTTATGTGACGGGAGACGCCAAGATGACCATCAATTATGGGAGGAGAGAGTTCATTTTATTATTAAACTTTGATAGTCGTAGTTGGTACAGGGATATTTTGGATCACAAGAGCCTACTTTTCTTTAAACCTTTGTTTCAGTCCACCTAATAAATATCGCATGTATCCAGCATTTGTAAGGAGCCGAGGATAAAGTTTATCGGATCCATGTACTGAAGCTAGATGAATCAAACTCATGGTGTGCGTATCCTTTTGACGTCAGGATTAGTTATGGTAATGCCGATCGATAACCTACTGACCGATATCTTAGACAAATCAGAAAGCAATTGTTTATATACATTTAATAAATGGCTGACATGATGACAAACAAAATGGTAGGTCAATGGCCTTTATAACATTAGTTATTCTCATCATATTTGAATGAGATTATTTTCAATTTTTTGCAAACCGTGGATTGTGGTCATGGATTTTGACCATATCTGTTAACATCAGTGCATTCGTTGTTGAGAAAGCATTGTCAAATTTTGGTTCTCAGGTTAGGTAAACAGGTCCAGGGAATCTTGAAACAGAACGATAACATACTAATTCGATTTTGAAAATCGACTCAAAAGCAATAACTTCCCATAAACATTTAAGGATTGGGGTGTTACTAACAGTAATGAATTTAATATAATCAAAACACAGGTTTATCATTTTTCAAGAATAACGACACCTAATCCTTTTTCATTACCATTTGGCCCAAAATCTTTTGAAGAATTGGTCTAGGAGTTGAGATTGAAGATAATATGAAGTGGGATTCTCATATTTTTAATCTAGCTAAGAATGCTGTTCAAAAGTTTTTCAATAGCGAACAAATTCTTTTTGTTTATAACTCTTTTATGCGTCCCTGAATGAAATACTGTTCTCACGTATTAGGGTAGAGTATTCTTAAGTAGTCAAAACTGCCTTGATTCTGTACAGCAAAGAGTTATTAACTTATTGGCACACAAAGAAATGTTGCTAATTTGACCAATATACTTATATTTTTTACATATATACTATAGATGAACGAGCTTATGAAGAGATCAAATCGATTTTATCCAAATATGCAAACCTATCGCGTCACACCACTTGCCAAAGGTAAACATCCTGGTAAACATCAAAGTTTGTTGTATGCTAGCAGATTTTGGAGTGTTTGTTTTAAAAAGCACATTTAATTTCTGAATATTCAGAAACATATTTTTCTAGTTTTTTGCAAAGTTATTTCGTATATTACGCCATTTTTGGGATCTTTGAAACTAAAATGTTTACCCGTCAGGTCAATAAACTTGATTCACTTCTCGTCTTCCCGGTGAATTTAAAAGATTCATTCTAAATATTAAAAACTTTGTGAAATGAGTTGTGGTGTCACTTTGTTCCTGTTCATAGACAAAGGATAACATCGACATACCTGTTCCAAAATTTAACTAACATAGAGAGAGGAAAAAACTTTTAAAAAGCTGGATTTTGTGACAATTCATGAAAATTTTTGCAAGTAAAGGAGAAAAGGGGGTCCAATGAGAAGGCCATTGACATTTTTTTTAAAACTTGTTGTCAAAGATTAGTATTTTTGTTCGACACACACAGTTTACTCAAAGTATTATAGTGGGATACAAGTTTCAGATATTGGTGTAAGCGTAATCAGTTTAAGCAAGTTCCTGTGATCAAATAAAGGAACCGATTCAGCAATTTCATCAAGAAAATCCACACGCTTCAACAACGTTTTAAAATTTTTAAAATTTACCTTTAAAATCTGTCCCCAATTCATGAAACACATAGAAAATTGCGTGAAATTTGTGTGAAATACTCGTCTATAATTACACGTCCATACGTACTACATTTGCTCTTCCTGAAGTGAAATGAATATCTACAGCTATCGATTAGACGTCCTTTGCAATGACTTGGTCCGTCCACAACATGCAAGATTTTAGGCAAAGCTCTTAGCCTATCTTAGACAACCATATAAGATCCAATTCTTTTTTATCGCCAAATTGTATTTAGTGATGAAACTTATTTTTGGCTGAATGTTTTTAGAATTCATAATTGAGCGAGTTATAGCAGTAATAAGTCCATATTTGCTGGAAATTTTCGTTAGAAATTGAACTGATAGATTGCAGATCGTCAAAAGCTCTCCTAAGATACACATATGTCAGAAATTATATATTGAACTTCTTATCTAAAATCTAAAAATGCCATGCAAAAACTTAATAATTTTTATTTATTTTATTAAAGTTCTCACCCTCTTCAAAAACTCCAAATAAACAATTCAGTATTTATTGGACCACTCTAACGGAAATTAGTGGTGAATAGACTGGTTACATGAAAAGAAATGAGTTTGAAATCTAACGGAATCTCAATATTTTTGATTTAAGAGATAAGTCCGACTGATTATTTGACACAGTGTAACATATGTATGACTAACCTAACTAACATACAGTACATATGTTATTCCCCCCATTAAATTAACTTAAATATAATTAAGCAAGTCATCAATCAAAACAAATAACAAATAATATAGAACAAACTAAGTATATTCAACTTAGCTCATATATCCAAAATTCTCACATTGTATTTAAAACGATGAAACATTAACATATATAAAATTTTATTAAATTTGATTACTACAACCTATAGTATGACAAAAATGAAATAATTTTAAAATTATGAAAATAAGTATAAGTTCTGCAGAATAAGGTAAATATATTTATTTCATATATAATTGACCGATATTACCTTTACATAATAGATCGATCGTCAATTGTATGATCGATTAATTTATTAAAATAAATATAAACATGGGAGGGGATTTTATAGAAAATAAGTGGAGAAATCATATACTAAATTTAGTATAAATTAAACGAATATTGTAATTAAAAATCAATAATTAAAACTTATCTAAAAGTTTAAAGTTTAGTTCATTACTTAAACCTCTAACTGGAAAAAAGTCTGCCCAATAGGTCTTAGTCTACCGGTTAGCATGGGATCCCCAGCATAAAGACTTTCTTCTCATCATAAATTGTAAAGAAATCAAGTGGACATCACAATAAGGCAGTTCTACTATATAGGTCACCATAACAGTTTGTATGCGGTAGCGTTGCAGGAGGATACTTTAAGTCGAATGGGCTGTTTATTTTTTGAAGTTTAGAAAGTTCGTGGAGGGCAGAAGCAGAATGATTCATTTGTTTGAGAAAAATTATTGTTGAGCTCGTTTTAATTTTCGACACAAAGCGAGACAATTCATTACTACTAAGAATTTAAATATGATATTGAAGTCCGAGCGTAGCAGTTCTGCTCCACTATCACGATATAAAATTCTTTTGCCGCTCATCTTTAAACAGTCACAAAACAGACTAAATACTTGACATCTGACCTTGGGTAACAATTAATAGCAAAGCTAGACATGAAACGTGACATGAAATGTCAATTATTTGTCAACTATGTTTTAAAAAATTTTAAAAGACAAGAAAAATTAACCCTTTT
Source organism: Diogma glabrata (assembly GCA_963693315.1). Lineage (NCBI taxonomy): Eukaryota > Metazoa > Arthropoda > Insecta > Diptera > Cylindrotomidae > Diogma > Diogma glabrata. The sequence continues at coordinate 57,923,004 of OY856187.1, read as the reverse complement.
CCTAATTATAATGCAAGCGCTGGGATAAAAACTATCAATCTTTTCCGTTTCCATTACATCTGCCGAGATGGTAAAAATTTCATGAACTATTTCTATCTGCAAAAAAAAAGAAAAAACTCGCCTGTCTAGAAAACTTTCTTTTTTATGAATCAACGCGATCAATAAAACTTATCGTCTTTGTATTCATACCTTTCTCAACCGTTTTTGCAATGATTTTGTTTTCATCGCTGCTGTCTCATTTTTGATATGTTGTTAACTCATGATTTTTTTTAGATATCTACTTAGACATTTTGTAGTTTTGGAAATTTTGTAAAAGTTTGAAGGTTTTTTTTTGTAAAACTTACAATATCCTGGACAAATTTGAGCGCTCAACTTTTACAACAGTATAAATGTAACCTGTAATAATACTACCATCGATGATCAGAATGCCGCCCCTAAATTTTCTTTGATAATACATTTGAAATTAGCGTTTGATAAGTAAATTGGATCACTTAATGGATTGCATATAAATTTATTTGAAATTCGTAAGCTTGTGATAATTTGTGCACTTTTTTACACATTTGAACTAATTTTAACATCATTTGCAAATGTACAACGATTGTTACTTGATACAGGGCTCATAAGTTTTCGGTGCCACAAAGTGTTTTGGTTACAACAATTTTCATATTCATTTTCTTACTCACCATATCACTGTTTAGGTGCAACAATTTGATGATAACAATTTATTCAGAATATCAATTATTTCTTGTACAATAATATCTCATCACCTATGCTGAAATTATCGTGGTTATGGCTGGCTGAGGCTCTGGAGGTATGAGGAGTTCATGGAATCGTGGTGTGAGTGAATTTGTTTTATGATTTCAGTTTATATCAACTAATTGTGATTGAACTGGTGTGTGATGGTCTCGGTCCGTCTAACCCTTGGGGTCGTCAGAACTCCTGATCTTTGTTTCGCTTTTTTGAATCTGTTTACACTGTCTCATATGCGTGCATGTCTGATTATTTGTATTAAACTGGGGGAAATTACTTCTTGGGCACACATAACTGTAGTTCACCGGCATATAACCCTGCCAGCACGCAATCCTCCTATTGCTTCCTGTAAGTGATATCACTAACAGGATCAGTGCTCATTACAAACCTCACCGTTTCCTTCTATTCCTGCTCTACCTTCCTTCATTGATCCAATCACGGAGATCCCTCCATATTAGTAGAAGAGCATATTCTCTGCCACCGAGAAGTTCATGCTTGGGACACTATGTGATCTTTTGTGACAGGGGTCTGTTTCTGCCCTCCTTGTGACACCCTAGAATTTTATAGTTCTCAAATGAATTGCCGAGTCTTATAATTTTATCAACGCAAGATATTTCTCAATAGTCTTCCTAGAATTCCTAGGGAGAAAGTACGCAATAGCAAGTGTGAGCAAGATATCGTCTACCTTCCATGACACAATGCGTCCTACCTCAACTTTAGTAAGACTGCTTCGACCCAGTTAAATGAATGTTCTTCACCACAGTTTTCTTAATAGTGTTCAGATTTTAAATGTATGGCTCCAAACTAGATCTTGACATCCCAGTCTTTCCCATAAAGACTTCCAGAACATATTTCCATCAGACATTTCTAATTGCTACTTAGGAAATGCTTATTAGATCAAACAACACTGTATCTCTAGTCGACTTAATTACTTTTCCCAATCTACACAAAAGGATTTCCGACTTGTTTTTTTTCTCACTACTCTCCTAACAACGTTTTCCTTTTGAATGATTTGGATATCTACTGACAGCTTTTTTAGAGTCAACACAGTCCTTAAGCCTTATATACCCTATATTTTTATAAACTGCGATAACTTAACATTTATTATAATAAATGTAGAACGCACAATAATATAATTGATGGATGTAAACCATCAAGCTAACACAAACCAGACCACAAAATAACCATTCACAAATAAAACAAAGCTCACTTCCAAGCGGTAGTTTGCAAAAGACATTATAATTTATAACTTCCATCGTATATTATCAGAACAGAATGAATTACACGTCGAGCAGCGTCACTATTGCTCTATAAGTAATTTACTAATTATAAAACGATATAATAACTAAAATTTAAAAATTCATTAATTTTTATATATAAATAAATTTTTATATATAAATATATAAATAAAGTCTTTTATAAATCACGCTATGTGTACTAGAAGTCTTTAACATAATATTTGTATAACAATATTACTGATATCAACTAATTATTTATTTATTAATTAATTAATTGATTCAACAATCTTATAATTACACAAAATTATCTGCTTGGCATGTTAATATATGTTGGCAGCAGTGGAAAATAAAACAAAGATAAAACACAGCAGGGGATCTACGGTGATAGTTGATTTAAGGAACAATGCGAAAAAAATGAGAACAAAGCTAGATAGTTTAATGTGGTGTACTCCCTTGCCTTAACGATTGTTTTTCATGTAAGGAACATGAATTTAAGTCGTACAGTTTTGTATTGGTTGTAAATAGTTCTGATATTATTTGGGTTTTGAGTAATAAAACTGCATTTTCAAAACCGAGAATTGCAGCTTATATTTTCACAAAACCACTTCCTATTAGAGTTCAGCAAATATTTCCTCGATGTTTTATCCAAAATCAAAACAAACCACACCTTCACACCTTTAGCTTATATTGTTCTCCTGGTATACTACAATAAATCGACGAAACCCAATAATAAGACGAGACTCAATTTATTATTTTCATACAATATTCAAAATTAAGACATTAATCTTCAGCTAACGCAATAAACAAATTAAGTTCTATATAATAAACCAACGAACACAAACAACAACTAATTTAGGCTGCCTTAAAACGAACAAGGTGATGTTTATGGTTTTGTATAACGAATTATTTATTGTCATTGAACAAAGAAAATAAATGAATTTTACTAACGGAGACAAAAATAAAATGAAAGAAATTACCCTAAACAATAAATTAATATACATAAAATTGTCTTATGACCATCTTATGTTGTCTGGCGCCATTTTAGTATCTCATTTAGTGACACGTATTCTTAATTATTTTTCGAACATAGATTTTTTGGATTTAAGTTAACGTCAATTTTATTCCAAAAACAAAATAAATTTAATGATTTTTTATTTAAAATTTATGTTTAATGCGATGGTAAAATAAATTTTGGTAAAGAGAACAGAGACCGATTTATTCTCAACATATTATTTCATCAACTACAAATATTGTCATTCATATGTTATTAAACATGGCACCAATTTTTAGAATTTTATTACATTCATAAAAAAAAAATAATATGAAATGAATATGCAAATTTTCAGTTTTCCTACAGAGATTTTCGGAAAAAAACATATCAAATCGAAAAATATTTTGTACCTGGAAAATCATTGAATATTTTAAATTTTTCAACATTTTTAACTAGAACATAAATTTTTTACAGTAAATAAATTAAATATCAAATTTTAATTACAAAATTCATCATCACGTTCAATAATTTACACATTACATAAATTATAAGAATTCCAAAAATGAAATAAATCAGACCGCACAAAAAGGTAAGAGAAGTAATTTGATTAAAATATTTTTAACTTAAAAAATTTTTTTTGCTTTAATTTTCATTTCTTTCCATATCACCATCATCATCATTAATCAATTTTCTATGTAAGAAAGATGTGTGGTTGTTTTTTGTTTTAAGTTTTATGAGTCTTCATAAAATACTAATCAATCTTTTTCAAATTTGGATGTTGGATGCTTATTTTTTATGTATGATACCAGAACCGTTGGGCCAATTAAAACTGAATGTTTTTTCGTTGTTGAGGATTGAAGAAAAGGGCTCATATTAGCCCAGTTTTATATTTTTAATCCAGGAGTCTGATACACCGGATGCACGTATACTGTAATGGACACTGATTGGGTTAGTATGAATACCAACAGGAAGCAATCGGAGGACTGTACGCCTAGTGAGGTTATATTCTGACGAGTGACAGCCATGTGAATACGAGAATGAACGTCTCCCAATCCAGCACAAACTCATCCGTATGTGTGCTTGTGAGACGGAGCTGATGGATAAAGACAAATTTAGTAGAAGAGACACTGACAACCACAAATGCCAAAGAAGGCGAGATGATCACAACCACACCAATGCTATCACTACGTTTCCATTAAAAACTTAGCAATTATATGAGTCACTCACCTAATGATTGTAGCGGATCCAATACTTCTCCACCTTTTTCACACCAACCCTACCATCACGCGTTTCTTAACCAAGTAAAATTAAATGTGTGTTTTGCGCCAAATGTAACGGCGATTGTTGAACAATAATCATAAAAGAGTCTTAACTCAGTGTGATTCAACGCCCAATCAAAAGACGATAGTTGAACAATAATAATAAAAATAAATTCAAATCATTGTAATTTGTTGCGCCGAAAATAAAGGCGATAATTGAACAATAATCATAAAATTAAATAAAAGATTTAATCTAGCTCTTTACATAACACTAACAAATAGATACTAAGCAATTTCACTTAAGGTGAAAAACACGTGAAATCAGCAAAAAACATAGAATTTTGGAAATGAGGTTTTAATTTTATATATTTAGGTATTAGAATTCGTTGACATAAATAAAAAAAATTTTCTGCGTTCAAGCTTTTTTTTAACCCTGTCTTAAGATACAGGGTGATGAAAATCAAAAAATTGCTTGACCCTGGTGTATTGAAATGGCTCTACAGTCGAAACTACTGAAGAGATTTTAATGTTATATAGCTCAAAATGTAGGTATTGAACAGAGCTCAAAATAATAATTCACATTATATGACCTTGAACATTTTCTTTTAGAAAAATAACGGTAAAAAATTCAAATTCGATTTTCTATAAATGCGTATTTTTTAAATTTTTGATTGTTTAATATGTGAAAGGTACATAATTTATGTTACTAACATTTTATAAAAAATTCAGGAGGGGAAAATTTTTTGTTTTTTTAATAATTTTATTGCAACATGCCTTAAAATTTTTCATCATAAAAAAATGTGGAGTTAAAAAATTAATAGTTTTTTTTGGATTTACATATATGTCTTATAGTAAATTTTTAATTTTAACTCAAAATAAATATTATACACATTTTTTATCATTTATTTAATTTAACATTACTAAATTCCGTATAGTTAGAATGACGTCTAGCTAAGATTGATCCATCATTTGTAGGAAATATCTACATTTTGAGTTATGTAACATTAAAATCAGTTTAGTAGTTTTGACTGTAGAGCCATTTCAATACACCAGAGTCGAGCAATTTCTTGATTTTTCAACAACCTGTATCTTAAGACAGGGTTAAAAAAAAACTGAAACGCAGAATTTTTTTTATTGATGTCAACGAATTCCAATACCTAAATATACAAAATTAAAACCTCATTTCCAGACCTTGCTGATTTCACGTGTTTTTCACCTAAAGCAGATCTACTCGCATTTTCATTCAATTAATTTATGCACAGCATAAACACATAATTTTTTTTTTTCCTTTTTAAGAAAATTCTAATATAATTATTAATTTGACTAGAAAAAACCTTTAAATTAAACAAAAAAAACTAGATTTGTCTACTTAATACAAGAAAAAATCAGTGGTATCAAAAAAATGAAGTAACTCAACATAACAGATGTACCAATCAAAACAAAAATAATTTTAACCCCACATGGTTGAGTAAATTCACAAGACTAAATATGTTCGAAATGGTATGAGCCAGCAACATTTTTAAAGCGAGACAGAATAATAAACACGTTGAAAATAGTATATTAAGAAACTAGTTTCATAATCGACGATTTTATCGCACGCAATCTGCTTAGAAAACGACCCGTGCAGCGGGTAAGTGCGATAAAACGTCTTATGAAACGAGTTTTTTTATACTATTTTTTCTATTTTGCATTTTTTGTCTTGAAATTTTAAAAAATGTGTATTTTATTAAAAAATAGTCAATTTGAAATGTTGTTATTATTACTAATTATTTAAATTAATTAAAATATTTAACACTAATTTAGATATTCTTATTAATTTTATTTACATAATTATTCGTTTTAATGTTCATTGACGTTTGTATGACCAATATGACCGACCTTGAAAGACAAAACTTTGCGTATCGTAATGAAGGCCATTTCGATACGCATTTGGGTATGGAAATGACTTTATTTTAGTCGCAAAATAGAAAAAATATATATCAACAAATGTCGATCAGGGAGATTGTACTGCACGCGTCGACTCAAGCAAAGAGGTTTGTTTCAAAATACATGGATTTCCAATTAATTAATTCAAACAAAAAAATTAATTCCTGAATATGAAAATTTAGTAAAACAGAGAAATCTTATTTTCTCACGGGGGGAGGGGACATCTTCGTCTTCGTAACAGTACAACTCTCTTTGTGAAAAAAACAACAGAATCATTTTCCAAATACGAAGGTGTTTATGTTGTAAAATTTTAATGCATAGTCGGGAATAGCCCTCCCAAATGACGGTCAACCCAAGCGAATATTGTAAACTGAATGCTTGATGCTGTCATTTAAAGAAAAATCGGTGGAGATGAAAAATAATGCTTTCTGTTTTGAGTTTGACAGGTTATATCGTTTGTATTCCAGCTTTTACGAGCTTGAGATTTTTTGTATTTGTTCGTCTGTTAGTACTCTCAGGTAAAGAAAACCACAACTCCACGTTAATAAGCAATACATCGATCAACAATTACACCAATTTCAAAGTTGTTTTTTATTTTCATTACTGCCTTTGTCGGGATTGAATTTGTAATAAAAATGATAACACAATTGTAGTAGTTTTAATTATGGGTCCGTTCTGGTGGTGTCTGCATAGAATCAGACAGATACACTCCGAATTATGTTTGAAAATTGTTACCACCCCTCACTCCCTTCCCTTAACTTCGAACAATAAAAATTCGAAAATATTCACAGTTATAGGAAATCTTGTAAAGATTGAATAAAAACTATAGCGGTCGGTTTATCATTTCAAATGTTATTTCGAAATGGTTGTGAGTAGAAATTCGGAAAAAAAATCCATGGTGAAAAAAATGTTGTCTCATTTGAAGGGTGCGGTTTTTTTCTAGTCCAAAACCGTTTTTCTTGTAATTTTCAAAAACATAGTTTTAGACTTATTTTCAAATATGTGAAAATTTTCTCCTGTCCTCCTCCCCCTCTTCTTCTATCATTACAAAATAAAAAAAATTAGAAAATGTCTATAAGAAATATTGCAAAAATTAAACGAAAGCTATGGCGCTCGACTTATCGTTTGATATGTGGGGGGGGGGGGGGTTGTAGCTAAAAATTTTGAAAACAAAATTATTTCTGAGAGTACGATATATGACACCCATATGAAAGGTGAATTTATTTCCAAAATAATGTTTTTTTAATGTTTGAGGACAACGTTTTTTGATTTATTTCACAAATTGATTTTTGTTATTAATTTATAGTTTAGTAATTACGAGTGGCTAAATTACTGAGATATGAAGAGATGAATCAACGGCCAATAAAAGGGTATGTGAAACGTTTTAATTTTAGTAATCGAAGTTGAAGTGGGTGTGTGATGGTCTCTGTTCCTCCAACTCATGGAGTCGTCAGGGTCCTTATGCCTTGCTCATTTAAATTCGTCTTCTTGTAAACCTTTTGCGTACAAATTATTATTATTATTATTATTATTATTATTTATTGTTTTTTCCAATTGTTTACAATACTACAAATTGTTAATATAATAATTTAGATAACACTATTACAAATAAATACAAATATACACAAATTGTTATTATAATAATTTAGATAACACTATTATTCGCTTTTAGTTTTAGTTAGTAATGTAAGTTGGAAAAAATTAAGAGCATATTTTAGTCGTTAAAAACGCCTAGAGTTATGTGCCCTTTCTTAACCAACAGATTGTTTTAAGCCGGGGTTTAAAAAAATCTGTATAAGCTCGAAAATAATTAAAACATGTGGCGTGGGGATTAAGCTACATGATAAGATTTGAGTAAAAAATTTTAAGATAATATTCTTTATAAGTGTAAATATATAGACAGCTATTTTTAAAAGCAATAATTAAATAACTAATGACTAAACAACTAATTTTATAAGTCTAATAATATATATACAACAAACCAATATAATAAATTAAATATCATAAATTAATAACAATCATTTAGCCAACTGTTTAGAAATAAATACAAAAGTTAAACAAACGAACACAGATCATCATATTATAACCTTGAACAACTCTTCAATTTTGGTTAAATCAAAGGTAAAAAGCCATGACTTTACCTGCTTAAGAAACGTAGACAAAGAGAGTGAACTATGACGAATATCGGACGGTAATTGATTAAATATGCTAGGGGCTATTATAGTAAAGAATCTTCTGTAATGAGTAGTTCTAAATCGCGGAACATTAGCAAGCTGCTGAGACCGGAGCAATCTATTGAGATTTCTATGATACCTCAGCATTCGGTTACCACTCATAATATAAAATATTTTAAGAATCCTATAAATGTATAGATGCCTTAGTGGAAGAATCCAATTAAAATGAAATATTGGCCAGCTATGATCAAGTTTTTTTCGGTTATAGATTATTCTTACTATATATTTTTGAGCTAATAGTAAAGGTTTTAGCGTACTTAAATAAGTTCCCGCATAGCAACCAATTCCATACTGAAGTTTTGAATTGAAAAGGGCATAGTATATACATTTTAGTACATGTATTGGACATAAAGACTTAAGAATATAAAATTTCGTATTTAGCATTAAAAAATATTTTTTCAGTACATCTATGTGAGGTTTCCAGCTCAATCTGTTGTCTAGCGTGAGACCCAAATATTTAAATGTAGTAACCGATTCAATTGGAAAGCAGTTGCTTGAACAATTTGATTTACTACAGACGACCGAGTGACTAACTATTGAAGAATTAGGAGTACATCGATCAGTAAGTCCAAAGTGCATTATTTTTGTTTTGCCACTTATAATCATGGAATGCACCAGAAACCATTTATTTAGAAGTTCTAGATCATGAGTGATTTGATCGGTTAGTAATGCATGCGTATTTTGAGAATAAGACAGAGCCATGTCATCAGCAAACGCACTTATTCTCCCAAACAAATTTAGTTCAAAAACGGAATTTATGTATACCAAAAAGAGAATTGGACCTAGAACAGAACCCTGTGGTACGCCGGTATTCAAACATTGCACAGAGCTCAAGGAGTCGTTAATTTTGACTTGTTGGGATCTTTGGCTCAGATAGGATTTCAACCATTCAAGAATGAACCCACGAAATCCAGCATCTTCTAGTTTTTGGAGTAAAACCAGGTGGTTTACCATATCGAAAGCCTTAGTAATATCGACGAAAAGACCAGCAACAACATTTTGGCTGTCAATATTTTTGTAGACTGTTTCAAGAAAGTCAAACAATGCATCTTCTGTGCCAATACCAGTTCTGAATCCAAATTGTGCGTTGCTGAAGAAACTATTACTATTCAAAAACATTAGAATCCTAGATTTGAGACACTTTTCAAATAACTTAGAGATCGTTGGTAAAAGCGAAATAGGCCTATAATTCTGAGTTTCTTTCCGATCACCTTTTTTAAAAATAGGAATAACAGTAGCATGTTTGAATTTAGTTGGAAAAATACCTGAAGTAACGCTGAGATTGAAAATAAAAGCCAAAACATCGACAATAAGCAGACCAATTTCCTTCAGAAGTTTATTGCTAATGCCATCGCTACTATAAGAATTTTTGTTTTCAAGCTTTGTTATTAGTTTGTATAATTCGGAGGCGTAGATGGAATGAAAAACGAAACTATTTTGCTCGCGCTTGCAGCCAATTAAATTTTTAACGTCATACGTAGGTACATGATTCCCTACTGATGGAAGGCTAGCACTTAAGCTATCTGCAATACTACAGAAGTAACTATTGAACTGATTCGCGATCTCACCATCAGAAGTTAGAAGTTTATTTCCGTCGCTTAAAATTTCTGTTACTTCTACTGATTTTTTGTTTTTATTTAAAATGCCATTTACTATATTCCATTCTTTTTTTGTGTTACCTTTTGCATTAAGAAACTGTTGCAAATAAAATTCGTTTTTAGTAGAATTAATGTTGTGTTTTAATTTATTTCTAAAAGAACGAGCATATGATTTAAGTTTAAGATTTTCGGGATGCTTTTTTGACTTTAAGGACAAAAATTTTGACTTTTTGGCACGGTTGACTAAGGACTTAGATATCCAAGGCTTTAATTTGGTAATTTTGTTTTTATTAGATTTTTTGAAAGTACAATTTGAAACATGTTGCTGCAGCTTCATTGAAAAGAATTCTAGTGCTAAATCAGGATCGCTTTGTGCATAAACCTCTTCCCAAAACTCAAAAGTTAAATTATATCGCAGAGATTTGTAATCTATAGCCGTGCAATGAATTTTAGATTTATCAACATTATGATCTGTAGGCTTGGAGGAGGAGCAACTATTGTTATATTTGATAGAGGAGACTATCAAGTCATGATCGGTAATATTTAAACGCATAACAGAGGATGAAATTGAATACTCAAAACTATTATTCAATCTAAAAAAGATGTGATCTAAACAGGAATCAAGTCGCGTAGGTTCATTTATTAAGGAAGAAAGACCCAGCGAGGACATTAAAAACATATAGTTATCTATATCAGGTGTATCTTTCAATAAGTTGAGATTCATATCGCCCAATACCAATAAATTTTTCGTTTTAATTGTAGATGCAATTAGGCTTAACTCGTTTAGGAAAGTATCAATACTCACAACATTTTGTAGCCGGTAAATACACAAAAACGAAAACAAATCACCATTAATATAAACATCCGCCTTTAGAATATCAGCTCCACTGGCGACAATATTCTCAGAATTGCATTTCAGGGTATCCTTCACAAATAACGCGACGCCGCCAGCTCTATAGTTTGAATTACAATGACAGAACAAATTATATCCATTTATAACGTAATTTGACATCTCGCTCTCATAAATCCATATCTCAGTTAAACAAATAATGTCAGGCAAGTTTTGTAACGTGTATAACTGAACAACAAAGTTGTCAAAATTACTTCTTAGTGATCTTATATTCTCTAGGCAAACTGAAAAATTATTTAAATATATAGTATTATAAACATGTGAATTAATAATTTGAGAAAAAGAGGAAGTTGCGCAACTGTTATTAGAAGAACCTTGATTCATATTAAATCAATATAAAAACTCTCTTAAATAAAAAGAATTAATATTATTAAAAAAAAAAGCTAAATGAAATCAAGGTCAACAAAACTTCTAACTTTGTGCAACTTCCCTTTATCCCTCTTACGCATCATTATCGTAGCATTCCTGATCCATAAATATTTATAATTTTTCTTTTGTTTGACATCTTTTGCAGCTTTTAAAAGTCTTCGCTGGAATGGAGTGAGACTGTCATTCAAATATATAACACCATCTTTATCACCTTCTGAACAAAAAAGTCTTTTTTTAATTTTGATTTTCGAGGCAAAATACTTCTCCATAATTTGTTCTTTCCACTGACGAGAAATAAATTTTACAAGGATTACATCAGAAGATATAAATTTTTGAGTAATTGATGTAGTGTCTGAAACTGTGGTGCTTGTTGTTGCATTCGACTTCAAATTGTTCATGTTATTATTCGAAGACGATCCAGTCAATGCATTTGTTTTTATAATTTTTTTCCGATAACAATAATCGATTTCACTTTCAGTAATGGAGACACCAACACCTACTTTAAATACAGCAGTTATTCTTTCCATCAAATTTTCGTTTGGTTCAGCTGCTAACCCAGATATTTCTAAGCAATTTTGTTTAGACATTTGTAGCTGTATTTCAAGGTTATGCTCATGTATGTTTATAAGCTTTTTAAGTTCTTTGTTTTCATTTTCCAAGTCTTTGATTCTTTTCAGAGACAGTTCAAGTACTTCAAGTCGTTTAATTAAAGCCATGAAATGGTGCTCAACTGAACTTTTGACTGCATTTACCTCAATTAGAATGTCATTAGTAGTAGTTATCACTGGTGTATGTTCTGTTGCTGAATTGTTATCATCAACTGCATCTGTAGTTTTTGTGTTTTTTTGTGCATAGCTATTTGATTTTGGCTTAGATGTGGCAGTAGCTGGGCTGGATTTAGATTGGTATGTGTTACTGCAAGTTGCACATTGGCTACATTTCCAATCTAATTTATCCTTTTGAAGATAACTGGCATATTCCGGTTTAAGGTTTACACAAGTAACATGAAACACTAATAAACAACTAGCACAACTAATTTTTAGATTATCTGCTTTTCGATCTAATTTATTATTACAGATTGAACATATAGTCATATTGATTAAATGATAATGATATTTTTGCAATGTTTTTATAATCAAAGAAAACAAAAAGTAGATCTGACTATTAAATGTAACAGTGAAGAACAGTTTCTGTAGAGTAGAACTCGTTTTATTATAAAAAAAATTGGTTCTAAATAATTTAGTTATTATTTTTTTAAACACTAAATTTAATATTTATGAAAAAATAATAAATTTACACTTTCACAGTATATATTGAATTTGGTTAGTTTAATTACTATAATTTTGTTTTATTTTATAAATTAAAATTTTAAAATTGACTAACAATAATTTACCATGTGTACCCCACGACACACAGCAAATGAATTAGCATGTGTACTGGACGGAGGAAAGGCAAATTCGAATTCACAGACTAAAGCTAGTCGAAGGTTACAAATCGGCATTCCTCTAATTTGCCCGATAGTGTTTCCACTATCAGGAATGCACATTGTCTATTGCAAGGTCAATGTTTTGGTTGCTGATCGAGGTATCAAGAGGCGGCTAAGGAAGACAGGTAGAGAAGCTCTACCGCATTGATGTCATTGTTTTTGAATAACCAACAATGCTGGGGTGGATTTGGATGCTTCATACTCAACAAATTCATTCAGAAGAATAAAGCTCCCGAAAAACACAACACAACAATACGTTTTAATTTACGTTCTACAAAAATGTAAGACATTTGTTTAAATTAAATAAATTTGTACACTTCTACGATTTATAATTATTTTCATAATGAAAAAAAAACTATTCAATTCAAGTTTCTGGAAAACAACAAAGAAAATATAAATAAAATAGAATTTAAATTTCATTTTTCTTGTATTTTTTATTTCATGCTGTTATCGTTGACGTGGGTGTAAATAACACAAATTTAGAGAAAGCCCAATTTTCCCGGTTTAACAAAAATTATAATTAGTTTTAAATTTAAAATTAATTATAAGAAATTATAATATTAAAATAGTAAAGGATATATATATATACATATATATATATATATATATATATATATATATATATATATATATATATATATATATATATATATATATATATATATATATATATACATATATATATATATATATATATATATATATATATATATATATATATATATATATATATATATATATATATATATATATATATATATACATATATATATATACATATATATATATATATATATATATATATATATATATATATATATATATATATATATATATATATATATATATATATATATATATATATATATATATATATATATATATATATATATATATATATATATATATATATATATATATATATATATATATATATATATATATATATATATATATATATATATATGTATATATATATCCTTTACTATTTTAATATTATAATTAATTAATTAATTATACTACAATACAATTATAATATATACATATATATATATATATATATATATATATATATATATATATATATATATATATATATATATATATATATATATATATATATATATATATATATATATATATATATATATATATATATATATATATATATATATATATATATATATATATATATATATATATATATATATATATTTATCGCTTTGTTTGTATCAGAGAATTTTGACAATAAGCCGTTTTATAGCTCAGTTGGTTGCTACAAAAATCACAAAGAAATTTCCTCAGGAATGAAAATTACAACATTAATTAAAGTAACATAATTATATAAGTTTCTATTTTACGGTTTATAATTCCATCTGCTTCTGATAGTTTTCTTCTTATTTTCCTTTTTGTATAAAAAAGAAAAATTAACAATAACTTCCTTGATCCTGTTCGTTTAAATTACAATTTCCTGTTTCTGTTATTTTCATATTCCAAGCAATTAAATATTTATGGTTCTACCTTTGTTTGCCATTTTTTTTAATACATTTTATGACGTTTTTGAAATGTTTTTGACAGGAAGTTTTTGCTTCAGGCTAAATTTAATATAATTGAAATTTATTGTTTTATGAAATTAAATTTGATTTGGATAAAATAATTTTGTAAATTAGTGTGAAAAAGGATATAAAATGAATTAAGTGTTAAATATGTTTCAACTTCTTTCAATATAAAGTAAAACAAGTTGTTGTTCTTGAATTAAGATTCAGATTAATAATTAGTAAATGCTTCTTCAGGGCTTTGATGCTTCCTCAATCGATACAAACCAATTCTACAGCTCTTAGCTGTCGTGAGAATAAATTATGTGAATTTGTTGCAAACACATACTCATTTTATACAATTTTCATTTGTCGAACTGCGTTGTTATTTTAAAGAAATTTAACATGTTACGAAGCAGTTGTACCTGAACTGATTTCTGTCACCTGCGTTGAATTGGTACTTCATGGATTATACGCAGTCGATGTAATTCTTATAGTTCGATTTATTCAAGAGGAATAGTGATTTAAGTGCCCGTAAAACAAATTTGAAAAAAGTGCGCGCAATGCGCATTAATTGTACATAATGTGCACCATACCATGCACATGTCGATAAACTCCTTAGTACATATGTTCACACATACGTGTGCTGCTTGTTTACGTTAGCTGCTTCTTTTACAGATAATGAAAAACGAAATTTGTTCAATGATAAGAATAATAAATAAAGAATAAAAAAATTGTGAGTGAAAAAGTAGCGTAACATTTTCTAAAATAGCTAGTTTCATTTAACTTTTTATGAGATAATATGACTTTCGTAATAATAAATTGATGAATTTTATTTTATTTTCATCTAAAATTATGTGCAAAATAAAATTTTGGTTGAAGTTTAATAAAAAAATTTAAAAAAACAAACGGGCACTTTGAATAATTCATTTTAGTCATCCAAAAAATTGAATATATTTATTTTTTGTTTGACATTTTTCGTGTCGGGTTACTGTTATTAAAATTTATTATATTTATTTATTTATTATTTTTAATATGTCAGCCAAACATTCAGGTTTTGTGAAATCTAATTTATTTCATTTAAAATGTGTCATTAAAAAAATGGCGAACAATGGACGCCTCATTTACAAAGAATCACACAAATAGATTTGCATTTTAGAACTTAAAAATACGACCACAATCTTCATTTGTCGTAATGACGTTACCAAAAATATAAAAATATAAAGTATTAAAAGATCCTAGTCATAAAAGTCATAATCAAATATTCATGTATTGTAACGATGCTGTTTTCTGTTATTTGTGGACGGTGTAGACAATACAAGTTCCACCTCTATCTTTAAAGGTGCTATAGTAAGGTTCAGAAAAGAGTGAAAATTGACATTTATAATTCAATAGTTAATGACTAAAAAAGGTCTTAAATTATGGTAATTCCTGGTAGATGGGGGTTGTTTTGGGCAATCCGTAAATGTTTCGTTTGGTTTTTGTTATTGTTGGTTTGTTATTAAGGAGCTTTAATACAAAATTTTCTTACTTGTCATCAATCAATTAATTGATGTCATAGTGTCTAGTTCTGTAAAAAAATGGCATACAGTGAAAATAAAATGGGGTATTGCAAAATACCTATCTTTTTCTTAAAATATTGGGTTTTGTTTTAATTAATTTATTGTTTTTTTTTTGTTATTACAAGTGCCAATTTCCTTGTTTGTAAGAAATATAATTTTGAGTTGGTTAAGATACCCAATCCTTGAATTGAAAAATTGTTTTGAAAATGCGGTTCAAAGCAGTTTATTTGATCAATGACTTACCTCATTTTTTTATTGTCAACCATCGCATATTTGTTTGATCAACTGCTTACATGACTATTATAGTCAACTACTGCATTTTTGATCAAATAATTTATTGCCAACAGCAATACATTTTTTTAGCAACCAATTATAACATCAACAACATTTTTATTGTATAATATTAAATAAATAAGTGGCCAAGGTAAAACAAGGTGTTGAGAAATGGGATTTTCTATCATCATGTGGGGTGAGTCATTAATTTATTTTGCTACTTTTTTTTTATCGAAACAACTAGAGTATAGTATTGGCGTAGATGGCGTAGCTTTTTCGATGCTAAGGTTGTCAGAGTATCGTTGGTCTGGTTATATATTCCGATTGCGTGCATAACAGTTAATTTGTTCTGGAAAGATGGGTATTCTATTTCGAACTCACGTGACTTAAGCTAGTCGGACCGCAAAATCTCTTGACGCGCAGTCCATCGCTTGCTTTCTTTTGTTATACTTAACTATGGGTCCAGGGTCCATTACAGTGTTTGTGCCTGAAAGTTCTATGCAAATTTGCATATATGTTAACATGATTTAACAATGTTATTTTAAAGATAAGTTTTGCATCAGTTTTAATAATTCCTGTTTTAAGTCCATGACATTGGATACAACGAGATTTCTAGTTGTGTTTTCTCATTTGATTTGATCATTTGATTCCATCTTGTGAAATTGCGTGCCATTTTGCATTTGTATTGGGCTGAGGAAATGCATAATCGTACTCACAGGCTGCAGCGAGTCGGAAAATTTAAATCTCCAGGCACGAAATTCCTTTAATGATGCTGATAGTGATATCACTATCTGGAATGTTTAGTCATCAGTGTTCGTGATAAACATAACAATAAATAATAATATGGGGAATTTTATAAATTTTGTTTACATAATATCACAAATTCATTGTATGTGTCCTGATATCCAAACAAAAAACATGCACCAAAGAATAAAAATCTTCTATTTGGTTGAGGTGAAATTCCACAACTGGATATTTCGGGTTTGTCGTAAGTTTTTGACAGTGGTCAACTTCTCTTGATCAATTACTATTTATTCATCCTTGTATGACTTATTCATCCCTGGAGCTTATTCAACCAGCTTGAAAAGTTTTGATACCGTTCAGTCATACGAAGAGCCATTAAAATGATTTGTAATGCTGTTCTTAGTAACGAGCTTCATTTCTTACAGCATATAAAAATGTGGCAGATTTGTAAATTATTTATATATCATTATGAATGAGAATTCTTTTGAGGAGATCAAATCCATTTTGCTCAAATCCTTGGCAACTACCAACATAACTAGATGTAGAACAGTGGTATTTTAGCATGATTTTTTCAATAGAGTTTCGAACCTACCCTGAGATAAAAACCTAAACCAAAGAACAAATATTAAGAATTACCTTTAAGCTTAGCAACAAATCTGTAAATATTTTGTTAGTTTTCTATCCATTAAAAATTTCTTTTACTTATCTAGCCCACGTTCTTATCTTATCTAAAGACAATAAGATTTGCTTTTAAATTTTATATTATCTCTTCAATTTTCTGTATAATCGATAAAATCCTAGATTAAATCTTTTTCCAAAATTGTCAAAATAACTTCATTAAATCAAAAAGATTTCTTCGTATCCCACAACGACAATCATGAATTGATATGAAAAAGTTTTTCGTTCCAATTTTCTTGATACCTTAACTTAAATTAAAACAAAAACTCCTTAAGACAACAAAAAAAAAAATAGAATAAAATATGAGACCACAAAAATCTTTTATTAATCTTAAACAAAATGAAACAAATATAAAATCATCTAGGAAGTGAAAAACTTTGTTTTGTGTGTTCAAACCGCTTTCTCCTTAATTTTTTTTTTATTATTAAAATATTCTGAAAAGCTTTTCATGAAAGTTAGATTTGAAACTATTATTTAGTTATTTAGAAGTTGATAAAAAATGTATACTCGTACATAGAAACGGTTAGAGATAACGAGTGTTTTCATTCGAAAGAAAATGTCGTGTTTGTTGTTATGGTTATGAGCCAGACGTGATCGTTTATGATGTTTTGTCGTTGGCTTATTACTTAACGTTTCTTGAAAACTTTTGGAAAACAATCTGTTATTCATTTATTTACATTATTTGTAATGTGAATACACACATAAACTTTTCTGTGATTCTCTTAAAAAGTAACGTCGATGGGACTGAGAATTTTTTGAGAATCGGACCGTTTTGAACTGGTTGAAACATAAAAAACTGGTATTTGAGGTTGCATTTGGAGCTTATAAGGTGATTTAAACATGGAATGTTCCTTAAACAATCCAACCGCGTTAATACATTGATACGTGGTCGGAATTAACTCGAGAAGTAAGACAACAGGATAATGTTGATTTTGAATCGAATTTCATGCAGTTTTCCAAGCCCGCTGTATAATTTTTAATAATTTTAAATGATTCTTGAGCCAATTCTTTGGTTATATATGTCACAGTTTAACTTTGCTAAAATATGCAACAATATTTATATGGTTTCTTTGTTTATTTAGAAAAAAAATGTCAAATGTCTGTAAGTAGTTTCCAAAAATTGTGAGATTAACAAGTTGACATGCATTTTATATAAACCAGGATTGAAGGAATATCAAATATTTAGACATATTGAATCACTAAGTCTTCTCTTGAGCCTATGAGTTTTGCCCGGCACGGTTGACGAAAATATGAGACTCTTCATCTCAGGGTTTGGGTTCAAATGCCTACTTTGTCCCCCTTATTGATTTCGTTCTTCGGGTGAACTTAATCAGTGATCCATTTTTGGACCTGCCCTGTAATGCCCAATCTTTGATGAAAGATGATATATTGAATAGTTTTGTTGAGCTCTTTTAGTTTATTTTCTGTTAGTATACGGAAACAATAGAAAAAAAATTAGTGATTTTCGGGAATTTTTTATGTGGATATTAAGAAATATGAGATTTGTGTTTTTGTTATTTAAAATTTTTGTATATTCAATAAAAATTTTATGCAAAAATATTTAATAGTAAGAAAGTTATTAGCTGGATAGAGAAACCGTGATAGAATAGTTAAACAGAATTAATTCAATAAAAAAACTCATTTTTAAATGCTGACCCATAATTTTATATACATATTTCAAAGGTATCGTAATTTTCAAACTTACAAAAATATGAAATTTTTTGTATGTAATCCATAATTTATTCTGCTGTCCAGCGAACATCCTGTGCCATTTATGAGCTGTAAGATTATAAACATTTTTAGCATGTCTTAAAGTAGTTGCGTTATATGTAACTTATTTATTAATGTGTTTATCTGTGTATCGTCATCGCATTTGTGGTAAAATTATAATTTATTCATCACCATCGTTCTTGTCACAAAATTTTAAATTATTTATCGTCACAGTATCTGCCATAAAATTATGAAAATTTTGTCGTCATATGGTATCGACTTTCAAAAATCTAAATTATTCATCGTTTTCGAATTTGTGGTAAAGTTATAAATTTTTATTGTTATGGTATTGATAGATGAATATAAATATAGATCATTAAGTAATTATCAACACTAAAGCTTAGTTTTTATCTTTCATCGACTATTTACTACATCTTTTCCAATTATAATTCAGAAAGCGTCAATTTTAATTTAGATTAGTCAATTGTAATTCAGAAAACGTCAATTGTAATTCAAAATACGTCAATTATAATAAAGAAAAGTCGGTCAAGTGCGAATAAAATACGCTCGCCGAGGTTTCCGTGAATGTAGAAGAACAAACTGACAAAAATAATTTACATAAAGCTGTGTAGAGTTTTTATATTGCCAGACCATAGGCACATACAAATTATTTTTTCCTCTTAAATATCAATAGCAATGTCAATTGAAAATTGATCCAAATTCAAAACAAAGTTTTGAAACAAATTTTTTAATTTAAGTCCTCTTTCATATGATATATCACATGATTGGGTTTTAAACAAGGTTGGCAAATATCATGATATTTATATAAATATTAAAATATCCGATATATATCAGATATATATCCGATATATATCAAGTTCTAATATTTATTTTTGAATAAGTTGTTTATCTTAAATATTATACAATATATGGCCCTTTCCACACTTGTATGCAGTGCAACCCATTACTTCCTCGTTTCTTACCTCTTTGCCTATAAACTAGATTCAAATATGACAGCTCCTATTTAGTTTATAGGCAATTTATCAAGCCTATTCGTCTATATCTTCGATTGCATGAGTCCAAATGACGAATACGCTTGTTATGGTTCATTACTGGCGACTAGTATTGCAGCAATGGTCGAGTCCTGGAAACCATAACTGGACCATAAACAAAATGTTACTCGATGATAACTCGAACAATAAATGACTGCCATTAAAGGGCCAGAGAAACAAGTCACCAATGATCCATACAAGGTTATACAACTAGTCCAGTAATAGTCAATTACTGGCGGCCAGTAATTCAACAATGGTCGGGTACTGGTCCGGTAATGGTCAATTACTGGCGGACAGTAGTTCAACAACGGCCGGGTGCTGGCAATCATGACTCATAGTACTTGCAACTATGACTCAGCCATTAACATAATTTTTCATGTTGATAACTTCGTACAATAAATGGCTCCCATTCATTTGTCAGAGAAAAACACAGCAATACCATATACAGGGTTGTACAGCTAGCCCAGTTGTAACAAACTGATTTGTTCCAATATGCCTTTAATCGAAATAGCTACGCCACTGTCCAATTTGGTAGGTTTTTTTTTATTACATTGTTATAACGGCTTAATCCTGTCTGTGTAATTTGTACATAATTGTTTGCGTGTGGGTGATTAATTGTTATAATCGTTAATGTTGTTATCAAATTAAAAATCATTCGCAGATCAATTGTGCAAGTTATAAGAAATATTTAAAATTGAATTTAAATAATTAAATTTAAATCTAACTTCTTATTAAAAAAATAAAGTTTAAATTGACTTGAAACAGATCATCAGATCATTAAAGTGAAAAAAAACTCTGATAGTTAAAGTTAGCAGGTTAAGGTAAATTCTAGTAAATTTATATAATTTCATTAAAGTCAAAAACAAAATTGATTGGTGAATTTGTTTCTTTTCTCTTGTTTCGTGTAATTTATCGTGGGTTAGCAGTATAAAACTATTACTCATCAATTTGCTAACCCACCGGAATTTAACTGCAAACATTACAGCCGTAATACCGGCATTGTTAATTGTATATATATTTTGTTGGCGTACAACTGTACAACTTTAATTGAGTGCAGTTTTTATTGGAATGAAAATTTGATATTCGGGAAAGAAATTAACAAATCAAAAATAAGAAATAAGAATTGAATAACGGAGTTCTTAAGAAGAAAAATTATTATGTTGTGATGGGTTAGCTCGTTCAAAGTTTACGAGTTTAGTTTTAAGTTTTTGTGTTTGTGCTAATTTAAAAATTTAATAGGTATAAAAAATACAATCGCCTGGAAAACAAAGCCATGGTTTTGGGATTCACAGCTATAGTAATGTTAATGTAAGTTTATTTTTCTTATTTCGTTAATTTATATACACATTTAAATTCGATATTTATTCTTATTAAATAGTTATTCTTATCTAAAATATTAAATAATATCACAGTGAATTTTTATGTTATTATAAAATCGTATTATTAAATATATGTGTTAAAATAATTATACAAATTTATACAGTTGTAAAATATATAAAGCATTATATAGTATGTCTGTACGTCACCAATCTATAGTACCAGTATCGGTAATGCGAATAATGGTTTTTTTTGTAGTATAATTTTGTTTTTGCTTTGTTTTTCTTTAACTTTTATGAAATAAATACTGTGATTTGATTAACTTTAATTTAGTTCTTTTTCTTATCAATCTGTACGCGCATGTATTCTTGATCTTGCGAATAGTCAGTGTTTGTAATATGATGTTGTAAATAGGATAGTGCCTGGATGATATCGACATACCACGCTGGGCGTGCAATGAAACATAATGCACGGGGCGGGATTAAGTCCACTACTTTAATGTTCGTGGCATGTTAGTGATGTTCTGGAAAGTAAACTTGAATTTACTGTGATATGGTTCAATAGTTTCTGTTGTTTTTTTTTGTGTTATGAAAAAAGGTTCACATAATCTTGGTATTAATTCTTTTACTATTATCGTATGAAACACGATCTTCATATGCAGCACAATCTAGCTCTAAGCAGTTTTGATGACTAGGACCACGCCACCTTCTCTCTGAGTCATAGCCTCGCAAATGTGCTGCGTCATCAAATAACGCTGCTAGAGATTCTGATAACGGCCAAGAATTAATCAAGGTCGTTACACAGTAACAGACCAATAATGATGACCAGTATTGAAGTAATGGCCGAGTACTGTCAACCATGACAAATCCAATAAAAATATATAAAATATTATCATTTGTAATTTTACATAAATTAAATACAAAATAATTAAAATAAAGTAAAAATGTCTAAAGAAAAAAATTTAAAACTTATACCAACCTTTACTTTATTAGTATAGTCATTCATCAGAGATACGATAATTAAACTATATTTCTTATGTAGTGAAATTTAACCAAATGACCTAGATTGGCCAATTCATGTTTTAGTACTGGCGCGATAACAATAGCCAATTAATGCTAACCATTAACGTGCCATTTAAAATGGTCATTTAAAATAACTTTTACTGATTAATTTCTATAAACCGTAGATTGGTCGATTCATGGTTCCAGTAATGGTCCAATAACAATAGCTAAGTATTCATGGGCCGGTATTTAGCCATTCAGAGGTAACTAAATACTGGCTATTTTCTGTTAACCATAGATAGTTCGATAAATGGCTCTATAGTACTGACCGGGCACAATAACAAAAGCGTAGTACCGTTACCCATTAATGGGACAGGAAAACTCTACTTGGTAGTCATTCCATTCCACCACACCATTGGTGGTGTATTTCTAAACTGAAATTGAAATACATATTTTGGAAATGGTTTAGATTCAGTTAAAAGCACCATTACAAATGGAATAAAGTCTGAAATAATTATATTTAAATAATGAAGTATATGCTGCTTCTCTTTGTTTAATCGTTTACCTATAAATCGATGGTCAAGCATAAATTAGCTAGGTGTTGAGGTGCATTTAAAACCATATCTCTCCTTCGATAAAAAGTTTCTTAACTTCTACAGGTGGTTCTAGTTTAAGATCTGCTTCAAGTTTATGCTAAATATCTACTACAATGGCAATAGTCGTTTTTTCTCTTTAGCTCTATCTAAAGTGACTGCGCTATTGACTTTAGATAACAAAGCATATGTTTAGCATTTCATTACAATATTTATGTCATAAGTTTAGTTATGTCAGGATCTATGTCAGCTTCATGGTCTTGGCATAGCTGAACCAGGTTACCTCGACTTAGCATGCGTTTTGCGGCCAGTTCTGCGACTGTTAACACTTTTTCCAACTTTAAGGTAGGAATAGTTAATTATTTCTTTTTTTATAAATATCATGATATATATCGGGGAATAAATATCGTGATATATATCAATGATATATATCAGATATATATCATGGACATATATCAATATATATCATGGATATATATCATGCCAACCTTGGTTTTAAATGGTGTTTTCCCTCTCTCATTCCTACCCCGTTAATAAACACGATTTTATACTTCGCTATATTTTTCGTTCAAAAGTCACCACTTTTTCTATATTTTAAAAATGTTTTGAAGTATTATTATTAAATAGGTTTGGAACTATGTGCGGGAAAAAAACATGAAAAAACTCTATTATTTAATTTTATCCAAAAAACTGTGTAGTAAGAATCACTAACATTTTCTGACCAAACATTATATAGTAACCCCATAAAAACCCATAAACTATTCGTATAAACCCATAAAAATGGGTTAAGAAAAATTGCGCAATTTGTCAATCTGCAATGACAAGGAATTCAGTAAAAGATGAAAAACGTGATCTACGCAGGTGAAAAAGAAGTCGAAATTTGAACTTGACCATTTTTGATTTTCCTGAAACTTGACATGTAAGTAGTATGGACAAAATAAAAAAGACTTCTTATTTTAAAATTTTTTTAAAGTGCTTAGTTTGAGCATAAGGGGCGCCCCAACATCCATGAAAAATGAAAAATCTGCCAATCCGATGTAACTTTGAAATTAAATTGCTCAAGAACGGCTATACCGATTTTATCAAACTTTTTTTGATCTCACGTACACGTTTTTGATCTCACATTCCAATCTCTACCATCAAGATTTCTCCAAATTTAATGTTCCTACTCGTAATCACTTAAAATGAACGTTTTTTAAGCCAAAAATATGAAAATTTGCTATTTTTGACACACATAATGATTTTTTTGACACACTTCCGGTACAGTTATCGAACACAGCGTCCTTTCGGACCTGTTCCTTAAGTATACCTATTTTTAGAAAAAAAATTTTTTGAAATCCCTCCAGCGGTTTTCCCTGCAGCGTAGGTAATGACGGCGGCCGGCAGACAGACATACATTTTTTTTTTTTGCTTTTTTAGAATCAGGAGGTCCTAAAACGTCGAGAAATGTCAAAAAAAGTGGGGGTAAGAATTTCACTTTGAGCTCATGAATATAATACTTAGGTCTTTCAGACCGAAGTAATTATTAACCTTGTATTAAAAATGAAAGAATATATGTCGAATCGAAAATGTCGTTCGATTGACATAATTATAATTTGTAATTAAAAATGATTTTTACAGTAGAAATAGAAACTAAGCGAAATATTTTATTTATAAAAATTAAGATATATGTATATTATGTAACCGTTACTCAAATTTTTTTTTTTAGATAGTTTATGTAAAAAACTATATTTTGTTTTAGAGTAATGAGAAAAATAAAGAATTTTTTTACTAGATAGTTTATGTAGCAAACTACATTTTATAATTAAGTAAATGTAATGAGAAAATTTTTTTTTAATAAGAAACTATATTTAGTTTTAAATAAATATAACAAAATTTTTTTTGAGTCTCCAAAAATGTGGAAAGAGGGACTTTGGGAATTCATAATTAAGATACCCAATAAAAATTGAATAAAATAAAATAGCACTTTAAATTTTGTAATGATTCACAGTAATGTAAAGAGATCAATAAGTAGCACATTTCAATAGATACCTGGGTGGTTATTTTGTAGTGTTATCTCACTAGGTGAGATAAATAGTGAGATAAAAAAATTATGTTTAAATGATTTCTTTTATCTAATATAATCGATCAAAGACAAATATTTTATCTCACTTTTTATCTCACCTAGTGAGATAACACTACAAAATAACCACCCGGAGCTGATATTTCACTCCTTTATATTAAAAGAAAAAGTAGAATAACAGACGAAACTCATAAGATGATTGGTGTAACGATGAATCGCACACTTTAGGTACGATTATAATTAGATTTAGATGACGAAAAAGGATATCAGAACTTCCACATAACAAGATAGTGTAATTTTAGACGAAAAAATGCAGGATGGCGTATTTATAGCTAATTCAACAATACCAAAAAGGCATCAACGATTTAAAGATCACAATTCGTATTAAAAATATCAACTAACAACCTTCGAAGAATGTTATCCATAGCACTAGCTGGTCTAGCAGCAGAAGCATTCTTATATGTCGATGACATATTTATTTTCGGGTGTAGCTTCAAAACACCACGATACGAACCTGATTTGAACCTTAGAACGAGAAAAACGATTAGGCCCAATGTATACAACAAAATAAACAAAATAAAGAATCTGGAGAAAGAAAGATACACGCAACCGTTAGAAGAATTAAAAATCGAAACTTGGATAATACAACAAAATTAATTGATGAATTACGAGCCATGCCATAAACTTTTTTAGACCGTACGTCTATGGGAGAAAATTCACAGTGGTGACAGACCACAGGCCATTAGTGAGTCTGTTCACGCACAAAAATCCGTCATCAAAACTAACAAGGATCAGACTAGAGTTATCTGACTATGATTTCCAAATCATTTATAAACAAGGAAAGATGAATGCAAACGCTGACGCATTATCTAGAGTAGAAGTAAACTCAGACACGCTTAAAGCGATGATACCGATATCCACGGTAAATACAGTAAAAACGAGGGCTATGACAAGAAAAGAGAATTACAAAACAGAGGAAAACACCGCAGAGTTGAAAACGGAGTGCACGCTGTATTCATGGAACTGCACCTCTATATCTGAAATAAGAAATATGAGAACCTTGTCATTCGAAGATAACGAATCACGTGATAAAATAAAGAAAAAATGTATTGACTTCAAAGAAAATAATGATAGTTTGCGAATAATTGAATTGAATAAAAAGAATAAAAGAGGAATCCTAGTAATATATAGTAAAATTCCGAGTATCGCTTTAGGGAATACACTGAAGAAGATGATATTGATTATGAAAAAGGAAAAAATAGAGAATCTAGCGCTAGAGATTAATGATAGTATATTCACACATGTAGATGTGAATGAATTTAAAAATGAATTCAATAAGCTGCAGCAGAAAAATAATAAAGAAAATATGCAAACAAATTTAAAGATAATAATTGCTGAAGCACCTCAAAGAATTACAGATAGAAATAAAATGGATGAATTAATAAAAGTTTACCACGATACACCACACACGGGAGGACATGCAGGTGTTAAAAGAACAATTAACAAATTGAAACAGAAATACGTCTGGAAAAATATGAGTAGAATGATAAAGAATTATGTAAAAAAATGTGAATCATGTGCTAAAAATAAACAAATTAGAAACATCAAAGAAAACTTAACCATAACCGATACACCGACAGCAAGCTTTGAAACAATTTCAATGGACACAGTTGGACCATTGCGACTTACGGATAGCAATAGATATATTCTTACGATTCAATGCGATTTAACGAAATACATTAAAGCGATACCGATAGAAAACAAAGAAGCAAAAACAATAGCCAAAGCGCTCGTAGAAAAATCCATTCTAAAATACGGTAATTTTAAAAAATTAAAAACAGACTTAGGGACAGAATTCGTTAATGAGAAATGTGTAGTAAATTAAAATTTCTTTTCTATTTATTTAATTAATAAAACATTTAAATGATTTTCACAAAACTTAATACTTTTATATCTTAATTAAATTTACATAAGTCCAACCGGACGACTTAATAAATTAGACTCTTCTCCTTGAGATATAACACATAACTAACTAACTCTCTCCTTTCTTTTTAGTTTATTATCACTTCAATCTCTCATTGAAGTAAGAGTGGGGATCAAACATTAAAACAAATGTACGAACAGAAGGTTCGGAATTTTAGTGCTTTTCCCATTTCAATTACAAAATATTTTTCGGTAAAATTTTGTTCCCTACATTCGGCCAATCCTGACGATTATCGTCTCGATAATTATTAATTTAAATTACCTTTTAATTAATGGTAATGTATCGCCAACAACAGGTTGATTCAGGGTATTTGTCTAATCCTAAAATTTAACAAAATCGTAACAACTAAAATTAATTACTTAATATAATATTGTCATTAAACATGTTCAGACAAAACCTAATAAAACTTTTATTTCAATATTTAAATTCATTTAGTAAAATAAACCCCATTTTTTTTTTATTTATTTCAATAATTTATTGGAAGAGCGTAAATTATAATTTGATTTAACTAATTCATTTTCATTTGATTTCATTGGAGAAACATATGATTTCATATTGGCTGCTTCCCATACACCTTTATAAGGTCTTTGTGTAACTTGATACTCTCCTAAATCACCCAAAACATAACGATTGTTTGGAAGTACTCTAACAATCTTGTACGGTCCTTTAAACTTAGGGAGTAATTTTTTAATTACACCTTTAGTTGAATCGAAGTTCTTAACCATAACATAATCATCGATTTCGTACTTGTTAGCCTCTTTCCGTTTTTTGTCATAATACACCTTGTTTTCCTCCTGAGCTTTTAAAATCTTACGCTCAGCCTCCTTCCTAACAACTTTTCGATCAGATTCTTCGTCTTCATAGCTTAAAGTTTGTAAATATTCCCTTAAATTGTCATTTATGTCACCCCTTTGATTAACACCAAATAACATTTTTGAAGGAGTTGTTCCTATTGAACGACTAATAGAATTGTTAATAGAGAATTCCGCTTTATCTAAGATTTTATGCCAATATATACCATTAGAATTATCACTTAGTTTAGCTAAAATTGGAGTTAAGGTTCTATTAATCCTTTCTATCTGACCATTAGCTTGTGCTGACGTTCGAGCTATCATAATATGTTGTATATTATTTTCTAATACAAAATTTTTAAATTCCTCCGACTTAAAGCAAGAACCTTGATCGGAAATTATTCTTCTCGGCCTACTAAATGTTCTAAAGAAATCTCTTAGACAAGCTATTACCTCTACGGTATCTGTACTTTTAACAGCATAAAATTTAACAAATTTCGTAAATCCGTCACATATTTCAAATATATGTTTTTTAGATCCTTTTGAAAACGAATCTATTGGACCATAATGATCAATATGAATTGTATCGAAGGGAACCGGGGCTTTTGGTATAGGGTTCAAGTATCCTTCCTTTTTACCTTCCTTTGGCGAAAACGTTAGACACTTGAGACAATTTTTTATGAACGTTTTTATTTTTGTTCTTAAATTTGGTATCCAGTAATTACGTAATACTATTTCATAGCATTTATCTAAACCTACATGACCAAAATCCTCATGAGATCTCCTAATAACGTTTTGTTCCATATCCTTCGGAACCCAAAATAATAATTTACCGTCCTTTTTACGATATAATATACCATTCCGCATTTCATAATATGAATCTTCAGATTTTTCTAATTTCTTCTTAACTTCACAAATATTATGATCACGAGTTTGTGCAATTAATAATGTTTGCTCTAAAGAATTTTCGCAAACTACATAAATATTTACACACCTACTAAGGGCATCGACGTGTCCCATTTTATTTCCAGAACGATGCTCAACTGTATAGTCGTAGTTCTGTAGCTCTAACGCCCACCTGGCTATCCGTACATTAATATCTTTCTTATTCAAGGTTTGCGTTAACGAATTGCAATCAGTAAGAATTTTAAATGGTATTCCTTGAAGATATACCCTAAAGCGTTGTAACGAATAAATAATTGCTAATGTTTCTAGCTCATATGATGTGTATTTGCTTTCTGCCTCTGTTGTTCGTTTGGAAAAATAAAAGATTGGATGTAGTTTTCCATCAGACTTTTTCTGCATTAGTATTGAGCCAAATCCAATACTACTCGCATCACAATGTAGTTCAGTCAGATCTGAAGGAGAATATATCGATAAACAAGGAGCTTCGACTAACGCGTTCTTCAGATTATTAAAAGTTTGTAATTCTAATTCTTCAAACTTGAATACGGCATCTTTTTTAAGCAAATCAAACAAACACTTTGCCTTTATTGAGTAACCAGGGATAAATTTACGGAAGTATGATGTCAAACCTAAAAAGCTATGGACATGTTTGCTACAGGTCGGAAGCGGAAAATCTAACACTGCATTTATACCGGATTTTGTTGGTTGTATTCCTTGTTCAGACACTGAATAACCTAAATAATCAATTTTGGTTTGTAGAAATTTGCACTTATCAAATCGAAATTCCAATCTATTTTGTACTGCCAAACGCATAACACTTTCTAAAATCTCAAAATGACGTTCTAAATTGGATGTAGCAATCAATATATCATCCAAATATATTAATACATCACCCGTTTGTTGTAGTTTCCCAAAAATCTTTTGAATGAACCGCGTAAAGTTGGCTGGTGCATTTTTCAAGCCAAATGGCATGCGTAAATACTCAAATTGCCCTAACGGTGTTATGAACGACAAAAGCGGTATCGATTCTTCACTTACCTTAACATGATGAAACCAATTTCGTAAATCTAATGACGTAAAATATTTTTTTCCTTCTAACAGCGATAACTGGTCTTCGATCAGAGGGATTGGGAAATTATCCCTAAGCGTTCTTTTATTCAATTCTCTAAAGTCGACGCATAACCTAATATCTCCTGTCTTCTTCTTAATCAACACTATTGGAGAGCAATATTCTGACTCACTAGGTCGAATTATTTTTTGTTCCATTAGATCGTCTAAAATTTCTTGTAATTTTATTTTTTCGTAATGTGACAATCGTCTCGGATTAAAAAAGAAAGATTCTTTTTTATTCACCCTAATATTCATATTGAAATCATTTTCCGGCTTTTCCGGTCTAACTGCGTCAAAATAACTATCATAAAGCAAATTCATAATTAATTGTGCATTCTTAGCCCCTAATTCAGGATTAATACTAATATCAGCTGGATACTTCGATTCAGACTGACTACTAATTTCAATTGACATAATTTTCCCTAATTCCTGATCATAATCATTATCACACAATGCTTCTAAATTATCTATACCTAATATAGCATTGCTACTTAGACATAAATTATTTTTCATATCAGTATGAGGACTAACATAAATTTTTTGGTAATTAGTATGATGACTAACTATTGATCTACTTTTATTATGATTAGTATGAGGACTAATCTCAACCGAATCTAAACTAGTATGCGGACTAAAAACAGATTCTACTAGGTCAGTATGAGGACTGGATAATTTATTATTGTGCGTAGTTTTATTTTCTGAATTGATATAAATCGGGCTAAAATTTTCTTTTTCGATACTTGTCATTACCGGTATGTCTTTGTCAATTTTTACTGCATTTATTGAATCACAATTAACCAATATTAAATTTGCCTCTCCAATAAAATCTCTTCCTAATATCATATCAACATTAATTGTGGTATCAAAAACCACTCGCAACTGTATAAAATTAGAAATAACTTTTGATTTAATATAAACATTAATACTTCCTAAAATATCAAGTGGACTATCATTTATTCCACTGTACCTAATACTATCATTATTTTTAACGTAGTTATGTTCTACAACTGACGTTTTAATTATACTAATTGGACTTCCCGTATCTATTAATCCGTTGACATTTTTACTTATAATATTACCTAATTTATTTGAAAACTTAATGCTATAAATACCCTGAATATCTGCTTGGCTATCTAATTGCTAGCTGTTTGTTGCAGAATTATCAATATTGTTGATTGCTGACTTCCGTTTTGGACAACTTTGTGCCAAATGACTCATTTCTCCACAATTGTAGCAAGAATTCCTTGGACGAATCGGCTGCTTGCAATCCTTCAAAAAATGGCCATGCTTGCCGCAATTATAACATTTGATTCTATATTCATTTGGTTTTATTTCCTGTTTGACTTCACGTTTAAATCCCATAGAAATTGGTTGTCTTGGCATAGAATTTCTATTGTGGTTGATACCTCCACTAAATTTGTCTGATTGATCTCCTTTAATGTTAATAGCAGACATCGCTTCCAGCAAATCTCTAGTTGATTTAAACCTTTGCATTTTGGCAATATCCATTACACTTCTGTTGCCAATTCCATTAATAATATAATCCACTAATTCTTCATCCGTAAAATTCAAAGGTCCACCCAAAATTATTTTATCATTAAAATAATTGCTAAATGATTCACTCCTATTCCATTTTCTGTTTTCAAACTTTCGATAGGTTTCCATTCGATTTGGTCTGCAGTAAAATATTTTCCCCATTTCGTCCAAAAGTTCATCTAATGAATATTCTATATAAACTGGTTTGGAATGAAACCATGCCCGTGCCTTCCCTTTGAGCTTCTTGATGACTATCAGTTTAAGCTTTTGTTCATCAGGCGAATAAACTCGTTGAATTGTTTTAATTTGAGAACGCCACGTATCGAAATTATCACCCTCAGCTTGATACTCCGACAATAACTCTTCCAAATAAACAAGATTAATTTCCTCTCTAACTCTTCTACGTCTTGGCATCACCTCTTGTATAACTAATTCATGATCGGACTGATCATCTTCGTCATCACTTGTTTTTGTACGAACACTTTCAGCTTCATTATTCGTACCTTTTTCCAAAATATTCAAATCATTATTTGTTCCAATGAGTCTTTCTATCAAAACCTGTTTTGTGCCCTTTTTGTCTAAATTTTTTTCTTGGCACAATTTAATCAACTCATCTTTATTCAAATTATTTAATTGTTTTTCATCCATTTTTAATAATTTAAATAACTCAAAAACTCAAAATAACTCAAAAACCTTGCAAATTAATTTATTTTTAAACATTACTTGACAACATTTTAAATATAGTTCGAAACTATCATTCTCTCAATCAGAATAGAATTCAATTTAATATTTTAATATTTTTTTTTTTCTCTCACACTCACAAGTTTTGAACATTTTATATAACTCTCAGTTTTTCATATTAGCCTTAATAAGTTTTAACGTTTATTATAATTATATAATCTCTTTTGATCTCTTTTGATTTAATCTCTATTTCTTTTGAAACGGTTAAAATTTTAACATGTTTCTACACGTAAGTTTCTAGAACATTCGATTTATATTATAACGGCTTTTCAAAATTTACCATTATGATTTTATTTTGTTAGGTTTATTTTATTTTATTAATTAAAAATATTTTGAAGCTACAGAAAATAAATTATAAAATTTATGAACTCGCACTTTAGCACTTTATATATGAAAACTATTCAAAACCCGCGTTTTATTGTTTTAAGAGTCACAAATATGATAATTGGATTTTTTAATCCCACTTCTGATATAATTGTAGTAAATTAAAATTTCTTTTCTATTTATTTAATTAATAAAACATTTAAATGATTTTCACAAAACTTAATACTTTTATATCTTAATTAAATTTACATAAGTCCAACCGGACGACTTAATAAATTAGACTCTTCTCCTTGAGATATAACACATAACTAACTAACTCTCTCCTTTCTTTTTAGTTTATTATCACTTCAATCTCTCATTGAAGTAAGAGTGGGGATCAAACATTAAAACAAATGTACGAACAGAAGGTTCGGAATTTTAGTGCTTTTCCCATTTCAATTACAAAATATTTTTCGGTAAAATTTTGTTCCCTACAAATGTATGTGCATTCTTTAAAATATCCCATATAACCTCGACACCATATCACCATGAGACACTTGGTTCTATAGAGAGAAACCATAGAATGTTGAATGAATACCTTCTTTCATTCACGAGTGATTATAACTGGGAAGAGTGGATTCCATATTTTGTGTTTTGTTACAACACAACACCACATACAGACACCGGGTACACACCGTATGATTTGATTTATGGAAAGCTAGCAAGCCTTCCATCGGACGAAAAATTGACTAATAACGCACCAGTATACAATTTTGATAACTACGCAGAAGAATTAAGATTTCGCTTACGACAGGCTGAAAGCAAAGCGAAAGAGCTTCTAATAATGGCAAAAATAAACCGAAAAAATATCTATGATAGAAACGCGAATCCGATAGACATATAAAAAGGTGATTACGTTTGGTTAAAAGTAGGTGAAAGAAAAAAGTTAGACTCACCATTCGATGGACCGTATGAGGTCATAGAAATATTAGAAAATAATGTTAAGATAAAAATGGGCAATAAAGAAAGATTTGTACATAAAAACAGATTAAAGAAAAGTTAGAATTAGTTAAAATTGCCAAAATAATAGTTAAGTAATAAGAATTAAATAGTAAAAATATGGAGGGGCTGAAATCTCACAGCTCTGAGATATCAAGACTTCGGTCTGGGTTAAGGATTTTGATATAGTTTTCGGCAAAAAACTTTTATGAGGACATAGTTTTTAGTTTTGGACAGCGATGTATATCAAACATAACTCTTTGTTAAAGTACAAGTATTTTTTATATCTGTTTAAAAATTTATTACAAAACTAACACGAAACATCAATACGTTGCCGGAAAATTATAATCAAAATTCCAAAAATATTGTTAAATTAAATAAAATCAAACTTTTTCAAAATTCCAAAAATATTCGAAAAATTAGAATAAATCAAATATTTAAATTTTTTCTAAATTCCAATAATATTTCAAAAATTCTTAAAAATTCAAACTTTTTCCAAAATTCTAAAAATATTGCAAAAATTATTACAAAATCAAAAATTGAAACTTTTTTCAAAATTCCAAAAATTATAATAATATCAAAAATTAAAAATTTTTCAAAATTCTAAAAATATTTCAAAAATTCTTACACAATCAAAAATTAAAACTTTTGCCGAAATTCTAAAAATATTGCAAAAATTATTACAAAATCAAAAATACAAACTTTTCAAAATTCCAAAAATATTTCAAAAACTATAACAAATTCAAAAATTTCCATGTCCAATTTCATTTTAAATTACATTTACGTCATAAAAACAGCTACATTTTTTTTCCAAAAAATTGGCTAAAAAAATAATTGAAATCGTTTTTTGACACACTTGACATTATTTTTTGACAAACTTATAATGCCATAATTCTCTATAATAATAATTAAATATCATGCCATACAAACTATAAATTTTATTTTTTTCTAAAAAAATTGGGTAAAAAATAAATAAAAACCTTTCTTTTGACACACTTGACAACATATTTTGACAAACTTATAATGCCATAATTCTCAATAATAATAATAAAATTTCATTTCAAACAAACCATTTTGTTTTTTCCAAAAAATTGGGTAAAAAAATAAAAAAAAATCTTTCTTTTGACACACTTGACAACATTTTTTTGACAAACTTATAATGCAATAATCTAGTTTTTGATCTCACATACCAATCCCTACCATCAAGATTTCTCCAAATTTAATGTTCCTACTCGTAATCACTTAAAATGAACGTTTTTTAAGCCAAAAATATGAAAATTTGCTATTTTTGACACACATAATGATTTTTTTGACACACTTCCGGCACAGTTATCGAACACAGCTTCCTTTCGGACCTGCCCCTTGTGAATACCTATTTTTAGAAAAAAAAATTTTTGAAATCCCTCCAGCGGTTTTCCCTGCAGCGTAGGTAACGACGGCGGACGGCCGGCCGGCCGGCAGACAGACATACATTTTTTTTTTTTGCTTTTTTAGAATCAGGAGGTCCTAAAACGTCGAGAAATGTCAAAAAAAGTGGGGGTAAGAATTTGACTTTGAGCTCATGAATGTAATACTTAGGTCTTTCAGACCGAAGTAATAGAATAAAATTATATTACTTGTAAACAATAAAAATATGTAACAATGTCTCCAATAATTAAGTATAAATAATATCAAAAAAGGTCAAAGTCATAATAACAATGAAAATTTATCTTCAATAAACTTTCACTTAGGTGTGGGGATGTAACATATGTATGACTAATCTAATTGACATACATTACATATGTTATTCTTCCCATCAAATTATTCTAAACAATTAAATAAGTCATCAACAACTTAAAGCCTAGACGAATATATATTAAATAACGAAATCTAAATAACATAAAATAATATTAAAGTTGATGACATTACAGAAATAAATTTAAATAAAATTTATCGAAATAAATATAATTCCTGCTGAACGAGGCAATTATATTTATTTAATATATGATTGACCGATATTAACTTTATATAATAAATCGATTGATAATTGGTTAATTGATTTAATTATTAAAATAAAGGTAACACTAAGAGGGGATAATAGTGGAGACCCTCAACCAATTGTACTATAAATAAAACGAAAATCATAACGAAAAATAAGAATTAATAAACTTCTCTTAAAGTTAAAGTGTTGTGTTTAATTTAAACCTTTTACGGAAGAAAGTCTGCCCAATAGGCCTTAGTCTACGGGTTAAACATGGTTTTTCCAGTTGCAAAGACTTTCTTCCCATCATAAATATCGAGATAATAAGTGGACACCGAAGTAT
This sequence comes from Diogma glabrata, assembly GCA_963693315.1. Taxonomy (NCBI): domain Eukaryota; kingdom Metazoa; phylum Arthropoda; class Insecta; order Diptera; family Cylindrotomidae; genus Diogma; species Diogma glabrata. Next base: position 57,887,043 of record OY856187.1, on the reverse strand, counting down.
AACAGTTCAACGGATAAGTCCACCATAAATTGTAGAAGTATTGGGTTCGGCTGCATCAATTGTAGAAGGTTTATTACCACCTCTGAAGAGTAGAACTACCGGGTTTGCCATTTATAGTGTGATACGACTGGTTACATCGATTGTTGTGGTAAGAACTTCCAATGAAGTATGCCAGAAGACCTGTTTGTAACATCTGTGTACGATACTTAGAGTTATTACTCACCCCTATTGATTTTTCCTTCTCAGATTTTTTCACGTAATTGAGAGACTTGCGGTTAGTTTAACTGTCAATATTTACTTAACTGAATTTAAATTGAAATGTTGTTGAACACCACTGAATAAATTTTCGAATGAAAATTTTACGAATTAATTTTTTACATTTAAAATTTTCTTTGATAAAGATTTTCTTTAATTAACTTTTTTGAACACTTATAAATTTTTCGTATGATATTTGTTAATTTATTTTTTTGAACATTTAGAAATTTTTGATTAAAGATTTTCTCTCGACACAAGTTCTTCTCACCGATACAAGTTTGTTTTTTAATTCTAACTTGGTTAGAGTATGACAACAATAGTGATCAACTAGAGAAATAAATTGGCTCAGCCTGAATCTAATAAGTTTATGAAAGTTTTTTGTTTTCTTATACTTCGCTAGAGTAGTAGGCCAATTTTGGTTTATATAGCGAAAAAATTTTTTGGTAGTGTATCTAGTCGGCTAGCTCTGATAAGAATGATATGCTTTTTAAAATGTAATAAAAAGTTCCTATCGGTTCGAAACTAGATCGATCGACAATTTTGTGGATAGCAAAAAGATTTCATAAATTGCACACCATATTTTGTTAGATTCAGTCTTATTAAAGATTTTCTTTCTTGAACTTTTTTCTGAACACTTATTTTTGAACAATTATAAATTTTTCTATTAAACTTTTCTAAATATTTATTGATCAGTTTTTTTGGGCTTTTTCGACGTAGCCTCTAATTTTACCGGTTTCGTAGTTTTAATCAGATTCTACTCTTGGACTCTGACGGTTAGCATTCCGGCCGTTACGGCCGTTAAGGTTCCCGTATTTACTATTACTCTGTGAATGTTACAAACTTCGAACTATATATAGGAAATTTGTTAACATTCAATTGACATTCAAAAAAATATAAGTAATAAAAAATTATTACTTCTTCAGCATTTCGTTTATTTGAAGTTAATTTTTTATTGAAAGAATTGAGAATCGGTTGTTTCAGTTTACATTAATTTCCTGTCACAACCTGGAATTTATGAATGGAAATATTGAGTTACAATGTATTTGGAAAATTTGTAATTATGTATTACAACAACAAAAATTTGGAAGCTGATTTTTGATTTGATTGGTTTTGATGGAAAATTTTATAATTATAGGAATTTTGTCCTATTGACAATTTTTCAATAAGAATTATTTGGTTTTTTGATTATTAGGTAGAAAGTGTGGAAATGTGAAACCTACCGACAAAGATGAATACTTAGAACTGTGAAAAACTGTGTTTTTATCTTATTTTTATCTTTATCGTCTAAATACAACAAAATCTCTACTTACTTTACCACATCTACAAACTGTTATTAACTGAGAATCATGAATATGAAAATATGATTCAAGAGAACGAAAATAAAATTATTTATAATATTGTAACGACTCTTCGTTGGTTCTTTTCGATTATTGAGCAAATACGACAGTAAAAAGACTGATCTTTAGTTAACAAAATCTCAAACTTTATTTATCAACCAGCTACAGCAACTTCCGATTCTAATTACAATAAATTCCAGGGTCTCCAATTTATGCACGATAAACTTCACCGCTTTTCCACAATTTGAATCAATAATATTCGGAATCGTAAAATCTGTATTTACTATTCCACTAAGTTCAAATTCTTTCACTATTAGTACCCAGGCTCAAGTACCACCGATTATTCCTTATACTTGCGAATATTTATAAACACTTTTAATTGCAAAAGTAAAACTGATTATCTGATATTTTGTTCGCTTATTTATATTCAAAAACAAATAAGCAGAATCTTCTGGTACTCGCTGTAGTTGTTTCTAGAAACAATATTACGTAGTCCGTACATCTTGAATAGGCCACACCTATTTTCATTCATACTTGCATAAATGTAAACATTTGTATTAGCGAACTCAAATTTAATTTATGCAAAATGTATTAGGTAACTCCTTTTTTTAATTCATGAATGTGGAAAACATTATGCAGAATGTATTGGTTATTTATGAGTAAATTAACCCATTCTGGACGAAGTTTATTACATTGCCTTCCATTTAGTTTTGTTCGTCCCGAACAATATCAGCTTTCGCATTGATACTGTTACCTTGGTACGGTGCTAACCTTTGCAGATGTATCACTTTCATCTTGGTACGGGGTCCCTTTTGGATGCGGTAGATAACATCATTAATTCGTTTGATTATTTTATAGGGACCTTCCCAATCTGGCTGCAGCTTGGGTGATCTTCCCTTAGTTCTCCTGGGGTTGTATAGCCATACCAATTCTCCTTCTTGAAAACCGCCACTATTTGCATTTATGTCGTACCTGGTTTTCATTTTGTCACTGGCAATCTTAATGTGGTTTCGAACCTGTTGATGGATTTTACTCATCTTCTCCCTTAGTTGTCCCACATAATCTGTTTTCGTAGATACCAGACCTCCAGGGATGCCGAACTCGATGTCACTAGGAAGATGTAGTTCTCTTCCGAACATGATATTCGCTGGCGTTTCACTTGTCGTATCGTGCACTGCGCTACGATAGGACATCAAGAATAATGGAAGATCCTTATCCCAACTTCTTTGGTTGGCTTCCACTACCTTCGACAAATGTTCTTCCATGGTTCGGTTGAATCGTTCTACCATGCCATCCGATTGTGGGTTCATTGGTGTAGTTCGTGTTTTTCTAATGTTGAGTGCTCTGATCAGCTCTTCCATCAGTTGAGATTCGAAATTCCTTCCTGGTCGGTATGCAACTCGAGCGGTGTTCCATATCTGCCAATCCATTCATTGACTAATGTTTCAGCGACCGTAACTGCTTCCTGGTTCGGTATTGCATAGGCTTCTGGCCATTTTGTAAAGTAATCAATGACCACCATGATGTATTTGTTACCTTTTGTCGTTTCCGGAAATGGCCCCGCGATGTCTATAGCAATTCTCTCCATTGGGGCGCCCACATTGTACTGTTGCATCTCTCCTCGAGTTCTAGTTTTTGGTCGTTTGCTTGCTGCACAAGTATCGCATCGCCGACACCATTGCTCTACGTCCGTTCGATACCTTACCCAATAAAACCTCTCCCTTACTTTGGCTAGGGCTTTATTGACTCCCAGGTGTCCTCCAGAAATACTTCCATGCAGCTTTCCCAGTACCTCTTCTACTCGACTGGATGGTAACACCAGCTGTTCCAACACTTTCTTTCCATCAGCGGACTCCCATTTTCTTTTTAGTATCCCGTTGTCCATAAATAGTGAGTCACATTGCCATTTCACCTCCGTACTTAAAGGTGCTACCTCTTTCCACCCCGGTCGCCTTCCCTCGGTTTTCCATCTCAATACTGGAGCCATAGCTGGATCTTCTAGCTGCTCTCTTTTAATTGCCTCAGTACACCAATCGTCAGGAGTTTGGAACCTGATTTGGGTCACTTTCATTGCCTCTTTTCCCTCAGTTCTGCTACATGACTTGCACTCCTCTATACAGGGTCTTCTAGACAAGGCATCAGCGTTACCATGGATCCTTCCCTTGCGGTGTTCAACTTTGAAGTCGTAGTTCTGCAGGATCTCTATCCATCTTGCTGCTTGTCCTTCAGGAAATTTGAATTGTAATAACCATTTTAGAGCAGCATGGTCCGTGCGAATCAGGAATGGTTGTCCACACAAATACTTGTGGAAATGTTTCACAGCCTTGATGATAGCTAGCAACTCCTTCCTCGTGACACAGTTATTCCGCTCCGGTTTTGACAGAACTTTACTGAAGTACGCCACCACTTTCTCATCGTCTCCAATTTTCTGTGACAAAACAGCTCCGGTCCCTACATTGCTTGCGTCTGTGTCCAGAATGAACATCTTTCCGGATTCTGGATAGGCTAGTATAGGGGTGTTGCATAGCTTTTCTTTTAAACGGCAGAATGCCTCATTACATTCGGTTGTCCACAGAAACTTGGTATTTGCCTCTGTCAATTTATGTAGACTCTTGGCGATATTCGCAAAATTCTCTACGAATCGTCGATATAATAAGTACATAGGCCAAGAAAACTGCGTAGTTCATGAACATTCTTCGGTACTGGCCAATTTTTCACAGCATCAATCTTCTCGGGATCGGTTCTGACTCCATTTTCTGTAATGATGTGTCCAAGGTACTTCACTTCCTTGTGGAAGATATTGCACTTTACCGGATTCAACTTCATGTTGGCATTACTTATTCTTCTGAGTACTTCTTCGAGGTTCATTAGATGCTCTTCGAAGTTGCGACCCATTATAATGATGTCATCAAGATAAACTAGGCAGCCTTCCAGATTAAACCATGCAACACGCATTCCATTAGACGTTCAAATGTTACTGGGGCATTGCATAAAACAAACGGCATCACATTGAACTCCCACAACCCATTGCCAGTAGAAAATGCTGTCTTTCGTCGATCTTCTGGATGCATTTCGACTTGCCAGTAGCCACTCTTCAGGTCTAGTGTGCTGTACCATTTGGCTCCTGATAATGTATCCAGTGTGTCATCAATTCGTGGCAGTGGATAGCTGTCCTTAATGGTTACCTCATTCAGTTTTCGATAGTCTACACAAAAACGAGCTGACCCATCTTTTTTTCTAACTAGCACCACTGGTGAGCTCCATGGACTCTTAGATGGCCTAATGACTCCATCATTTTTCATTTTGTCCAGCATTCCTTGCACTTCCTCGTGTTTAGCTAGCGGTAGTCGTCTAGGAGGCTGTCTGATAGGATGAGCGTTTCCAGTGTTGATCTTATGTCGCACGATGTTTGTTCTTCCAACATCTGCATCTCCAGTAGAGAAAACGCTGCTCATCTTCGTTAATACCCTCTTGATTTCTTTGAATTCGACCGGGGTCATTCTTTTACTAAGATCTTGAAGTATTGCTACTAATGCGGGATTGTTTCTCTGCATGAAGACCTTCTGCTCTTCTTGACAGCTGATTATCTCTTTTATGGTGCTGCATTTGCGATTTCTTCTCCATGATTGATGACCACTCGCTTATTTGAGAAGTTAATCAGTTGCACTGGAACTACCCCCTCTTTTGCTGCTACTAGCGTTCGGCCAATCATAATGTTTCCCCCAAAGTCGTTGTTAGCTGGCTCAAGCATCACAGGTGAATTTTGGTCACTTTTATCTAGTAGCTTAGTCCATATGATTTTCTCAGATTTTGCCGGGATCTCAGTTGGTCCATCACTAATAAGACGGACCTCAGCATTGTCGTTGGTGGCGTGTAGCACTATTTCTGTGTTTCCATATCTTAGTACGTGGCTTTCCAGATCTAATATAAAATTGTATTCTTTCATGAAGTCAAGCCCAATTATGCACTCATCTTCTATATCTGCTACAATAAATCGGTGCCTAAATGAATTTCCTCCAAGGTGAACTTCTTAGTCGCTTTCTCCATGAACTAGAACTGTTTCACTCGTAGCTGTTTTTAGGGTGAATTGTCTTGCTGTATCGATCTGACTATCATAAACCACATCTGGACGCACTATAGATCTCGAAGCACCTGTGTCCAAAGTCAACATGCACGATTTGCTTCCAACGGTTGCCTCTAAGACTAGACTACTATTTTCTCTTTTTACTTGTGATACCACCAATGTAGGGCATTGTAATTGAGCCAGCTTTCGCCCTTCAAAACTGGTACGATCTAGTTTCCCGAATCCGGAACGCGGCATCTGTCTTCCGGGTGCGGCTCCCATTTACATTCTCTTCGGATGTGCCCCAACTTTCCACAGTTCCAGCACCTTACTCTGCTAGATCTACTTCGTTGATTTCGTTCAGGTTTATCTTCCAAACTTTTGACACGTATGATCACTTCATCAAGCGCTGCTTTTAATGGCTCTTCAGCAACTTCCATCTTACGTACCCTATCTGAGCCATGCGCTCTTTTTCCAGCTTCCATTTGTAGGGCCAATGCTAAGACTTCTGCAGGTAATTTCTTCCCGCTTAGATACAGCTGATTTCTCATTTGTATATCTCGAAGAGCATTGATAAATGTATCAGTTGCCAGCTCGTCTCGATGTTCAGCGTTATAGTTCGGATATGACAGATTGACAAGTCTCACAATGTCAGCCTCTAATTCTTCGCTGACTCCTTGTTTTCGTGTTTTGAGCTGCATGCGATGGAGAGCTTGCATATGACTTTCTCCATATCTTACTTCTAAGGCCTCCATTAGCTTGCTGTAATCACGTTCTGTCGCTGATAATGTCTGTAAAATTTCAGCAGCATGTCCCTTCAATGCCAATATAAGCGCATTTGCTTTTTGCTGGTGATCAACCCCAGTTGTTGCTATCTCAAATTGCATCTTAAATATCTGATACGATGTAGATCCATCAACTGCGGGTATTTTCACTCTAGCTGGAGCTGAACTAGTTGATGGATTGATAATGTTACCTGACTTCACTTGCGCTATTTCTTGGCGGAATTCACTCGAAAGTTTCCGTAATTTCTCTTCATGTTCTTCGGTAACTTTCCGCAACTCCCTTTCCATGTTTTTGATTTTCACCTCTGCACTGGATATACGTGACTCGATTACTTCACGTAAACTTTCTTGCTTCGCCTTCATATCAGCAAATTGTTGTCGTTGCTTTACTTTTTGTTCTGCTGCCTGTTTTTCTTGTCGGGCCATCATTTCAGCAAGTTGTTGTTGTTGCTCTAGTTTTTGTTCTGCTGCCAGATATTTTTGTTCTGCTGCCTGTTTCTCTTGTCGGTCCATCATTTCTTTCATCAACACCATCATCGGATCAATTGCTGGGGCATTCTGAACTGGAGCTTCCTCCGGCTCTATTTCTATGACTTCTGTGTTTTGGCCTGCTTCTTCTAAAACTTTACGCAGCCGGAATGCAAGTTCTGCCTTCGTTCCATGGATTGGAAGGTTCCTTTTCTTCAACTCATCCTTCAGCTGGGTCTGGCTGAGATCACTAATATTTACTGTCTTGCCCATTGTTTCAATAATCCCACTTCTGACACCACTGTAACGACTCTTCGTTGGTTCTTTTCGATTATTGAGCAAATACGACAGTAAAAAGACAGATCTTTAGTTAACAAAATCTCAAACTTTATTTATCAACCAGTTACAGCATCTTCCGACTTTAATTACAATAAATTCCAGGGTCTCCAATTTATGCACGATAAACTTCACCGCTTTTCCACAATTTGAATCAATAATATTCGGAACCGTAAAATCTGTATTTACTATTCCACTAAGTTCAAATTCTTTCACTATTAGTACCCAGGCTCAAGTACCACCGATTATTCCTTATACTTGCGAATATTTTTTTTTTTTTTTTTTTTTAAATTTTATTTAACGTCGCACGCCTCGAAAGAGTTTTAGCGACATAAAAATACATTGGATTTAATATTACATATCATTGAACAATCCTGTCATCTTCAAAAACTTTAACACCATAAGACATACTTCAGAATCTGATAATCTTTCCATTGAATCACTGTTTAGCTGATTGGTTCTTCTCTCTTGCTCATACAACACACATTTAGTGAGAATGTGTTCAACTGACAGACATTGATCGCATACAACGCAATTCGGTGTCTCTTCTTTTTTCATAAGATGTACATGGGTTAAATTAGTATGAACGATCCTAACTCGAGTGAGTGCAACCTGATCCCTTCTCAACATGTCTTTTGTTGGGTTTTTATCATAGAATTTTTGCTTATGTCTATAGTATTTATGACTCACTATATTTTCCCATAAATTTTGCCAATGAGCCTCGTTGCATTTTAACCAATAGTTACGGAGGTCTTGATCAAAAAGTGGTTGTTCATTTACTTCATTCAGATTAGCGGCGATTTTAGCGGCAGCATTAGCCCTCTCATTACCACTTATTCCACGATGACTAGGTACCCACATAAAGTGAATATTAGTTCCAATTTTATCAGCTGATATTACATTAAGTTTATTGTTAATCATGTTCACAAAAGGGTTATATTTAACGTTACCAGAAAGCTGATCTAATATTTCCAACGAGTCAGCGCAAATGATGAAACTGCCTGCTTCATATTCTTCTATTATTACATCCAGTGCCAGTACTATTGCAAAGGCTTCGGCTGATGTTATTGAAAACTGACTAGGTAAACGTGCTAATTTCTCCAAACGATTAAGTATAATACAGGCACAGCCTACATTGTCTCCAACAATAGATGCATCTGTATAGATGATTGTGTCATTGAAATGGTCGCTGTTTATTATGTTATTGAATAGATATATAAGTTTTTGTGAGTCCGGATTACAGTTTTTAATGATTTTAAACATTTCTAAATTTATGCTTATATTGTTTTGTCGACAACTGATCCATGGAGGTTGAACAGTGATTTCTCTAGCTAGAACTTTTGGAATTTCAGTTTGGAGACATAGCAAATGGGAGCATAATTTTGCTTTTACGGAATTTTTAACAATCTCTTCTCTTGCACTGTACACCAAACCAAAGTTTTGATTACTAGGGTTCGATGCTATTCTAGCTATATAATTTAAAAGTAGTTGTTTTCTTCTTATATCCAACGGTATTAATTTGGCTTCTGAAAGCAAACTGGGAATCGGACTACTTCGAAAAGCTCCAGAAATAATTCTTGCAGCTTCGTTATTAACTATATCAAGTGTTTTAAGAATATTATGCTTTGCAGTCCCATAAATGATACTACCATAATCAAGCTTGCTGCGAATCAAGGATATATATGATGAACGAAGGACAGAAAGATCTGCACCCCATCCTTTCCCTGCAAGTACTTTTAGAAAATTAAGTCTTTGGTAACATTCTGCTTTAATTTTTAAAATATGTGGCTGCCACGACAATCTTTTATCAAAGGTTAATCCCAAAATTTTAATCTTATTGACCACTTTTAAGTTTTGACCATTAATCCGAAGCGCTGGTATTTGATAAAACTTAGTTTTTTCGAAAACAATTACTGCTGACTTAGAATTTGAAAAAGTAATTCCATTAGCGTTGCCGAAGCTCTGTAGTTGTTCTATAGTTTTTTGCATTAGTTCAGTGCTTGTTTGAATATTTTTTCCAGGTAAACCTATGGTCAAATCGTCAGCATACATAGTACCTACTACAGGTTTCTGAATAAATTTAAATATTTCGTTTATTGTTATTACAAATAGTTTAACACTAATAGGTGACCCTTGTGGCACTCCGTTTTCAATAGGATATATTTCTGATAGATGGCCATTAATTCCAACTCTAATTCTTCTGTTTGACAGAATGTTTTTGATAAAGTGCATTGTTTGGCCGTTGATTCCTATATTTTTGAGAGCTATCAATATCCTATGTTTCCATAGCATATTATAACACTTTTCAATATCTAAGCACACAGTTAGAAAGTGCATTTTATATCTAAAAGCTTCAGTAATTGCATTTTCTAAAAACATTAAGCAATCAGTTGTTGATAAGCCACGTCTGAAACCATTTTGGTTAGCGCCAATTAAATTGTTAACTTCAAGGTACCAGTCAAGTCGTTTGCAAACTATTCGTTCTAAAAGTTTACATAAGCAGCTTGTAAGAGCAATTGGTCTGTATCCTGATGTTCGTGCCTGCTCTTTATTTGGTTTAGGTATAGGTATAACTGTAGCTTCTTGCCATTCAACTGGAAAGACATTGTTATTCCATATAAAGTTGTACATACTTCTTAAATATTCCAAAGCGTTTTCAGGTAGCTGTTTCAAAAACTCATATGGAATACCATCAAGTCCTGCACTAGTGCTTTTTGCAGTATGAAGAAGGTTTTTAATTTCGTCTAAACTAATTTCCATATTCATAGGATTCGAATTTTGAAGAGGGTCTTCACCTATAATAGTTTCCTTTTCTTTGTTTTCTTTGATAATTAAAAATTCTTCTGTATAGTTTTCATTGCAAGAATCTTTTGCGAATCGGAAAGCAAAAGTATCGGCAATATCTTTGGAATTTTCTAAATACTTATTATTGTTATCAAATATATATTTGATGCTTGAACTCCTCCTTTTTCCACTGATTATATTAATTTTATTCCAAATTTCTTGCGATGGTGTTGTACAGTTTTATTGTGACAGGTAGTCTGTCCAAGATTTTCTTTGATTAACTTTGAGTGTTCTTCGGAAGATTGCTTTTGCCTTTTGAAATTCAACTTTTAATGGAGTCGTTTTATGCCGCTTATAAACATTTTTTGCATTTTTCATTTTCTTCAATGCTTGCTCACATTCTTCGTTCCACCAAGGGACATTTTTAGCTTGGTAAGTACTGGTGGTTCTCGGGATGGACTTCTCAGCACCCTGCAGTATAATTTGGTTAAAATTTTCTACCATCAAATTAATGTCCCCTGAAGTGTTGAGATTTGGCGAACGATTGAGACTGTCTATAGCATCATGTATACTAGTTTGATAGAGTGGCCAGTTAGCCTTTTTAAATTGCCATCTTGGTCTAAAAATGGGGGTCGCTGTTTCTCTTTCGATTATGGTTGTAAAAGAAGGATAATGATCACTATCATACAGTTCATCTAGAGCTCTGTAGTTAACTTTTACAGCTAATGAGGATGAACACAGAGCGAGATCGATAACACTTGTAGATGCATTACTGCAGTTAAAATGAGTTGCACTTCCATCATTTAAAACAGCTAAATTAAATTTTTCCATTATTCGTTGAATCATTTTGCCCCTTTTATCAGAATTTTTAGATCCCCAAATAGTATTGTGCGCGTTAAAATCTCCAAGAACGATATACGGCTCTGGTAATTGTTGAAGAATGTTTTCTATTTCTAGTTGATCTAGCTGTAAACTATTTGGAAGATAAATATTGCAAATACATACTGGCTTACTATCTATTATTATTTGTACAGCTATAACTTCCAAAGAGCTATTTATAGTAAAACTACTGCTTAAAAGATGTTTCTCAACATATGTAGCAACTCCTCCAGACGCTATATCTGCAGAGGTTCTATTCTTATAGTAACAGTTAAAGTTCTTGAGATTTTTATGATAGCTGTCTTTAAAATTTGTTTCCTGTAAGCATAGAATATTAGGCTTATAATCATCTAAAAGTTTTGATAATATTAGTGATCTTGCAACAAGACCATTAACATTCCATTGCAAAATTTTTTTACTCATACTTAAACTTTTAAAAAAGGCATTAGACATTTCGGTTAACATACTCATGATTGCGATACACTACTATCTTCTGCATCCTCAGAAGATTCCAGATAGTCTATCGTTTCACCCCCTTTTAACTTATTCATAATTCTGGTAAACCGATTTTTAATGTTTCTTTCAGTTAATAGTGGGTATAATCTATGCATAAAATCAAATAAACCTTCTACGTCTTCTGTATAATTTAATGCAATTTCTTTTATTCTAGCTGTTCCTTTACAGTTTTCTATAAAGGATTTAAAGGCTAAATATGGCAAAATACCGTTTTCTTCATCTATCATATTTCTGACTGGTGCTAATAGAAAATCCATAGAATGCTCTTTAGTTTTCGGTTTTTTATTAGTTTTAGTTCTTGCAATCTGTGAACTAACTGGTTGTTTAAAATCTTCTAAAGCCTCCAATGTTTCCACCTCTCTCTTACTCGACCCCCTTCCTGTCTTATTTCTATCTTCTATTTCTTGTATGCTTTGGACGACTTCAGCTGAGCTAATAATTGGTTGATCCTTTTCAACAATCTGGCAGTTCTTTGCAATGTGACCTTCCTCTTTGCACAAGAAACATCTGATCACTTCAGTTGTACTAAAAATTGTAAAGTTATCACCTTCGTAGCACAGTTTAATAACTCCAGGAATTTTTGATATATCTTCAGGATGAACATAACATTGTCTTCTATAGCTCAAAACATGTTTATAACTTTCCTCTTTAATGCTTGCTTTGATAAAGCTAATGGATGAACTTGTTCGTACATTACTATCCTCTAGAAACTTTTCTATTACTGTATGAGGTATAATTGGAGATACATTAGAGAAGATAATTCTAGCATGTTTCAAAGCAAGCGCATTAATACTAATTTTGACATCTTTAATAGTAATGCTTTTGTGTTTATCTAAAAAGATATCCGTTAGAAATTTACTTTTTAAACATATACCGATACGGTTATTTGATATCCTTGATGCAAATAAAATATTGATAGGTTTAACTATATTACCGATTGCTGTCACATATTCACTTAATGAAATACCTGATACACCATCTAGAACTATTCCCTGGTCCTTCTTAGGAAAACTATCTTTTTGAAGAATTTCAGCATAGCTTATATTTGGCAGGCTTCTGTAGTCAGAAGTTAAATCTGCATTCATCTCGTTCTCTCCCATCCCTTTCAGGAATGGATACACAGATTCGCGTATCCAATAACTTATCCAACAATTGATTTACTTATCGTAAATGTTATGTATTTTATCCCGTTTTATATTAAAATTAAACAAGCAAACGGTAGTCAATTATAAATTATGAAAAAGAATAATACGACCGGTTTGCACAATAGCTCAAACGAGAATGTTGCGAATATTTATAAACACTTTTAATTGCAAAAGTAAAACTGATTATCTGATATTTTGTTCGCTTATTTATATTCAAAAACAAATAAGCAGAATCTTCTGGTACTCACTGTAGTTGTTTCTAGAAACAATATTACGTAGTCCGTACATCTTGAATAGGCCACACCTATTTTCATTCATACTTGCATAAATGTAAACATTTGTATTAGCGAACTCAAATTTAATTTATGCAAAATGTATTAGGTAACTCCTTTTTTTAATTCATGAATGTGGAAAGCATTATGCAGAATGTATTGGTTATTTATGAGTAAATTAACCCATTCTGGACGAAGTTTATTACAAAATATTATCATTAATTTCAGCAATATTTAGGTTATTCGTACCATCAATTGCGTTTTCTTTATTAAAATGTATAAAAAAAACACACAAATTAAATATGACAATAAATTTTTTTATTTTACTTAAAAATACAACAAAATCTTTACTTACTATACCACACTTAAACCAAAAAATCAAATTCAATAAAAAAGAAAAAAAAAAACCCAAATTATAAATCAAGAAAATGAGAATAAGAAATAAGAAAATAACATTTGATTAAAATTTATTTATTTATCGAATGTATAAATTTTTCCCCATAGAAAATTGCACAACTCGCCTAAAAAATTTTTCACTTCAAAAATGGTAAATATCAAATTTTAACGTTAGGGGTCGTCTAGTAGCTAAATTCTGTAACTGAAGCGATGAAGTGTTCAAAATGTCTATATTTATTTTAATTAGAAAACATCGCTTCAAATTATCTCTTATGTCAATATGTGCTTATGAAAAATTAATTAATACCAAATGTTAACATTCTTCTTCCCAATTTTCACTTTGTAAAACCACCAACATAACACTTCACAAACAAAATAATCATAAAACCATTAATGACAAAACACAATCAAAACAAACGAATATCAACAAATAACCACTTTTTCTTATAACAAGTTTAAGTCGAAACTATTTTTTCCTTTAAATTTTCTACAATTTCAAATTTTTCCATAAACAAAAAATAAATTTTTCTCTATTAAATGTTCTTCCTTTGATATTTCAATTTATATCTTATTTTCCACTATTATTCCCTCAAACAATAAGAAGGAAAACAAAGAAAATTATATTTTATTTAGTTGTTCGTAGCTCATCTTATATAGATCAATCCGACCTCCTTCACTCTTTCTTAGAATTGTTCTTTTTGTTCCTATACATATTCTATAGTTTTGTAACAATAATGAAAGTAATAATGGATTCAATTTTTTTCTGCTATTTTTTATTCCAATAAAGATTTATATTCATATTAAGTTGAAAGAAAACTGACATAAAAAGAAAAACGGAAATATGACAAAGAATTTTTCTTCATTTCGAAAAAAAGATTTTTTTTCTTAACGTTTAAGGAGTTGTACGGCAGAGATGGCAGAGAAACGGTAAAGTCTTTTATTTTATTTTATTAAATAAATTTTCTTGTCTATTCTTCTAATATCTCGGCTATAGTGGAATGTATGATAAACTAATAAATAAATAAAAATAATGTTCATATGGTAGACATTTTAAGACAAAAACGTTTTTTGGGTGACAAGCAGAATAAACTTTTGTGTGGTAATAATTTTGTTTTATGAATTTTATTCGAGTTCGATTTAACTTAAACGTAAGATTTACTTTTATTGTTAAAAGAAGGAGTTTGAGAAGTTATATTTTTTTTTGATTTATTTGAAAGAGACGAAGATCGATAAAGATCAGTAAAATAATTTATCTTGATATATTCACCACCTCTTTTGAAAAAATGAGTGTTTGAGATTCACTAACGAAACAAGCATAATACCGTAATACCCATCTTTATGCGGACTCTTCTAAAATGAACGTTATTTAATCGATTCACATACTGGCTTAACTTCAGAAACCATGATATGGGTTGAGCGTTTTGAAACATATTTTTGAACCAGTCCACATCGCGCTGATCCCTAAAAATATCAAGACACAAACAGTTTTACGAAGCTTTAATTAAAATTGATATTTAAGCGTATGGGTTTGTGATATCGAACCTGGGTTGAAATCTATTTAGCATTTTTCTTGATATTTCTAGGCGCCAGCAGTCACTTTATTCCTGACTTTTCCAATATCTTAAATAAAAAATAATGAAAGTGTGAACGATTCTTTTCGAAGTTTTTGTGGTGCAAAATTGCAATTTAAAAAACTTTCGTGAACCATGCACACATGATGCCACGATACATTTTTAAGTAGACCTAATATTTTGATGCCTAAAATGCAGTTTTCAAAACTGTCGTAAATTCGCTTGTGATTTGATATTATTTCATTGATTTGTATCTTTTCGCCACAATTAGTGACGATTAGTAGTTTCCGCTCATTTAATTTTGATGCAGCAAACTAGTAATTTAGTTTAGTAACAGATTAAGCCTAGTTTAGTAACAGATTAAAAGTTCGAAGGATGGTCAGGCATAAAATGAGGATTTACCACTTTTTGGAACACCACCATCGCATAATGTGCCAACTATTTGTTACGTAGCTGTTTACCCATTAAAAATTCTTTTGTCTAAACAACTTTATTATATGAATCGACACGTTCAATACAACTTATCGTTTTTTTCTCATATTTATTTTCGTAAATAATATTTCTTTTTTTTATTGCTGTCTCATTTTGTGATGTTGTTGATTCATCAAATTTGTTTATATGTTTACTTGGATTTTCGTTTTTGGTTAGCAGTTTGTGAGTGACTACAAGATCTTGATATTGGTTAAAGATTTTTTGGTTATTTAAAAATTTTCCATAACAAATAAATTCAATTATTAATGTAAAATTTATTAGTAAAATATTTTTTGTAATAAAACTAAAAATATTTGAAAAAGTTAGTTGGTGATATTTCTTTATTTTCTAAAAGCTAATCAAATTAATTTAAATAAAAGCGCTGAGAAAAAGTTTTTTGTTTTGCTTACTTAAATCCGTTCACACAGTCTCATTTGCGTGCATATATGAGTATTTGTACTGAGCTGGGACAAATTATTTCTCGGACGCACATGGCTGAAGGTCGTTGGAAAAAAACCCTGCCCTGCACGCAATCCTCCTTATACTTCCTGTTAAAGACTCTCTAGCAGGAACAGTATTCATTACAGATTACTCGTAAAGGCTCATTATGTGGAACGTTTAGCGTAGATTCGCTGTTTTCATATATATATTTTCTCTCGAAATCATGACATTATGAAATTAAATTATTTCATAAATGAAAAGTAGTGCATGCAAATAAAAAACCGTATGTTGGCCATAACCATAAGTCTTCAGATTGATGGCGAGCTATAATATCTGCAGTCTTTGGCAATGATTGGCACATTCTAAAAGCTAAATCAGAGGGTAGATACACCACACTTTCGACTGACCATCGATGAGTATATAGCTATATCTGGTTCATGCCCGAACTTGGGCTACTTTATATATGAGTTTGCTTGTAAGCTCACGAAAAATGGAATATCAGCTTCGTAGATTTTCGATTTCATGTTACATTATTTGTTAAAACACACATATTTCACGATAAAATCACGAGATTGCAAACAAGAGATGATCCAAAGTGAACAGTTTGTCACAAAATTAATAGAATAAAGTAAATTTCCTGTGACACCTGATTTGCTTTGTATAGTTTGACGGAACTAATGAAGGATGGTGATTGTGGGTACCATGTAGTTGGGTGACTATAACACCCAGTTCGAAATGGCTTCAGCTGGTAACGAGAGGGATGATGGCACAAAAGCCATACAATTGTCTTTTATGTTACGTGGCATAGCGCTTTTTTTAACATAAAGTTAGGCATGTTTGGTGCTAATTATATTAAATTATAAATTAACATCTCTGAATATCCTGAGATACCATGCCAACTAGGGATTAGGATTAAGTTTGAATAAATTAAGTTTCTTTAAGAAATTTGTGAACACTATCTTTAAAGTTTTGGGGATTAAAACTATCAGAGAAAACCCATGAAGGTAAGGTATCCCCATTAAGGTAGATGAGAGATTTTGTTGAAAATCGCGATGAAGAGCAACAGTTCTGCACCTTTTTACTTGAACCGTAAAACATAGGCCGCAATACTAGCTCTGATAAAACGCGACAAATTTCTTGTATTATTATAAGACCTGAGACAGTTACTAAGGCCTTTGAGTTCCAAACAGCTTTTATAGCGACCAGATATCTAATCGTTGAGATATTTGGAGGATGGAAGGTAGATGAAGAAGAAGACGAAAACATGCTACCAAAACAAAAATGGTTCAAACTACGTTTCCGTACGGCAACGAGAGCTAAGAAGACTAGAAGGTAGGAGTTTGCCTGTGGTTAAAGGGAGCAGCCCAGAAAACAATTTATCTATTGATCCTTTGGGAAACTGTTCAGTCAGGCTTGAAGGGCTAAGCCTGACTCTGTCAACGCTAACATAGGTCTGTGAAGTCAAAACCTCGAAAATTTTTGGCATGATCACGATGATTGTAGAAGTAAAGAGTAGCAAAGCAACAGTGTAAATTTGTCTTTGATACTGGTACATCAAGTACACATATCAGTAGAAAAGTCTGGGAGAGTATGGAACCACCCATACAATTAATGAGGAGCAACGTGGTCAAAAAACGATTTTGAAGAACAAAAGTCACCTATTATAGGATGCCAGGAGTTGAGTTTCCAAAAATTGATATTTCGGTGGATCAACCCGTACTGGTAGTGGATATTGTGAATGAGGGTCTCTTAGGTACAAATTATTTGCTGAAACATTGTGTTGTGAGTGATTTAAAAATACCGGCATTGTTAATAAATTGAGTTGAAGTTCCAATATGGTTGGAAAAGTTACCACTACGAATTGTTTTTCCCATTAGTATTCAGTTACATGAAGAGGCAATTGTATCTATGGATTGTAATTTATAAACCACGTTTAGAAAAAGAGTGTCGTGTGATATCTACTATTAATGTAAAAGGATTAAGTAATGCCACTGGTAAGAGATGTTCCCATTCCTGATTCCCGATCAGTTTCCCTCATGATTACAGCATAGCAGCCATTTCAAAGGTTAAATCAGCAAGTAGGTCACAAAACAATTTTTATGATAGTGCTACAGAAGCAAAAAACACCGAAACATTTTTCTTGGCTTTAGCGTAATGGCTTTTGACCTTTTAAATACGCCCGCTTCTTTTAAAAAGTTGATGCACTCAGTATTGAAAGGCCTGTCGTGGTCAATCTGCGTCGTTCATCTGGACGATGTGTTGTCGTATGCCAAAACTTTTGAAGAAGTGTTCAAAAATTTGAAAACGGATGTTACAACAACTTCCGAGTGCCATTTTAAAACTAAGAACAAACAAATGTCGTTTATTTCAAATTCAAATGCAATATTTAAGTCACATAATTTCAAGGAATGGGCTAGGAACGGAAGATCACAAAAGAAAAAACAGAACTGACCACACTAGCATCAAAACACGATATAAGTTTTATTGGTCTCTGCAGTTTGCACATATATAGGTTCGTACAGGGATTTTTAGTTATTGCTAGGCCACTACATCATCTTACCGAAGATAACGTTAATTTTGAGTGCACCATCGAGCGAGAAGAGGCGTTTCACCAACTAAAATCATCACTGACAATAGCAGCAATATTAGAATTTCCACTTCCAGAGAATGGTTTGATATTTGACACGGACACCAGTAATATCGGAATTATCAAAACGTTGAGAAAAACGCAAAGGAACTATTGAACGACAGCGAAAGAACTATTGGTTGTCATTAACGCAGTAAAACATTTTTATGTTTATTTTTGAGTTTTCCGATTCGAACTAATTACGCACCAGCAACCTGGCTTGTAGTTTTTAAAAATCCTGAATGGCAGTTTACAAGCTGGCTGAAACGACTGCATCAATACGTTTACCAAGTAAAACATAGACCTCGAATAATTAGCAATGCTGATAGCTTATTCAGATGTCTTTGTTCTGAGTTTAAGCGCTTACGTTGTGATGGAAAAGAGAAAACATACTTAAACGAGCAGGCAATCAATGCAATACAGATGGTTTAAGGAGAAATCAATATCGAAGAAATAAGAAGCCTGCAAGATCTCGATTATGATCTAGGAATTGTAAAAGAATGATGTAAAGTTCAAATAGAATACAAAAGAGCTATTGGGTCATATTCAATTCGCTGAAACTAAATAAAAATCTTCTTTGTCGAGAATTCATTTGAAAAATGGTCAAAAGACATTTTGGGACCATTTACAGCGACGGAACGCAAAAATAAAAACATTATAATTGTTATAAACTATTTTACAAAGTGAAATGAGTGTATGCCTATTACAGATCAAACAAACGATATGGTAGCTAGAGCATTAGTTACATACCCAATCCGAGGAATGGTTAACCGAGCCAATACAAATTTTTTGAAAATTTTTGAAATTTAAGAATGCGAATTTATCCAAGTATATATGGAGATAACTATTATATTGTATAAAGAGAGACAATAAAAGTGGTGATACCACATCTATGATATTCAATTTCGCTTTCTCCATATTGTTTTCTTTTTCAATGTTTATATTTACTAACACAAACATTTTTATTAAATTCTAAATTAAAAACAATTTAAAATTTAAAATGCCAAAAAATATAAAATATTTTCTTCATAGTTGTGCTGCTCTTGATAAAATAAATGACAATATATTCGAAAGTAATATTTATCGAGCTATTTCCGGTGATTTTTTAACTCAAATATTTTTATAAAAGATAAGCAATATTTTCTAATGACATGAAGTAATATTAAAGTTATGTAATTATACTCAAAGTATATAGTATAGTATAAGATGTATAAGTATAAGTATAAAATGCAAATTTGCTACCACACTTTTATCATAATTGCCAAATTTATTTGTCATTGATGAAAATTCAAAAAACAAAAACCAAAATGTGAGGAAGAAACTACTATTTTTTGTGGTAGGGTTTTTTCTTGTAGATTCAATTTTGAATCAAATGACAAAGTTACGCACGTCTATGGGATGAAATTAATGGAGTAAAAAATAGAAGAGTAAAAAAAAATTAGTTGTGGTGGGTCGGTTGGATTTATTCGATAATTTCTTATTGGCTTATTACTAATTTCTCTTCATTGTAGTTTCGGATCTCAACATATTTTAAGCTATTTCTACTCCTAGTTGGCTCAGTTAGTAAGATATGAAAATTGAAGTCACCAATGCTACGTGATTCTAATCATGGTCAAATTTAAAAACACACATTACACTATATGAGGTAGGTAGATCAGGCTGTAATGTTAATAACACCACTTTAGCTTAGGACCAAGATTAAAATTTGAAATGGATGGTTGGGCTAAAAACGCTAGGATAAAGCTACAAACAATAAAAAGCCTTCATTTTTAAGCAACATGATATATGTGAGATCTATCATTACTTTCATATTATATTTTGTAAATACTATGTATCTTAATCCTCTCCTTGAATATGAAAAAAAGTTTTCTGACTAAATCACAATAACAAAAGGACTGTTCCTATTTATTCGAAAAACTCCTGACTAACTTTTTTTCTTTCGGTTCTAAAAAAACTTCCAACTTTTCATTCAAAATTGCTTGAATAAATAAACTTGAAGGACAAACTAAAATATAGAGAAATTGTAAAAATTGTCATCACAAGATTGTGCAAAATTGCTAAACAATAAAAATTCAAATTCTTGAAAGAAAACTTTAAAAACTGAGTTATAGAAAATTCGACGAAAACTTTTTCTCGAGTTGGAACTTATAGTTTTATTTTTTGATTCAACAAAATGTGATGGTTAGTGGTTTTAAATTCTTGAATAAATAAATAAAAGTTTACTGCTTTGCATTTATTTCGTTTTATTTAAACTACAAAAATTTTGTGTGTCCATAAATAACTACAAAATCGCTATTAAATCTGCACTGATTACAATGATGGATTCACATGTTCTAATTTATCAGGGAAACGATGTATAGTCCTGGTTTATCTATATTGATTGTAAAGCGTCTCAAAGACGATAGTTTACTCAAACAAAGAAATTTAACAAATGTAGTAAAAACAATAGTGTACTAAACTTCGGAAAAATACTGCAAAAGTTGAAAAATAAAAATAAAGGCTAAGTGGCTTTTACTTACATTCTTTACCTATAAAAAACAGAAAACTGCGCGTGAATGGAAAAGCATCTACGTAAGGTGGTTGAAAAGTGAAGTAGTAGAAACAGTGTGGGCATTTTTAAATTGAGGTCTAGACCATTACAGAATTTTTTTTTGATTTCTAGATTGAGGTCGTAACAATTACAGGACAGGACAAACGTAGGACTACATTCGTCCTGTGAATTATACAAATAAAATGAGAGTTGGGCTCGAAACCCAAACCTAGAGACTACCTAGTCGGGCTGAGGAAAAAGTACAATACAAGATTCCTATATAAGAAAATAATATTAACAACTGCAAGTTGGAAAAGTATTATATGATTCGAAAAAGTGTGCACATTCATTGGTTAAGGTATTGACCAATACAGGGTATAAGGTTGTTGTTGTGCCAGTAAGAGGTTGCCCGCTTTATGAATGAAAACTACGAATGATTTTGGTTAATGGAAAAAGTATATGAGACATCCAAACGCAGGCCATAAAAATTAGTTGGAGCCAATCTTTACTTAGTTCTTAGGTAAATTGTACTTCAGTGGGTATAACCTTATTCATATATTTGGAGCTATCAATTTGATGAAAAACTGACATTTAAGGTACGGCTAAGCTTTCATTTTTTAATAGCTGAATAGGTACGATACCAATTGTAGCGCAGGTGCCATCCTATTTCAATAGATAAACTGGTATTGCAGGGTTGATTGGAAAGATTTTTCTTAACCTTTAAGTTTTGGTGAATGCCTCAATGTTTTATCAAAATAATCGTCAGGATTTTCTCTTGGCTTTTTTTATAGTGTCTGGGCCCATTTTTATAAAGATCCCAGTGATATTGCTCATTTGAGCTTATGGATATGTTAAATAGCTTTCTTTATTTCAATTGCTGCAAATTGCATCTCTAGGCACCGGCACGAATGTTTCTGATTTCTCCTAGATTTGTTAAGTAGACAGGCAACTTTAAGAGACTTATTACACATAGCCGTCAGATTCTCTACCAATCTGATGAAGGAAAATGTGAAAAAGTTAGCTTCATTATTTCTGATTAGTGATGGATGGTTTAAGTGGTTTGTAAATAATTAAAAAGCAAACCAACCTCTTTCGTTGGTCTCTGGGAAGCTCAGATAACATAATAAGTGTTGATATCGCCTATTTTCTGAGCTTTCGTTAGTATAAGGTGACCAAATTTTAACATTAAAGTTAAAGTATAAAAAGTATAAAAAACAAAAAATTTACATAAACATATGTTTAATAGGTTTAGTCAATTAATTTCTTCGGTGATCACTGTTTTGTTTTACTTTAGACATACTAGTATTGAATAATAAACTCATATCGGTGAGAAGAAGATGACTAGTCTTCCCTTGTGTTTATTGACACATAATCAACAATTAATGCAGCAAATTATTTGTGATATAATCCATCACCCCGATAGAAAATATCTCATCAAGAATAATATAAGAACTGAATCTAAAAAATTATGGTGCCAATTATGAATCTTTTTGCAATCCATACAATTTTCGACCGATGTAGTTTCGAACCAATGAGAAAATTTTAATCTTTAAAAAAGTTTATCATCCTCATCAGGGTATAATATATCGTGTTTTGAATATCCTCTCCAAAACTTTTATTCAAACTCTTCAAGTATGAATCAAAATCGTGAGCGATATCGTGATTCATTTGACTTTAATTACACGTTGGCAGGAAACTCAAATTTGACACGAGTTATCCCACAGATATCAAATATTTATATTTTGGTCGAGTACGTCCTGCAGTCTGAGAACCGTCCCGGTAAATCAATAGAGCTATCGTTATTTCCTTTGGCTACAGGAGCAATTCGGAAAAGTCGGGTGAGAATTAATTCAAAAATTAAAACAACTTGTTTTGATTCAAAATTAAGTCTGAGTTGTATTTGACAAAAATTGCTTTATTGCAACCGGCTGGATTATTGGCAACTACATTTTTGTTTTGTTTCAGCAAATTTTTGTAAAAATTTGTTATTTACTTTTTAATTTACTTTTATTTTCTCTATTCTATCATAAAATATTGGCCTATATCATATTTTGTCAGTGATAGGATTTTTTGTTTAGTTATCCATTCTTTAACAGAAAATATAAAGAGAGCAAAAAGAGAGGGATTTGCGTCCATCAACACCTTTGAACGTATGTTGTTGTGGGACCTTGGTCTTAAAAGGTTTTTATGTGTTATTGTGACACATATTGTAATTCCTACTACACAACACATTTTATTAAAAAAAAAAAAAATATATACAAAAATCATTTACATAATTTACATATTTGTCTTCCCCAATTCCAATAAAAGTATATTCTTTATGTATAAGAAAATCTATTCACCCCACCAAATTTAACATTAATTTATTGATTCTTATTTACTTAAAAATATTTATATACCAAAATTGGTCGGTCATCAAAAAGAAATATTATTGAAAATAAACGTTATTAAATATGTAATATAATATCTTTCGTTTTATATTTTCTTCACACACTTATTTTAATGTTATGAAATAATATCTGACCGAGTTATTGCTTTTGTTTACATATCTTTTCTTTTAATACATATGTTATAGTAGGTTGTGACGATTATAAAAAATTAGATTTATAGTATTTCATTATTGTTTTTACGTTTTACGTGTAAAAATGAATTTAAATTTTACTACCACGAATAATTGTTGATTTATTGTTATGTTTCTTGTTTTTCGTTTTATGATTGTTTTATCTATAAGATAGTGTTTACGTTTAAGATGTAGTACAAGATGTAGTACAAGGGCTAGCCGACTAGATAAACTACCAAAAAATGTCAACGCTAAATATAAACCAAAAATTAGGTTACAACTCTAGCGAAGTATAAAAAACAAAAAATTTACATAAACATATATTTGATAGATTCAGGTTTAGTCAATTAATTTCTCTGGTGATCACTGTTTTGTTATACTCTAGACATACTAGTATTGAATAACAAACTCATATCGTTGAGAAAAAGATGACTAGTCTTCCCTTGTGTCTATTGACACATAATCAACAATTATTTCAGTAAATTGTTTGTGATATAACATCACCCCGATGGAAAATATCCAATCAAGAATAATATAAGAACTGAATCTAAAAAATTATGGTGCAAATTATGAAACTTTTTGCAATCCATACAATTTTCGTTTTTTATAGTTTGGTTAAAACTAATGATTTGATATGTTAAATCCACCAAGGAGCAAATGAACGTGCTATGTGATCAAGCACAATACAAAACAATTTTTTTAGCAAAACACTACAAATCTCTATCAAGTTTTCGTTCATTCAATTTCATATCATTCATGCAAATTGAAAATTTTCAAACGAAAATATTTATATAAGAACATGTTGACTCGACAATTATTTTTTAATTTTATTTAATTTTTTCTGACCGTCCAAAAAACAAAGCAAAAATAGTTATTTATTGTACAAGACGATAAAATTGCACTTTATCTTCGAGAGCGATTTTAGCGTCGAGGCGTCAGCCGAGACGCTAATAAGCATCGAGAAGATAAAGAAATTTTATCGTCGTGTAGAATACAGCATTTTTTTCTATAGCATTTGTTAAAGAAGACCAAAAAATGAAGAAAAATCAATGATCAATGTAATTTAAAAGTGACAGGAAAAAACAGTTTCACGAAAAAATGAGTATAGGGGTGGCTTTGATAAATTTTTGAATTTTATAAATAAACAAACAAATCAATCTTATTTGTTCAGCAAAATACTTTATCTACCCTTGATGGTAAAGTGCAACATTTCCGTCTAATTTTAGTTGATAAAAGCACGTTTTAGCAGTTGCTTTAAAAAAAAGAAAATTAATAACAAATTTTTATCGCAATCCTGTTGATTAAAACTGTCTTGTATAAGGTTAATATATGGCTTATAAAATTGGGAACCCCTTATGTTGGAAGGCTAAAGGTCTTGAAGGTTATGCAAATGATGATATTATTTCGTTTTCAATTTGTTTTCGTTTCAACTGGTCTTAACTCATGGAGCTATTACTTCGGTCTGAAAGACCTAAGTCTAAGTATCACATTCATGAGCTAAAAGTGAAATTCTTAACCTCACTTGTTTTGGCATTTCTCGACGTTTAAGGACTTACTGATGCTAAAATGGCAAAAAAAATGTATGTCTGTCTGCCGGCAGTCCGGCTGTCACAACTGACGAAATTTAGAAAACAGCTTAAGGGATTTGAAAAATTTTAAATTTTAAAAATAGGTACAATCAATGGTAAGAGCCGAAAGGACGACGTGTTCAATAACTGTACCGGAAATGTGTCAACAAAATCGTCAAGTGTGTCAAAACAAGGAAATATGCATATTTTTTGCTTAAAAAACGTTAATTTTAAGTGATAATTAGTAGGAACAAAGAATGTGGAAAAATCGGGATGGTCTAGATTGGTATGTAAGATTTAAAACTAGATTATTACATAATAAGTTTGTCAAAAATATGTTGTCAAGTGTGTCAAAAGAAAGATTTTTATTTATTTTTTTACCTAATATTTTGAAAAAAAATTAAATTAATTATTTGTATGATATGAAATTTTATTATTATGGAATTATGGCATTATAAGTTTGACAAAAATTTGTTGTCAAGTGTGTCAAAAGAAAGATTTTTATTAATTTTTACCCATTTAATTGGAAAAATAAAATTAATTATTTGTGCGACATGAAATTTTATTATTATTCTTGAGAATTATAACTTAGTCAAGAAAATAATGTCGTGTGTCAAAAGAATAATTTTCATTTATTTTTTTAGAAAAAATAAAATTAGTTATTTGTATGAAATGAAATGTCCCAGGTAACAATTTAACCTAGGTAATCATTGAGTAAAGCTTTAAAAGAGGAATTTAAAATGGAAGGGGAAATTAAAAATTCTTGAACTATGCATGAGAAAAGTTTTATACAAGCTCTACTCAAGGAGAAAAGGCGTATGAAAAAATATTCTTTATTCAAGAAGACATATATAATGCTTTATACATGTTTTATATAAGTGTTTGAATAAAGTTGTACAAAAGTTGTTATTCAAGGCTTATTCAAATACTGTCAAAATGTTACTTGAATAAAGTGCTTGAGTAAATCTTTACTCAAGAGAATTACTCAGTGCCTGTTCAAGAAGCGATGCTACTGAAAAAAAAATTGGTGATTCTTTCCTTTAGTTATTTTGGTTAATTGGCGCATTAAACTCCTTTTTTTTGTATAATGCTGCTATTGAGCTAATCTTTTATCGGAAATTACAATTTATTTTACACATTTCGCATCTTTACAAACGCCTGTAGCGGGGATCGAACTCATAACCTTTGATTTTCCAGGAACGTACGCTATCCACTTCTCTATTTAGCAGCTGTCATAAAGAAAATTGAAACTTAATCACTATTGTTTAACAAATTATTTGTACACATTTCAAGTTTCGGACCACTACCACGACTATGAATTAATTTTTATTTAAACATTTTGATTAGGAATGCATATAAAAGTGTACTAATGGTTTCTTAAAATGAGAATATATCGTCGCTTTAATAATGAAACAACGTATTCGCAAAAGTGTAGTTTCGAGATAATTGGGTTTAAAGATTTTTCGATTTTCTGATTTTCGTAAACTCGGCAGCACTATTGAATGAATAAAGATATTGGAAAAAAAATTTCTGCCAATTAATCTTGACTAATTTCCCCATAGCATATTTAAATTTCACATTGGTACCTGCTGGTTTTTCTACCTAAAAAGAGGTGAAAAGTCAATCAGGTACCTTATACGTTATTTCATATTTCATATACGTTATTTCATTTTACATGGAAGTACGATTAACCTAAAACTAATCATTATTGAACTAACGCATAATATTCTTACAATTTTTTATTTATATGAACCGGCATCTCATGTAGTAATGAATGATGCTTATACAATATTTTAGATTTACCATTTCGTGTTGCGATCGTAATGTATGTAAAGTATACGACGCTGATTTTACCCAAGTTATTATTCTGTAAGAATTGAAATATTGTACATGCATTTACGCTGTTTCAATATTTAATCAAATTCAAATTTGCATGTACGTTAATTAACAATATATTAATTTTCACCCCCAGTTATAAAAAAATTGGAAAATATTAAAATGCCACTTTATAGACATCCTTATGGGGAATGCAGCGCACCCATTATATAATAACAACGTATATATGGCATACGTTATTTCATTATTAAAGCGACGATATGGGTTTTTGTTAAAAATAATATTGGTTATGATTGAGGACAATCTCGAAATGAAAATTATTTTGCGTATTCATATACGATATCTACGCATGTGTTTCCATTCAATTGTACGATTAAAAATGATTAAAGAATAAAAATAAAATAAAAAAAAGGAAAATAAAATTCATAAATAAAAACGTGCCTGGCAGGAATCGAACACAGGCACTATAACGACTTCCTCATCGTTTACCCTTACGCACTCGTACATTAAATCAATTTCCACGACAGGAATAAAACGTTACTCAATACAGAATAAAAGTATTACTCCAGCTTCGTAAGGGGTATAGTAGGCTGTGGTTGGCATTACGTTCAGTTGCACAATTTGGCTGGTTAATAAATAAATGTTAAATGATAATATTAAATAAACGTTCTACGTTATATTTTCCATAAGTCAGTGGCAGTCTGTTTTGATATAATTTTTTCCCAAGCAAATTGCGCACAATATGGCGATTACATACATCTAATACAAAAAGGAATTGTATGACAAATTATCATCAGTTTATTTATTTGTTGACCAACTCAAATCATTATATAAACCTTCAGCAGAAATGGTAAATCTCAATCAATATATAAACCATCATCAGAAACGTTTGATTAAATGGTTGCGGAATAATGGCAATTGCAAATTTTCATTGACGAAAATATCTCTACTATTTTGAATAATCTTTTGTATTAATCAATAATAGTTTGTTAAAGTTCTTAAAGGCTTGTTAACTTTTTAAACACATCGATAAGTGATTTAATAAAAAAACACACAATCGTGAATTAAACAACGAACTGTCAAAAATATTGACAGATCGATTTGCTGTAAATCTTTTAATATTTATTGAAAACAGCCGTATATAAGAAATATTACTTGAGTAACCATTTTCTTGAATACTACTAAAATTATTATACATAAATAAAGTCGTATACAAGGAACTATCCTTGGGTAA
This sequence comes from Diogma glabrata, assembly GCA_963693315.1. Classification (NCBI taxonomy): domain Eukaryota; kingdom Metazoa; phylum Arthropoda; class Insecta; order Diptera; family Cylindrotomidae; genus Diogma; species Diogma glabrata. The sequence continues at coordinate 57,858,970 of OY856187.1, read as the reverse complement.
GAATCTTCTTGGATTCTTCCTAAAAGTTGTACTTTAATAAAGGTTTATATAAGGGATAGAATTCTTGAGTAAAAACATCTTGAGTACTACCTTATAAGTTATATGTGAATAAAACCTTATAAAAGGTATTATACTTGAGTAACATTTGCTTGAACATGCCCTAAATATTTATTATTGAATTAAGCTTTATCTAAGGAATTATATAAGAAACTTAGTGAATCTAGTCTTTTACAAGCTTTTTTTAGGTAAAGCTTGAATAATATGGTCTTACACAATGCTTTCTCAAGTTAAGTTGGAATAATTTAAAAAATTTAGGCGAAATTGTTACCTGGGGTATAATGAACATGAAATTATTATTATTAAGAATTTTACTGCATTATAAGTTTGTCAAAAAAATATTGTCAAGTGTGTCAAAAAATGATTTCATTTATTTTTTAAGATAATTTTTTGGGAAAAAAATTTAGCTGTTTGTTTACGTAAATATAATTGAACATGAAAGTTTTTGAATTTGTTATAGTTTTTGAAATATTTTTGGAATTTTGAAAAAGTTTCAATTTTTGATTTTCTAAGAATTTTTGGAATATTTTTAGAATTTTGAAAAATTTTAAATTTTTGATTTTATTATAATTTTTATAATTTTGGAAAAAGTTTCAATTTTTGATTTTGTTATAATTTTTGTAATATTTTTAGAATTTTGAAAAAAGTTTGAATTTCTGAATTTTTATGAATTTTTGGACTATAATTAGTATCTAGAAAAAGTTTAAATATATGATTTTATTCTAATTTTGGGAATATTTTGAGCAATTTCACGTCACCGCAACATCGATGTTCCTGACCCCCTCTGATTTCGAAAAAATTTCATATACAGATAGCCAATGAAAAACTAAAAATACCGTTTCTTTCAAACAAATAAATTTCGCTCTAGGGATGACACAGGGTGGCGGCAAAGTTTTGGAGGTTTGTGAAACATGAGTATCTTTGAATATCGATTGCTAACGATTGACTAAACCGATTTAAGTCATTGGAAAGGTAATTGATAGCACTTATAAAAAATTATGTGTTAAACTTAAAAAAAAATTCAAAGATAGCGCTGTTGGGGGTACTTTCACTTTTACCACATTTTTTTCCCAGAAAAAAAATGTTTAATTAGTTTGTAATCTAAACCGAAAGTTTCCCAAGTATATAATTTCTCGTTCTAAAAATAAAATTCTTACAAAATTTTAATTTCCGTTTTTTCAATTTTTTTTTTAAATGCATTTTATTTAACTAAAACCGCCTGAATTCTTGTTTTATAGAAATTTAATTATTTTGAGGATGTAAGTTAAGTATTTGACGGTGTGGATGCTTTTTACATAATTGAATTTTTCTCCCATTTCTGCTTGTCTGAAATTAATTATAAATGGATGTACCTGAAATATATTAAAACTGATGCTGAGAAGTAAATAGTGAGAAAAATTATGTGAAATAAAATGCATGTTGTACAGAATTCATATAATAATTAACTTTTTATTTTTATTCTTAGTTGTGTAATAAAACAATATACAATTATTTATGATATAAAATAATATAAAAGAAATTAGAAATATAAAATAAATTTGCATTGCATATTAACGGCTTATCTGAAAAATCCTAGTTTTAGCTGAATTAGAATTCATTTTTGTGAGCATTGTTTTTTCATCTTTGGGTATGAACGCATGAATTGATTGTGTACGTTTTATAGTTACAGCCTCTCTGTATCTTGCTTCTAGCCGTGACTTCATGTCTGTATAATAATTTTTACTGGTATATGCAAAATTCATTGTGGATTTTGCCCATTCATAAAGATCCATAGGGGTTTGAATAATATTCTTGTTAGATAAAATTTATCGATGAGCACCTCGTTTCAATATACCCCCTATTCCATTACACGGTACTTTTCCATGACTGGTAGCGTGGAAGTGCCACTCTGCGTCTATATTAAAATCTTGTTTGTGGTAGCATAGATGTATAAAACTATATTTATTTTTATGTTGAGATCCAGCACCATCAGTCACATCGACTTTTTTACAGGATGTTTGATTTTATCTTTTATAAAATCAATCATTTGTGATATGAATAGATACACTGCCACACTCTCATGTTGAGTTATATCAGAGATAATGACAAAACTTCAATGATCGATACCTTGACTAGTAGGTGAATTATAATACATTAAAAACGGTTGTATCGTAGCTTGCGAATTATTACAATGATAACTATGCACAGAATCTTGAATGAAAAAAGTGCAATTTTCTGAAAAATCGCCAAGTACTAAGCACTCTCCCGCTTTCAAGTTTGCTTTTGTGTTTTCCAAATACATGAAATACATGAAATTTATCAGCCCGTTCTTTAAGATTTTCAACACATTCCACATATTGACATTCATCATGTAATTTACCACAACTAACAAATTTCATTTCACCATATACCAGGAAAAATTATTATACAGAAATGAAGTCACGGCTAGAAGCAAAATACAGAGAGGCTGTAACTATAAAAGGTACATACAACTAATAAAGGTAACATAAAAGGTACATAAAGGTACATGCGTTTAAAGATGAAAAAACAATGCTCACAAAAATGAATTCTAATTCAGCTAAAACTAGGAATTTTCAGATAAGCCGTTAATATGCAATGCAAATTTATTTTATATTTTTAATTTCTTTTATATTATTTTATATTATTAATAAATGTATATTGTTTTTATTACATAACTTAGAATAGAAATAAAAGTTAATTGTTATATAAATTCCATACAACATGCATTTTATTTCACATAATTTTTCTCACTAATTACTTCTCAGCATCAGTTTTAATATATTTCAGGTACATCCATTTATAATTAATTACGGACAGGCAGAAATGGAAGAAAAAGTAAATTATTTAAAAAGCATCCACACACTCAAATGCTTAACTTGTATCCTCAAAATAATTAAATTTCTATAAAACAAGAATTCAGGCGGTTTTTGTTAAATAAAATGCATTTTTTATAAAACAATAAATTGAAAAAACGGAAATTAAAATTTTGTAAGAATTTTATTTTTTAAACGAGAAATTATATACTTGGGAAACTTTCGGTTTAGATTACGAACTAATCAAACATTTTTTTTCTGGAAAAAAATTGTTGTAAAAGGGAGAGTTCCCCCAACAGCGCCATTTTTGAATTTTTTCTTTAAGTTTAACACACTTTTAAAAGATTATCAAAAAATTTTAAGTATTTTTTTTGATAAGTGCTATCAATTCCCTTTCCAATGAGCTATAAATGACTTAAATCGGTTTAGTCAATCGTTAGCAATCGATATTCAAAGATACTCATGTTTCGCAAACCCCTAAAACTTTGCCGCCACCCTGTGTCATCCCTAGAGTGAAATTAAATTTTTTGAAAGAAACGGTATTTTTAATTTTTCATTGGCTATCTGTTTATGAAATTTTATTGAAATCAGAGGGGTCAGGAACGTCGATGTTGCGGAGGCGTGGAATTGCTCTAATAGAATAGATACCTACGGTATCTATTTATCCAAGAGTTACCTTAAACATACTTGAGTGAATGGATTAAAACGTGGACGGATTTTGAGATTGCACATATTTTTAACTCGTCATGCATATGATTGCGTACAATACAATTATAATTTATAACGAAACCAGTTAATAACCACCCGTTTATCGATTAAGGATACAAGCAAAAAGAACTGGAAATGCTCATGTATTGCAACGATTCATTTCTTTCTCTGTTTTATTATTACATGAAGAGAGAAAAATAAGGAAAATAAATAAAATTCAAAACGTTGTAAATAGAATTCAAATATATAATCAAAAACTATTATAACCTTGATGCTTCGAGTGGGTCAAATAAAAAATCAGGTGTACCGCTGATTATTAATAGAAATGTTAATGAAAGAGTGCAATGTAGTCGTATTATAAACAAAAAATGGAAAAGTAAAATCTATACAGAACTTAAATTTGTTCTGGATTTGATTGCAGTTTTTCCATTAAATGCTACCTGTTAAATCTCACGTAATTTGGCGGGCATAAAAAATTTAGCTGTTTTATGACGTAAATGTGACATGAAATTTTTGAATTTGTTATAATTTTTGAAATATTTTTGGAATTTTGAAAAAAATTTGTATATTTGATTTTGTTCTAATTTATGCAATATTTTTAGAATTTTGAAAAAAGTTTCAATTTTTGATTTTGTTATAATTTTTGAAATATTATTCAGAATTTTTGAAAAAAGTTTAATCTTTGATTTTGTAATAATTATTGGAATATTTTTAGAAATTTGAAAAAATTTTGATTTGATTTAATTTTTACGAAATTTTTGGAATTGCGAAAGAAATATAAATTTGTGATTTTGTAATATTTTCTCGAAACGCTAAATGGAGAGGTTTTTTGGGTAGTTTGCTGGGTGTATCATCTTTTCACATGATGTTAATTTATGATCTATTATGATTTTCCGGCAACGTATTGATGTTTCGTGTTAGTTTTGTAATAAATTTCTAAACAGAGATAAAAAAATACATCTGCTTTAACAAAGAATTATGTTTGATATACATCGCTGTCCAAAACTAGAAACAATGTCCTCATAAAAGTTTTATTCCGAAAATCATATCAAAATCCTTAACCAAAACCGAAGTCTTGATATCTCCGAGCGTGAGATTTCAGCCCCTCCATATTTTATATTTAATTTTTTATGGTTACTTTGATTTTAAAACTTTATAAAACTACATGAAAACACCATAGCAACAACAATTTGTTAGTTAGTGAAAATTATTTTAAACTAGTATTAAAAAAAATCATTTTCACAGGGAATTGAGCCTGCATGAAAAAAGACTTTTTGTATGCTAGCGTAGAAACAAAATTTTATTTGTGAAAAAATATTCACATTTGAGCAGTAAAAAAAGCGCTCGAATAAACTTGTTCTGCTAACAACTAATGGTATGCGGACTACCGGCTGAGAAACAGTGTTTTGGTAGAGTGCTTTCGATGTTTAAAAGGTCATGAAATTTTTCACAATATTTTGTTGAATTATCGTATTAGACCAGTTTAGATACCTTAAAAACAGACAGATTATGGAAAAAATTAGTAACAGGATGAAAACTATTGGATAAATAAGAAAATATTACGGAAACATAAATTAAAGGTGATCCGACCTATGGGGGTGAAATGGGGTGAGATTTTAGGGGTAGAAAATGGGTTTTTCATAATTTACAGCGAAACTAGAACTTTTAACGAAAAAAGTGTAAAGTAAAAGGGTAATGTAGGTAATAAAAAGGTCTATAACTTTTATGTCAGCAATTTTTCCACATAACCTAAAAATTGCCGTTTAAATAGAAAAAACCGAGAAAAAAGGTCTTTTCGTTTTTAATTTTTATTTCCCACCAAAAATTATTTTTTTTCACACAATTTGGTGAAAACGTACCTTATTATGTCAATTATAGGCTGCATTTTTTGGAATCAAAATATTTATTTTACGTTTGATTTTGATTTTAAACTAAAAATGTGACCTCATTTTCACACGAAGATTCACCTGTATAGAAAATAGTTTTTTCAAAAAAAACATTAATCGTTATTTGTATTGTCTAGAAATTTAATGCAAAACATCCCATATAATGTAAAAGCATTTCCATAATATGGAGTCTAATGACAGTGGAAAAATTCAACTTAAGTAAAAAATAATTAAGTGATGAAGAAGTTTCAACTTTGAAATTGTCATCGCCTCAACGGCGTAATCGATAGCGTGTCTGCCCAAGGATTTGAACCAGGCACTGACGAGGGTAGGTTCGAATCCGATCCGAAACACGTAAAATGTGAATTGTAGTTTTTTTATGAGAAACTTCAAACCATACCTTTGAATTGAAAATATTCCAATTACTTCTTTACTTACTTGAGTTTAATTGATCTCAAAATCCAAAATTAATCGTTATGTTTGTTGAAACGTCTACTTTTAGATGGTGTAAAAAAAATTAACATTACCATGGCAAAAGTTTATATTTTCCAAAGATTTCGACGGTAAATAACTCTTTAAAATCAAGTTTTTTGAGTTTTTCGCATTTCCTGCTTAATGTTTCCGTGTTTATGTTACGTTAATTTTATTTTTTTTACACCATATAAAAGTAGATGTTTCAACAAACATAAGAATTAATGTTTTCTTTGAAAAAACTGTTTGCTATACAGGTGAGTTTTCGTGTGAAAATGAAGTCACATTTTTGGTTTAAATCAAAATCGAACGTAAAAATAAATATTTTGATTCCAAAAAAATGCAGCCGATAATTGACATAATAAGGTACGTTTTCACCAAATTGTGTGAAAAAAAAAATTTTTGGTGGGAGATAAAAATTAAAAACGAAAAGAACTTTTTTCTCGGTTTTTTCTATTTTCACGGCAAATTTTAGGTTATGTGAAAACATGGTTTCAGTAAGAGTAGTAGACCTTTTTATTACCTACAACTTTTGCTTTAAACTTTTTTCGATAGAAGGTCTAGTTTCGCTGAAAATCATGAAAACCCTTAAAAGTACGCCCCATTTCACCACCGCAGCTCGGAGCACCTTCAATTTTTGATTCCCATCATTTGCGCAATATTTTCTTATTTATCCAATAGTTTTCATCCTGTTACTAATTCTTTCCTCAAAAAAAGCTAATTTGATTGGTCTATATAGTATATTTCATACGCAAAATGGCTTCCAAAGTTTCAACACTTAATTATGATTTTTCAGATGTCCACATTTATTTAATGTAGAAAATTGTGTTCAATTTCAGCATAAGTTAATAATAATAATAATAAGTATTCCATAAGTTTTAGTGCATTATTGTATGGAACCGCCAAAAGCGGTACGTCTTATGATCTTACGCTAGCCAGCATCCAGCTTGAAAAAAAGATTGATTGGTGTAGGTTTAAATGTCAGAATAGAGTTTTTTGTTCTATCCTTACACTTTAGATGTTTTGTTGTATAGCACGGAAGCACTTGCAGATCTCCTTATTAAAAATGACCATGTGAACAAGCAGCTTGTTGACGCTCTTTCATCAAATCTTCCATTTAGAATCTACAGTTTTTCGTTTCACAGACGAATAATCTAAAGGATGCCCTCAGGATTTGAAGGTTCCACCGATTTTTGTTTAAGCTCTGGTCCTCACATGCTATCAAGTTTAAGAACCGCTGGTGCCATCTTGCATTTTTTTAGTTGGGTGACAGAACAGGGTTCAACTTAAAGTACAATTCACTATGTCCCTTCTCGTGACGTGGTTCTCGTGACTGCATTCCGACTGAAAATTCAACTTTTTTTTTTCAATTTACATATATGAGGTTTTCCGATTGAAAATTAGGGAAGATCGAACAGACAGAAGAAGTTCTTCTAAGTTAGTTATTGCCCAGCTCCATGTTGTACGGATTTGAATATCTACGAATTATCAACAGTATAGGACTATTAATGGGGTATAAAGTGTTCAATGGATGACAGGATGAAAACTATGATTGCTACATTTCCTAATCTAGTCCCGTTTCACGTTTGCGTTTGACTAACTCGGTTTGGATATTCTGTGAGTTTCATGGTAATTTTTGGTTTTAAGATAAAATTTAAAAAAAAGCAGAATGGAAACACATCAAAGTCGAAGACTTAATTTAATCGATTATTATTTAGTTCACTCCTTAGTTCACATCTTAGTAACAAAACACCAAACATCTTCTTACCAAACTCTTAACTATCGTTTTTTTTAAGAATCGGGAAATTTTTAAATTTTTTTTTACAAATTTGGTATCAATCGATCTGGCTTGGCCGTCTCCCGAAAACTTTATGAGATTGGGGTGGTAGGACCCACCCTTACCCGTGTACACGCTCTTTAAGTTTTAGCATATAAAAATCTATATAAAATAAATGGGAAGAGATAAAAAAAATTTAATGAGACCATTATCTTTTATTCAGACCGGCGCAACTTTTGAGTCCAAAAGTTGGTTTGCACCCCCACCCCCAACCAACCCCGTGTGTGGGTTTGGCACTTTAAATAAGTAAAATATGATATATGGGGTATCGTTAGAATCAGAATTTTATAACAAATACAATCCTCCATATTACCTCCTGATCTGTAACCTAACCATTTTTTACTCCCAAGGGGGTACCTTATCGTAGAAAAAAATATTTTTTGCATTGCATGTTCGGTGTCGATTTCAATATAATCGGGGATGCTGAGTTCAATGATGATGATAAAAATGGGGGCTGGACTTGTGGTAGTCCAAAAAAGGGTGGAGATTGAAGGGGTCGGTTACCAAAAAATCGAAATTATCGTCATAATAAAAATTGGGGTAGGACTCAGGGTAGTCCAATAATAGAGGGGGGGGGTCTCGCTTATACAAAGTATCGAAATTATTGTCATTATTATCGATTTTAACATAATCGAGGATGCTGAGTTCAATGGTGATGGAAAAATGTTGACTGGACTCAGGGTAGTTCAATAAGGAGTGGGTTTGGGGGTCTGGTCATGAATAGTATCAAAATTATCGTCATTATTATTGATTTCAACATATTTGAGGACGCTGAATCCAACAGTGATGTTTAACTTAGGATCAAAAATATAAGGGTGTCACTACAAGGTGGGAGTTTGGGCTGAAAACCGAAAATATATTATGGGTACCGATTTTGGATAAATTAAGGGTACTGAATGCAATAGTGATGCTGAAATCAGTATTTGGGGTCCAGGCAGGTTTGTGTCTAAGAGAAATGTTTAAATATACATAATAAACATTGGTTTTTCTATGAATCGAATATACTGAATCCAATGGTGGTCTTGAAATATGCAATCAAGAAACCATAGGAGCAAAATCAGAAGCTGGAGGATGGGGTGGAGAATAAAAAAATGGAGTTATTCTTTAAAGTGGGTTATTCTTAAATGTTAGTTGAATTATATCGTCAAATTGATGTATCGTCGAAACATGGCAGGAAAATATTTTAAAATTATTAAATAAGAAAAAAAATAAACTAAAATAGCAAATTCTTTAAATTTCTTATATTTTTATTATTGAAATATACAAAAAAATGCCACAAAAATAAGACTGTATCAATTTGACTGCTCATCCTTTTCTTGTATAAATAATTTAACTTCGTCTTTAAACCATATTGAGTAAACTAGACGGAAAAAAATCTGTTTATAAAATATTTAATGTCATTTATCCTCAATTTTATAAATTTCACATTTCAGGATTTAGCATTCTCGATTCATAGAAAAACCAATATTTATTATGTATATTTGAACATTACCTCAATTTTTGACCCAAACCTTTATCGTCCAGTTTCTTCCATGGAGCCCAAATACTAATTTTAGCATCACCATTGAATTCAGTGCCCTTGATTTATCCAAAATCAATACTCATGTATATATGTACATATATATGTGAACATTTTCGGCTTTCAGCCTCCAACTCCCACCCTTTAGTGACACATCCCAATTTAAACATCACTGTTTGATTCAGCGTCCTCAAGGATGTTGAAATCAACACTAATGACGACAATTTTGATTATATTTATGAGCAGACCCCCAACCCCACCCCTTATTGAACTACCATGAATCTCAGCATCTTTGATGATGTTAAAATCGAAATAATGACGATAATTTTGATACTGTTCATGACCAGACCCACAACCCACATTCCTTATTGAACTATCCTGAGTCCGGTCAACATTTTTAACATCACCATTGAACTCAGTATCCTTGACTGTGTAAAAATCAATAATAATGACAATAATTTCGATACTCTATATAACCGACCCCCCAACCCCCACCTATTATTGGACTACCCTGAGTCCGCGCCCAATTTTTATTATCACAATTGAACGCAGCATCTTCGATTATGTTAAAATTGGTAATGATGACGATAATTTCGATTTTTTTTATAACCGATCCCCAACCCCCACTCCTTGTTGAGCTACCCTGAGTCCGTTCCACATTTTTACCATCACCGTTGAACTCAGCATCCTCGATTATGTAATAATCGATAATAATAACAATAATTTCGATATTTTGTATACCCGAAAACATCGACAATAAAATATCGACATGAAAACCTAGCATTTGATTTGAGCTGCAGGTGAAACTATCAGTTATAAGTTTTTAACTGTTGTTTCTCTACTATTCTTCTAATATCGATCGACAACCTGTAATTTATAATGCCAACAATTTTGAATCAAACAAAAATCAACTCTTTTCTACTAAAACAAATTGGAACTGATCTTTATTTGATTAGCCAAAAACATATATTTTTTATAACTTACCTTTAATTTCGGTTCTAATTTGTGTGGACACTTTTATGGTTAGAAACAATTACATCAATAAAAATTATCTCTTACCTAATTTTACAAACCATACTGTACTCGTATTAATTCCAGCAAATTGAATTTCTCATTTGAATAAAATTAATTACAGGTCGACTGTAAAGGTTTCAAACCAAAAACGAAAATTTTAAATTTAATTACAAAAATTCGAAAAGGTTGAGCAGATTTTGAACCTAAACTTGAAAAGAAAATTAAATAAAAACGATATTTTCTTTTATTTCCTTTTTTTCACAACTTTTATTTTTTTTACTTGTTCTTAGTAAATTTTATTTTAAATATATAATTTAATTATTTCATATTTTTTTTTCTTCAATAAAATAATCCTATTTGATGTAACAAAAAACAATTTCTTACATTTTTTTCTTAAAATTTTTTTTTAAAACAAAGATTTTTATACATAATTATTTTATTTATTTATAATTTAATCTATGTCGTAAATATAATTTATCTTAATTTAATTTAATTTAGTTTAATTTATTTATTTTTAAAATTTTATTTATTTATTTTTACAAAATTTTTTGATTGATTGATTTAGTTGTTTTGTGTTTTGGGATTATCCGGTTTACCATAACCTAAAACTCTGTCGCTCCGAATTCAAATTAGCGTCAGAAATCGAAAAAAATATTTCAAATTAACATAATTTCTTATTCACAGAATAACATATTTTCATAACAATTAAATTAATTTAAAAGTTCATATGGATTACGTTAAAATAAAAAAACATAGTGTAAAAGTACTTTGTAGTCTTTCTTATAGCTATATAGCGAGAAAAATAATTAATTCTAGCTTGTTTTTCATATATCGTCGAGTGGAGAGAATTTATATAATTACAAAATTTTTTTTCTTCTATGGAAAAATAGAAAATTTTCTTTTTTGTTATGTAAATTTGTGTGGAAATAGAAAACTGAAAAATTAAAATTAAATAAAATTTTATATATTTAATTCCATTTTTCACATAATACATTTGGATTTTTGAACAAAAAACATAAATTATATAAAATTAATTAACATTAATTAAATTGTTATTTATGTTTCTGAAAAATTTATGAGAAATAGATTAAATATAAATGTCCTTTTTAACGTTATTCTAGTTGTGTTGTAGCAAAAACTTGAAAGTTTTAATCCGAAAGCTTAAAAAAATCTTGACTTTAGATTACTTATTTACAATTCACAATTTTATTTCAAACAATTGAATTTTAAAATAACAGGATTTGTGTTTTGTTTTAGACAAGGATTATTGAAAATCATTAAGGATAGGTTAAGAAATAAAATTTGTATGTAAATGAAGTAGTGATTACAATTTAAATGGACACAATATTTTCATTACAGTTTATCTAGTTTCAAGACAAATTTTAACGGTATATTTAGAGTTTATTCCCAAAAACTCTCGTCTCAAGCATCTCGAGGCACCCTCATTATTTTTCTTTCTTTCGGTATTGAAAATTCAAGAAATTTAATTACCTGATTATTTTTTTGAAATTGATTGTATTGAATTTTTTGTGAAAAATAAACGTTTGAAAATAAATGTTATTGGAGATAGCAGCTATTCTTCAAATGCTAAACATAAAAAGGTATTATATTAAAAGTAGGGAGGGCAAAACCGGTTTCGTAACACAAGGAAAACTGGTTTCTAAACCGGTTTTCTTATGTTGAAAATTATTGGGTCTTGTAAAAACCTTATAAACCTTATTACTTCGGTCTGAAAGACCTATGTATTACTACATTCATGAGCTAAAAGTGAAATTCTTACCCCTGCTGTTATGGCATTTCTCGACGTTTTAGGACCTACTAGTTCTAAAAAAGAAAAAAAAAACTTGTGTCTGTCTCCCGGCCTGCTATCCGGCCGGCCGTCCGTCACCACCAATGAAATCTAGAAAACCGCTGAAGGGATTTCAAAAAATTTTCTTTTCTAAAAATAGGTATACTCAATGAACAGGTCCAAAAGGACGCTGTGTTCGATAACTGTACCGGAAGTGTGCCAAAAGAATCATTAAGTGTGTCAAAAGAATCATTAAGTGTGTCAAAAACAGCCAACTTTCATATTTTTGGCTTAAAAAACGTACATTTTAAGTGATTACGAGTAGGAACATTGAATTTGGAGAAACCTTGATGGTAGGGATTGGTATGTGAGATCAAAAACTAGATTATTGCATTATAAGATTGTCAAAAAAATGTTGTCAAGTGTGCCAAAAGAAAGATTTTAATTTATTTTTTTACCCAATTTTTGGGAAAAACATAAAATTAATATATGCGTCATTATGGTTTTCCATATTATTCACTGTTTGTGTGCTTTTGTCACTTTTGAATTAAAATGCAATATTTAAAAATATACTTTTTATTGTTTATTTTTAATTTTTTTATTTTATTAATAATAATATAAACTTCCTTCATCCTCAGTTCTTAAATTATTATTGGCTCTTATAAAATAAATTACTTCTTAAATTATTATAACTGAATAATAATTTAAGAACTGAGGATGACGTAAGTCGAAATTGATATTTTATAAAATAGAAAATAAAATTCTAATTGTTGCTATAAGGAAGTTTATATTATTATTAATAAAATAAAAACAATTAAAAATAAACAGTAAAAAGTATATTTTTAAATATTGCCTTTTAATTAAAATTAATAATTTGTATGACATGAAATTTTATTATTATTATAGAGGATTATGCCAAGTTTGTCAAAAAAAAAAAAAAAATGTCAAGTGTGTCAAAAAATGATTTCATTTATTTTTTAGCCAATTTTTTGGAAAAAAAATGTAGCTGTTTTTATGACGTAAATGTAATTGAAAATGAAATTGGACATGGAAATTTTTGAATTTGTTATAGTTTTTGAAATATTTTTGGAATTTTGAAAAAGTTTGTATTATTGATTTTGTAATAATTTTTGCAATATATTTAGAATTCTGTAAAAAGTTTTAATTTTTGATTTTGTAAGAATTTTTGGAATATTTTTAGAATTTGGAAACATTTTTAATTTTTGATTTTATTATAATTTTTGGAATTTTGGAAAAAGTTTCAATTTTTGATTTTGTAATAATTTTTGCAATATTTTTAGAAATTTGGAAAAGTTTGAATTTTTAAGAATTTTTGGAATATTATTGGAATTTAGAAAAGGTTTAAATATTTGATTTTATTCTAATTTATGGAATTTTGGAAAAAGTTCGATTTAATTTAATTTTACAATATTTTTGGAATTTTGAAAGAAATATGAATTTTTGATTTTGGTATATTTTCTCGAAACGCTAAATGGAGAGGTTTTTGAGTAGTTTGCTGAGTGTATCATCTTTTCACTAAATTATGTTAATTTATGATCTGTTATAATTTTCCGGCAACATAGCGATGTTTCGTGTTAGTTTTGTAATTAATTCCTCAACAGAGATAAAAAATATTTGTACTTTAACAAAGTGTTATGTTTGATATACATCGCTGCCCAAAACTAAACCCCATGTCCTCATAAAAGTTTTTAACCGAAAACTATATCAAAATCCTTACCCCAGACGAAGTCTTGATATCTCCCTTCTGAGAGATTTCAGCCCCTCCATATTTTTCAATTATATTTGTATGTTTTTAAAATAATACCGTTCTGAATCATAATGGGGAATAAAGGTGATATAAAAGAAAATGAATATCGCGAAAATTTTTCGGTTAACGTTGTTTTGCCAGAACTTTGGAGCTATAATCCTGAGTTGTGCTTTACTCAGATTGAATCTAAGTTAAAAGCGAACAAGGTTATTAAGCAAGATAGACGTTTTGATTTTGAAATTTCAAAGTTACCACATATGCAAATTCAGCTGGTACTAGATTTTATGAGAAACAGATCAGACACCGCGTATTATGACCTTATCATTGACCGCTATCATTGACCGTAATAAAACAAGCGACATGGTCCAGTTTGAGCAATTGCTTAGCACGAATTCAATGGGTGACCAAAAATCTTCTGCGCACTTCCGAAAAATTCGCGAGTTAGTTTCTCAATGTCAAGTAAAGGATATTAAAATTATAAAAACATTTTGGTTGCGATCACTCCCAAAAGACGTTAATGCGATAATTTCTTTTTTAGAAGACCAGGACCTTGACAAACTTGCACTGGCTGCTGATAAAGCATTCGAAAAACTTTCTTGAACTTCCAACGAAAATGTTGAACAAATCGAAAAAACACTTTATCAATGTCTAATGTGCATTCAATAATTGAAAGCATTACTAAAACCTTACAAGAAAATTTAAGACGCGAATTTCATCACTTTCAGTCGCCACAAACTTCCAATTATCGTTCACGATCTCCTAGGCCTAAATACTATCATAAGAATCAAAAGGTTCGAGACTGTAGTGGTAGTAGAAATAGGACTAATAATAAAAAAGCTTTTTGTTCTTTTCATCGTTGCTAGTGATGGCAAGACGTTGTCGTCCACCCTTCCAATTAAATAAACAATTATCACCAACAACCAACATCGGAGTGAAAAAACTACTAGTTCCTGTAATTGTGACCACCGACGCTACTAATTTTACAAAGCGTCGGCTTTTATATATGACCCGAATTCTAAACTCAATTTTCTTATTGACACTGGCGCTGATATTTCAGTTGTACCTATTTCGACCTTTAATAAATCTTCAAAAACTTATTTTAATCAGTTGCTAATCAGTTGCTTAAATTACAGCTTGGGCTAAGACAAAATTTTGTACAATGCTTTACGGTTGCTTCAGTCAGTAAGCCAATCATTGGAGCTGATTTCCTCGCCAAATTTGGGTTGCTAGTTGATTTGAAACCAAATTGTTTAGTAGATACAAATACCTTGTTATCAATTAGCACTATTTCAACTAGAACGAATACACCTACCACGATTCATTTCCAAATCAACGGTTATGGGGATATTCTTAAAAAATTTCCCACTCTAACTTAAGAACCCAGGTTTGATGTTTCAGTGCAACATACAGTAGTGCATCATATTCATACGTTTGCGGACAACTACCATTTTCTCGAC
This sequence comes from Diogma glabrata, assembly GCA_963693315.1. Classification (NCBI taxonomy): domain Eukaryota; kingdom Metazoa; phylum Arthropoda; class Insecta; order Diptera; family Cylindrotomidae; genus Diogma; species Diogma glabrata. The sequence goes on along the minus strand of OY856187.1, from coordinate 57,843,651 downwards.
CACGGCAACTTAAACCAAGTAAACATAAGATCGCTAGAAATGAATTCAAACAAATGATTCAGCTAGGAATCTGCCGACCTTCATCATCACAAGTTTCATCATCTTTGCACTTGGTTCCAAAAAAGGATGCGAATGATTGGAGACCTTGTGGTGACTACCGTCGGTTATATGCGATGACAGTGCCAGACAAATACCCAATCCCACATATACATAACTTTTCTTTGCTACTTTAAGGGTGTTCATTTTTTTCTAAAATAGATTTGATTCGGGATTATCATCCCCATGGCTTCAGAAGATATTTTCAAAACCGCAATTACGAAACCTTTTGGGCTCTTTGAGTTTACAAGAACTCCTTTTGGTTTAAAAAACGCGGCCCAAACGTTCCAATGTTTTATGGATGAAGTTGTCATGAGACTCGACTTTGTTTTTGTTTATATAGACCACATATTAGTAGCAAGTTCCGATGAAAATAAACATAAACAACATTTAGAAATTCTCTTTGAAAAGTTTTCTAAGTACGGTTTAAATGTTAAGGCATCAAAATGTTCCTTTAGTGTACAAAAATCGACTTCTTAAGCCACAAAATCACCCAAGATGGTATTATGCCTTCAGATAACAAAGTACAAGCAATTAGAGATTTCGCTCAACCAACAAGTATTCGCCAAGTTCAACGGTTTTCAGGTATAGTAAATTACTACCATTGGAGCATTTAGCTGATACCCTTGCGCCAATACATAATCATTTGATGGTATTAAATAATAAGAAAAAAACGAAAAATAATAGTTATTTATGCACCAAGGGCGTTATGTAGACTATAATGCCCGGAAGGCGAAAGCATCTAGCCCGAGGGCCTCCGGCCCGAGGGCTAGGTTTCGCCTGATGGGCATTATAGTCTAGTAACGTCCGTGGTGCATACAAGACTTTATTTTTCATCAATTTTAAAATTAAAATAGCTTATTTCCTACTTTTTTTTAACAATTTTGGCCATTTTTTAGTATTTAGTGTGCTTTGATCGGTTGCCATGCAATAGGTTTGACGGTTGTTTATTATAAACGTCATTTCATTCTATGAACGAAAATATGGAAATTCCAGAAAATATTGTAAGAAATGCTGAAAAAGCTAAAGAAAACTTATTACCGGCAAAGTCTAAAGCACTGTATGATAAGGAGTATGAAAATTTTCTGCAATGGAAAGTAAAAAACCAAATTAACGTGGTTACTGAAACAATAATGATGGCTTACTTTCAGGAATTGGTATGTAATCTTTTTGCTCATTGATAATAACAGTTTTTAATTATTTTTACTGTATTTTAGTCTGAAAAATATACCCCAAATAGCCTTTGGACAAAATATTCCCAGGTGAAGTCTGAACTTATCGTGAAAGAAAACAGTAATATTTCAACATATTGTCAATTAATAGCATTTTTAAAAGTTAAATCCAAGGGATATGTACCTAAAAAGTCAAAAGTTTTAGAAGGTGGACAAGTTTTAACTTTTATCAGAAAGGCGCCGAATGAGACCTTCCTGCTGCATAAAGTGGTACTTGTAATGGGAGTTTTTGGCGGCCTAAGACGGGATGAGATGGTAAAAATGACCATTGATGATATTGAAGATAAAGGACTTGTTATACTAATCAAAGTACCACAAACTAAAACTGCTACACCAAAAAGTTTTACTATAATCGAAGGAGACCAAACAGATGTCTTAAATTTGGTTAGACAGTACCTTGCATTAAGGCCAAAAGGAATTAAGGAACGCAGATTTTTTCTCACATACCGAAATGGTAAATGCATAGCCATGCCTGCGGGTAAAAATACACTAGGAAGTGTTCCCTCAATCATAGCAAAATTCCTAAATTTAGAAAACGCCAAGGAATATACAGGACATTGCCTACGTCGGACTTCGTCCACACTTCTTATCGAGGGTGGTGCTTCCTTTGAAACCCTCAAGCTACACGGAAAGTGGAAGAGTACTAGCGTAGCGGAGGGTTATATAGAGGAAAGCATCACCTCGAAAAACAGAATAGCAAAAATGATAGCTAGCTCTGTTACCGAAAAAGAAAATATCTCAGGAAAATTCAAAAATTGTGTATTTAACATAGGTAAACCAGAATAATAACAATAAATTGTCAGATAAATCTGGTGCACCAAGGCACATATCGTTAGTTCTATTAATGTTTCTAACTATTCTTCATGTTTGTAGATAAATTGTAGAAAATGTACAAAGCAATAAATTTTGTTCAATATTTTTTTTTATTTAAATTTTATAAAATTATTATTATTATGAAAATTTCCGGGCATTATGAAATTTCCGGGCATTATGTACTTTAGCGCCCGCTAATATTCCCTAGGTTATTATGATACTGTTTATAGTAACCGTTTCTAAGGTATTATTAGTAAATAATTGACAGATGAAAAATAAAAGTAATTTTTCTTGGCCAACGGAATGCGAAATTGCTTTTAATAAAACAAAACAAGCGCTTGTTACCGCAACACTTCTTGCATTTCATTCATCTAGTTTGGTATTTTTCATGTCAACTGACGCCTCGAATAACGCAGTGGTTGCTGTTTTAGAGCTAAACCATGGAAATTGGGAACCATTAGCTTTTTTTTTTCAAAGAAGTTGCAGCCAGCTGAAATGAAATATTCTGCTTTTGACCGCGAACTGCAGGTTATTTATTTGGCAATAATGCATTTCCGTCATTTTGTAGATTGTAGAAATTTTTCTGTGTGTACTGATCACAAACCACTTTCATTTGCACTACATTCTAAAACGGATCGCAGCCCACGTCAAACTCAACATTTGGAGTTTATTTTACAGTTTACAACAAATATTTACCATATTAAAAGCCAGGATAACGTAGTCGCTGATACGTTATCACGCCAAAATGAGATCCAAATGGATACCATTACATTTACTGGACAAAATTTAACCCTTTTATAACAATTACAGGAACAAGACAACGATACAAAAACACTAATTGTGCCAAACAAAAAATTCAAAGTTAAATTAGAGTTACGACCTATTAATGGTTCAGATAAATTAATATGGTGTGAAACATCAACTGGAATTGATAAACCATACATCCCGGTTCAAATGCGTAAAACAATTTTTGATTCTCAGCACTCTCTTACACACCCAGGTGCTAGAACCTCCCAAAAAATGATTGCTCAAAACTTTTCTGGCCGAGCATGAATGTGAACACCGCTTACTGGGCGAAAATATGTCTGAATTGTCCAAAAGCTAAAATAAGTAGGCATACGAAATGTCCTACGGGTACATTTAACTTACCTGCTGGACGATTTAACCATGTGCATATTGATCTAGTAGTGCCATTATCAGTATCAAACGAATGTCAATATTTTTTCACTATCGTTGATAGATTTACTAGTTGCTCGGAAGCGTATGCCAGACACGATAGTTTCGTTAATTTCGTTAATTTTGTTAACGAATATGTTTGCCTAATTGGAGTCCCTCAATTCATAACAACAGACCAGGGCACTCAATATGAGTCAAGGCTATTTGAAGATTTTTCCCAACTTCTTGGTGTGAATCGTATACGGACATCTCCGTATCACCCATGTAGTAATGGTTTAGTCAAGAGATTTCATCGACACCTTAAAACAGCATTAAAAACTCGTGCAACGACCTCGCATTGCAGTGATGAATTACCATCAACGTTGCTGGGAATTCAAACAGCAGTAAGAGAAGACTTGAGTGCTTCTCCCGCTGAACTTACATATGGGCAGAATTTAAAGATACCAGGCGGTGAAAAACACGTGAAATCAGCAAGGTCTGGAAATGAGGTTTTAATTTTGTATATTTAGGTAATGGAATTGACATCAATAAAAAAAATTTTCGACTTTTTTATTTTTTTTAACCCTGTCTTAAGATACAGGGTGTTGAAAAATCAAGAAATTGCTCGACCCTGGTGTATTGAAATGGCTCTACAGTCAAAACTACTGAGCTGATTTTAATGTTATACAGCTCAAAATGTAGGTATTGAACAGAGCTAATCAAAATAATAACTCACATTATATGACCTTGAACACTTTCTTTTTGAAAAATAACGGTAAAAGGTTCAAATTTGAGTTTCTAGAAACGCCATTTTTTAACATTTTTGATTTTTTAATATGTGAAAGGTACATATGTTACTAACATTTTATAAAAAATTCAGGAGGGGAAAATTTTTTGTTTTTTTTTATTAATTTTATTGCAACACGCCTTAAAATTTTTCATCATAAAAAAAAGTAGAGTTAAAAAATTAACAGTTTTTTTTGGATTTACATATATGTTTTTATAATAAATTTTTAATTTTAATTCAAAATAAATATTATACACATTTTTTATCATGTATTTAATTTTACATTACTAGATTCCGTAGAGTTAGAATAACGTCTACCTAAGATTGATTCATCATTTGTAGGAATGTATGAGTGATATCCTCGTGTTCCAGGAATTGTTTTTAAATTGGAGTATCTATCAGCTAGTTGTTTCGTTTTGCAATGTAACCTGCTTCCGTTACATAGAAAAAATGCACGTTATCTTGAAAATTGTCTAGAGCTGCTGCCCAGTTATATAACTCCTGAGGTGTTGATATAACTTTGTCGTATGCTTTCTTAAAACTCGCTCTAGTTGCTTTTTTTTTTACTTTTCCTCCAATTCCATCACATCAGAACTGCTCTAACCAACTAACGAGGAGGCATAGTTCACCAAGGAGTAGTTAGTTGAAGACGTACAAACGATTTTTTTGATCGCAGTACTGTAGCCACTCTATATTCTGATCTAATAGACTAAGATCCCACGACGGCCAGACCTTCGTTATTTTATAAAAGCTGAAAGTTTTTCTGCGCATACTCGATACTCGAGGTGGCTTTGTCAGGGAGCAGGTGACAAAGGGGCATCCAAAGTTTCGTGAAAGTATAGAAGGTATTTTTTTATATATTCTTCGGGATAGTATTAGAAGTGGGGATAGTATTAGACGCCCTTAAACTTTATTAATTTGTTAAAGTTTAAGGGTGTCTGGCAGGGGGTTACCACGATAGTAAGTGTCTGGCAATGGGTGACGTGACTTCTAATACTATCCCGAAGAATATATAAAAAAATTACTTTTTATACTTTCACGAAACTTTGGATGCCCCTTTGTTACCTGCTCCCTGACAAAGCCACCATGATCCAAACTTCATATGTCGCTAATCGTTCCTACCTGAGTGGGGGTATGCGCAGAAAAACTTTCAGCTTTTATAAAATAACGATGGTCTGGCCGTCGCGGGCTCTTGTTCTATAAGCTATAATCTTATCTGGTAATAGAAGTACACATTATATATATTTTTGTGTTAAAAATAATATAATATTTGCTGTGATAAAATATACTATATCGAATATTAAGTAATCTCTCTGGACTAAAATTGCCCCGCTTTATTTTTTGAGAGTCAACAAAACATATATTGTAATTAAAAATTAACTAAAAGTCAATTTTTCTCCATAAAACAAAAACAATACTTACACCATACCTAAGTAAACAAAAAATAGAAACTAGGGAAAAGTATAATATGAGTCTAAACCAGGAATGGGGACCTTTTTACCATTAAAGGCCAATTATAATTTTGCAAATCGTTAGCAGGCCGCATTATGCCGAGTATTGTTACCAAGTTTGGGGGCTGCATCTGTTACTATAATGGCTCTTTTAGACTCTGTTCAAAAGCGTGCTAAACGAATTGTTAATTTTTTCTGATCTCGTTGTTTTTTATAAATATCTTCATCAGCAGTGTTCGGATGAAATCAAATCCATTATGCCTGCAAACAATCAAGCTGTTGAGATCACTAGCTGATGGATCAACTAGCTGATAGATACGCCAATTTAAAAACAATTCCTGGAACACGAGGATATCACTCATACATTCCTACAAATGATGGATCAACCTTAGCGAGACGTTATTCTAACTCTACGAAATTTAGTAATGTAAAATTAAATAAATGATAAAAAATGTGTTAAATATTTATATTGAGTTAAAATTAAAAATTTATTGTAAAAACATATATGTAAATCCAAAAAAAACTGTTAATTTTTTAACTCCACTTTTTTTTTATGATGACAAATTTTAAGGCGTGTTGCATTAAAATTAATAAAAAAAAAACAAAAAAATTTCCCATCCTGAATTTTTTATAAAATGTTAGTAACATATGTACCTTTCACATATTAAAAAATCAAAAATTTAAAAAAAATGGCGTTTCTAGAAATCGAATTTTAACTTTTCACCGTTATTTTTCAAAAAGAAAGTGTTCAAGGTCATATAATGTGAGTTATTATTTTGATTAGCTCTATTCAATACCTACATTTTGAGCTATATAACAGCCTAGTAGTTTTGACTGTAGAGCCACACCAGGGTCACACCAGGGTCGTTTCAAAACACCAGGATCGAGCAATTTTTTGATTTTTTATCACCCTGTATCTTAAGATAGGGTAAAAAAAAAAAACTAAAAACGCAGAAAATTTTTTTTATTGATGTCAATGAATTAAAATACCTAAATATACAAAATTAAAACCTAATTTCCAAAATTGCATGTTTTTTGCTGATTTCACGTGTTTTTCACCAGGCGACATTTTTACCAATAATTTAAACGCTGCAGAACCAGACGTTTTGTTCGACCATCTCAGACATACCATGTCCAACCTACTACCCTCAGGTACTAGACAACTCAAAATACGAATAGTTTTATTCCAAAAGACTTAGCAACGTGTTTTCATGTATTCGTTCGTATCGATCGACTTAAACCTGGTCTCACTAGCCCTTATGAAAGGCCGTACAAACGTAATAAAATGTCTGAGAAGAAACTTTATTATAGATTATATAAGCAAAACAAAATCAATATCCCTTTATCGGTTAAAACCTGCGCATTTATTTCTTGAACCACAGGATCGAACTGATAAACCAGAACTGAACCGGAACTTTTCATGTTAGATTCAATTTAAAAAAAAACAAAACATATTCTGTTTAAAAAAGTATTAGTTAAAAAAAATTAATTATTTTTATATCACCATTTCGTAACCAAAATGCTTGAAAGGGGGTATTGTACCACCATACACTGTCAGTGTATTTTGCCATCACACTAATCCAGTGTATAATACAAAATAAAAAAAGTAACGGTACACAGTTGAAGAAAAATATAAAATTCGATTTTCTTTTATATAGGAAATCTATCAATTCTCGTTGTTCACTCAAAATAATAATACTATCAATATTTAAGTTTTTGCGAATTTAACTTCTGTGAATTAAATAAGTTTTTTATTTATATAGCGTATAGTTCTTGTTGTGACACATTAAAAACAAAAATAAAACTTAAAATAGAGAGATTTTCATATAAAATCTACATAAAACAAAACATGAATACACATTAAATAAGCTTACAATCAATTTGATTACGCGTCTTTTAGTTAAAAATTAAAAAGTAAAATATTAAAATATTTGAACATTCGGCAGTATATTTGAACATTAGATGTTTACATTGAGTGAGTCTATTCATACTACTACATCGGAAGTTGCCAATTGCATGTCTGAGATGTCACCATTGTATCGTCGAAGTGGGCACACAGTTGCAAGGCGTTTTATTAAAGTATTATTATTATTTAAAGTAGTATTATTTAAAGTATTATTCATTTAATAAAAAATAAATATAGAATTACAGTCAATTAGGAAACCACTACAAGATACAAGATACATGTAATCAGTTATATATTGAACAAAAAGAAAGAACATTATTAACAAAAAAATCGGAGAACATTTTTTCTAAACTGAGAACACCTTGATACAAATGACATCATACTTTGATGTAAGAGGATTTCCATTACCATCTTAAGAAGTAATCATTTTTGGCATTGAGCATCTAATGGAGCCACAGCTTAATTTTTAAGTAAAAGGAATCGAGATTTCATAAAAACCATCAAATGATTTTCCAATCAACTTCAACTCAGCCAATATGACAAATGGGATAAAATGACATAATAACAATTAAATTTAGGTCATTAAATAGAACAATTTTTATTACAGTTAATCTATTGAATTGCTAAGACCTTAAAGATTTAAAAGATACAATATGTAAAAATTAAATAGTATTATTTATACTGCCGCAGGATGATATAAAATCACTACGTGTATGTCAAGTATAAAGTCGGTTAAAAATAGTGTGGCAAATTTTGACATTTTATGTCGTCTAGAACACGAATTGATAGATGCTTTCCATAAAAACCGGTTAAAGTAATTGAAGGAGTTATTAAGCAACCAGCTGTTCGGTAGGATCCCACTACTTTGTTCACTAACGCCAGATTGCCAAAAAATTTCTAGTGCAAATTTAGATCATAGTTGTAAGTTTTAACAAAATCCTGCCAAGAACAATGACTTGGTTGGTGAAATAATCAGCAAGGATCAAAGTGATCTGACCCAACATTGCCATTTTAAGTGCATCAATACAAAATCTGAATTAAAAATCATGGACGATCCGAGATGGGTTTATTTAAGGGTCTATTAAAGGAGCTGTTAAAATTGCTTGGACCCTTTTAAATAGCTGGAATACTTCTGAACCTTTGTCAAAAGCCTGTGCCTGAGATAACTTGAATACAACTAACAGTTGGTGCGACAAGAATTGTCTTTCCAAAGGAAACCGAATGAAACTAAACATCTTCACTCTTCAAATGAGAACAAATCATCCGGTGGTGTTAGGGTTCGTTCTCATTATAAAAGATAAAATTAAACCCGCCCATTTGTCCAAGAATTGGAAGTTTTTTATTAACTTTTTTTATTTTTAATTCTACTATTTTCTATGAATTATATTTCAACAATAACAATTTCAAAATGTAACCTAAAACGCTTCGAAATAAGCGTAAAATAAAAAGTTTAAATTTGAAAACATGTTGGAGGGATTTGAACTTAGCTTTAGTAGTAAAACACACCTTTTGGGTCATTGTATATAGAGCATTAGGGGCTATCCTGCACTTAATTTTAATATTATTTTCTATGGTCAGATTAATTTTAGTTTATAATCATCGTTGAGAATGTCAGCATAGCTGACAAAATTTGCTTTGAAATGTCTAGCTTTGAAAGTCAACGAACAAGGAAGAAACAGTCCTTCAACTACAGCTACACAGACCTCTTTAGTTACAGTAAAAACTAAGTATTGATCATTTTTAATTAAAACAGGAAAAACAATTGCGGTTAAACATGAATTCTTAAAAATTTGGATAAAACAATGTAGCATATTTGCATATAAATTTCTGGTAGATTAACTATTTCTTTCAAATTTAATGCAGTTTGATGTTACCAAAATATTATTAATGTTGGAACGTAATCATTTTTTAAAATCTATAACCCGGTTTAAAACACTCTTAAGGATTGAGTTGTCCCCACGAGTTGTGACGAATATGTCAAATGAAAACCATAAAAATTATAACAAAATCAAAAACTTTAAGTTCTAGTTGTTAAAAGAAAAAACGTTAAATCAGGTGTTGTTTACAAGCTGATAGGTTTTGTGACCTTTTGCGTTATAATTTATAAATTTTCATTTAAATTTTGAATCTGTGCACAAATAAATGATGATTACAATTATATAATGATGTTGATGTTGTTAACAAGTGATTTGTTAGTTTAGTTCAAAATAACAAGCAAAAACCATCATGTTGATAATTAAACTGTAACAGGTTAGACAAATCCATTTCTAAAAATAATTGAATGATTAGTTATGTAAAAAGTTGTCACAGAAAAACCATTAAAATAAAATCACAATTAGCAATTTAGTACATAGAACTAAAAAAAAACAAAATCATAAAAATAAATTCTCTCTTACTTTCCAATATATTTTGACAGAACGACCTCAATTTCCTTCGCTATTAGTATTATTTATTACCACTTGTTATTTTACCGTAAAATTATTGTTCGCATATGGTGGTAACATCCCAACTTTTTATTCAAATTTAAACGTTTTGATTGTTTCCAGCTTTAACATTATTATTTTTTGTACGCCATGAAAACAACAAAAACATTTAATTTCTATAACTAAAACTATAAATATTTTTTTTAGTTTTTGTGGTGAGCTGCTGCTGATGAAGGTTGTTGATGATAGTGTTGTTGTTGTTGATTTTCAAGTGATGAATATGAGTACGTTGTTGGAAATTGTAATGTAGATAATGGTGATGATGTTTGAATTAATGACATAACTGTAGAAAATGTATTTGAAGTATTTGAACTATTTAAAATTGATGATGATGATATGAACGATGATGAAGTAGATGAGGAAGAATAAGGCTTTGGTCATGATGGCATGTATGTGCATGGTGAACGTTTTGGTGGTTCTAATGTTTCATATGGATGTATTGCTGCTTGTTTTGAGTAATCACGAACGTTTTCAACTGATTCGAAAACTCGTATTAAATTTCTTCCAGCTAATAAACCTAAGCTCTCCTCTGACCATGTTGGATCTTCTAACAATTTGGAAAATAAATTTGGATATTTTGATACGTTTTCCAACCCTGTCGGTGTAGAGTCAATACCATCGTAACCAGCACCAATCCCAACGTGTTGTACACCAGCAACAGATCGTATATAGTTAATATGAGCTACAACATCGTTTATTGTAGCAACTCGACCACAAGCAACGTGTAGGGAATAAAAACTAACCATAACAATTCCACCATTATCTGCAACCCTTCGTAAAAAATCATCTCCAATGTTACGGGTTAAATTACATAATGATCGTGCTGCTGAGTGGGAATAAATAACAGGAGCACGTGTTGTGTCTAACACATCTTTAGCTGTTGTATCGGATGTATGTGATAAATCGATAATCATTCCCAAACGATTCATTTCTTTGATTATAGCACGTCCAAACGGACTTAATCCTTTTTCTATTGAATCGGCTGTACCAGCCCAGCTAGTATCACATGTATGTGTTAATGTTAAATACCTAACACCTAGTGAATACATTGATCGTAGAACTCCTAATGACGAACCAATACAATGTCCACCCTCAACACCTATCAACGATCCAATAAAACCATTTTTATGTGCAAATAAAATTTCCTTTGTTGTTGTAACTAATCTCATATTTTTTACATCTGATTCGGTTAAACGTAATATTAAATCAATTTGTTCTAAAGCTAATTGGACGGCATCCAAACCTTGTGCTTCACATGGAACATATGCTGACCTGAAAATATACAAAAAATTTATCGTTATTTTGAGGTTAGAGACATAAAAGTTATTTTATTTTTGTTTAATTTTTTGTCATAAATTGATATTTGCTCTGTCATTAGTTATAGTGTGACACCATTTGAATTTATTGCTGAACATTAAACATATAGTTAATAGAAAAGTAGAATTTTAGTTTTATTTGAAATAATTTTTCTTCGAGTTTTTTTGCTATTGAATGGAATTGAACAAATTGATTGTTTTTTTGTACTTTCGATATATTATTGAAATTGACTAGAGGTTTTCCCTTAGGTCGTTTAAATAAATGATACTATTAGTGGAAATGTGAGCAATCAAATAGATTTTTCGTTGCTATATGAACTATTAGAGTGTGTTGTTGTTGATAGTTCTAGAATTATTATTTGACACATGATTCATACAATTGATTGTTATTCGTTTTTGGGTAGATAACGGTTTGCGGTGAATAGTTAATGTTATGTATTAGGCATTAGTGAAAGAATTTTAATGTTTATTGAAACCCGTTTTTGTAACGATTTATTTGTAAGTGCATCGGTTTCTAGTAAAAAACTTCACCAGATTCTTACATTTCCAATCTCAACCTACTGATACAACATTGCAAGAACGGTTTATTTTAATCAAAGATTATATTCTTTTTATCGACTTCAACCACAACCCACGGGATGGTTGATGATCTTACAAACAAAATAAATTATATATGTTTTTCCTAAGGCTGTGAAAGATTAATTCCAGTTATGAACTATATTAGATCACTTCGGATGTTTTTGTGCTCAAATAATGTCAGAAAAACTTGCGATGCTATCCACATCACAAATTTTTACGTTAGCTCAAGCTTTAGTTTTCTTTTCATGGTACTATGAGTGTTTATAATACAACTATTTATGTTGACCATCTCATAAAGGAAAAAATCCAACGACTTGAAAACGAAATTCGCTAGTAATTGTGTGACATGCTTAAAGTTGGACAGTACCCAAAAAAATGAGCTGTACGTCAAAATTGATTTAATTTTAATCGTATAGATAAGATGTAGTGTTACTCGTAAAACAACGAAATTTATTCAATGAAAATATTGTTTATTATTGGAATGGAAGAAAGAACAAATATTTTCACATTTTATAAAGTGGCTGGTTAGATTTAACTATTTATGTAATAATATGATAATAATATTAATATTAAATTGATGATTTTATGTGCGAAAGATTTTTTTTTTGTGAAGGTAATGAAAAAAAAACACAAAAAACAAACGGGCACTTTGAATAATTAATTTTAGTGATTAAAAAAATTATTATATAAGTATTTAATATTTTTGTTTGTCATGTTTTATGTCGGTTTACGGATTCTTAAATTTATTTTCTTTATAATATTAAGAAAATTATGCAAAATCAATTTTATATAAAAGTAAAACATTTTTTTTTCATTTTAACAGTTCTCGTCTCTTACAAGCTAAGTTTATCTCCCGTGCTCAGTTTTTATTTAATTATTGCTCTTTATATGTTCAGGTAGTCATCCAAATGTGAAGCAGCATACCTGTCACTTATATTAGAATGGTACTGAAATGCTTTTTGTTACTTTCATCAATTCACCCCTTAACCGTTTAAGATTATCGGCTGTCATGTTCGAGTTATGTGGAGAATTATTAAGGAAACTAAAAGTTCTACTGCATCCAAAGAGACGGCATTCTGCGTCACATTTTATTTTTTTCATACTTATAAACGAAGTCCTATGAACTATCTACGTACGTAACAAGCTTTCTGAAGTTTTTTTCATGTAGTGGAACTTTCTGTATGTTTCTGTTTAGAAGATTACTTAAGATCTATATATTTTTATTTCTTTGTAAATAAAATTCCTTGTTGTTATTTCGCAGAGTTTCGAAATAATAACAACGAAATAACAACAAAGAATTTTTTTTACAAAAAAGTATTCATCATGTTACGCCAAGTACCAACGGTAACATCTATCGAATTTATTTATTATTATTAATATGAAATTAATAGTAAAGATTTTCTAGTTGGTAAATCGGGTTTGAACCGTTTATTTTTGTTTCCAAGAGATATGGTGAAAAACTAAGATACACTGTGTTTGCTTGATCATATTTAGAGATATCTTCAGAAGACTCACTATTGTGCACATATAAGCTAAGATTTGTAGATTTGTTTGCCACAAAACATTTTACTGGGAGATGAAATTAGCAGGTATCTGAATCTGACCAATGTTGTCAGCGATGGACACAGTGTGCCTGTTTCGAATATAGATTATCCACACAGTTGATACTATTGTTGGAAATGCTTATATGGTCGAGTATGCATAGCCTCTTTGTAAATTTTTTTTTCTTAACTATGGGGGTTGGAAATTTGATTTAGAACACAAGGGTAACCTTATCTTATAAATTTGTCTGCTATTATCGAGTCCGACAACCCAAATATACTGAAATGCTAACTGTCAAACTTGACAATAGCAGACACATATTTGTCGGACAAGCTTACTCCCGTGTTCTAAAACAAATTTGCACCATTCATAGTTAAAAAAAAATTGTAGTAGCAAATTAACAAGATTGCGGACAATTGACATTTTTCGGAGCTTGCCGAACGAAAAAGCGACCAAATCGAAATAAATGGCAGAACAAAGGATTTCAAGACAAAGATTAAACAGTCTGTCTATTTCTTCATCTTCTGCGTTCTATGTAGGCATATATACTTGTATTATGATAGTATCATTAGGTTTTGTTAGTATTAGTTTTACTAATATTATGCGATCGCTGTGTTGTATGTAACCTGCCACTCTATGGCCCAATGGTTTTCCAATATAATGCCAACTCCTTTCATTCCTGTTCTTCCTTTTTCTCTTCTTGAGTACATAATTCTATAACTATCAGACCATAAGTCGCCGGTGCCCGGCCATCTCATTTCTGAGATTCCAAGTATACTAAGTTTTTGCGTATCCATTTCCATTTTAAGATTCTCGAGTTTTCCTGCTTGTAGTATGGTGTTGACATTCCATGTTCCTATGCGTTTTATATTTTTTGATCTTTTTTTGTTCTTTAATTTTGTTTGAGTGATAATAACTTCTTGTGCAGTCCACACCCGGACATCCGATTGGGGGACTATTTTACGTCCGGAATTTTTTACATTCAAAACATCTATCTTGAGTTAGTGTTACTAGGGACATCCATATAGATCTTTAATGCAGTGGTTTTTCGTTGCCTTCTGCATCTTCATGCCGTTCTTCAGGTTTACTGGTTCAACTACTTTTGAAAACAGTATCCCATTTTCAGGACAGTTTCCCATTTTCATTCGCCCCGCAGGCCATCAGCAGTTGGTAGACGTTGCTTTTTTAACCGGGAGTATCCGATCCTGACCCCGGGTACCTTTAGCCGCCTTTTACACCAGGTGGTACTGCCCGTGGCCTTATTCTTACCCAAGCACCACACGGAATTATTATAAATTTCCTTGATGTGCTAATCAAATACATAGTGAAACCAGCTAAAGAGCTTACGCTACGTGCTTCTATTAACACTTTAACAGTAATTAATGTAAACTCAAAACTTTAAAATCTTCGAAAATTAAAATCAAAGGTGGATTTGATATAACTAATGCAATAAGGCCAACAACAAATATTGATGACAATTCAACTCACTAAATAAAGTTTCGATAAGGTCCAATAAAAACGCTTCATTTACTATTTTTTAACAAATCAAAACGAATTATATCGATTATTTTGCTCTGGTGGGAAGGAACAGCAAATTATAGTGACAATTTTCGGCCTACTTAATATATTAATTTATATCTAGAGATATTGAGATAACTTTTTTTTTCTTAATGGGATAATTTTTTTTTATTTATAATTTTGTTTAAAAGATAATTATTAGTTTCTAAATAAAATTTTTTCTACAAATTATTCAATAATACAAAATTATGTAAAAATGCAATTTGCAAATAATAAAAATGTCCGTTTTCATTCATAAATGATTGCATGTTTATGTTTATTTGTCATAAATAAATTACAAATTTATAACATTTATGCGCCTACTAAGATGAAATAATATTTAATTTTGTTAGAAGAAAAAATGACGACAAAGGATTATGTTGTATGAAATAATGTTACTATTCCTGTTCGTTAAATTGTCTGCTAAATACGACTGGTCTGCAAATTATTTGTCGATTAGTTTTCAACATTACCACTCATGCCATTTGACGTTAACTAAAATGACATTCGTAATAATGATTATGAAAAATAATCGACTATTATTTGATGACTCGTGATATTATATATGATGATTTTTTTATTTCAATTCAGGGGAAAATTTCGCATAGGAGATTTCTCCTAGAATGGGTATTGAAAATACTAATGCCAGTGAGTCATAATTTTTTTTTTGAATCAAACTGTCGTTTTAATAGTCATTCTTCGATAATGTGATCTGGATTATATGAATCTTTCTTGAAAAGAGATTTCAAGGTATTCTTTAGAATATTGTTGGATTAATTTTGGTTCTGGTGTCTTTAATGGGTATGTTTATATAGATATCTCTTATGGATTTAAATTTGAAATATAATGGTGAGAAACAGAACGAATTTGCATTCTTAAATAATTTGAAAATTGTAGTACTTTCTTTCTACACCGATCGATTCATAGACAGAGTCGTCCTACCGAATGAAACACCAGAAATCAAATTGATCAAGTGCTAGTGACAGTTTTTGAATGTACAATTCACAAGAGGTGATCATTTCTTGTGTGTGGTAAAATAAGGTTCTGCTTTCTAGCTCCAGACTTTAAAAACTATATCAAAAGAAATCTTTTAACATCTCATCACCCAAGAATTCTAAAACTAAAGAGACATAAGAAAATCATTTTGCCAAAACATTAGAAAAGTCCGAAACTATTTATTAAGTCGTCGATACGTCCTGATATCTACCCAAATACGCTGTTTCAAGCGCTATTCGGGACTACTTAATTTAAGAAAATTCATCGGAACATGTGTTTAGGAAAATTCTGCAGATTTTGTAGTTGACCCTGGAATCTGGAAATGTGGTCAGAAGTAATATGATAACAGCAGGAGAACGAAGTAAACAAGACTTACATATGACTGAAAAACTTTCCCGGATGAGAGGAGGTGTTGTGTCTTAGCTTTTTTATTTCCTGTATTTGATTAAATTAAATGGATTTTAGTAAATTTTTAGGATACAGCTATATTAGGAACAGGTTAAATGATCCCGAACAGATTCATGGTTGGTCGTAAAAATAAACTGACCTATGCTACTGTCAATAAACCACTTTAGTTGAAAAAATAAATGTTCAAACAATAATTTTTGATCATATGGAGAATCACCGTCACAAACCGTCACCGGACACCGTCACAAACATTTAAAGGAAAATTTAATGAAGTTCTGAGTCATTTGGTTGTAGGTTTGAGGAGCCAACAACAACAAGCAAAAAATTTATGATGAGAAACGCCGTAGTAAGATCAGATACAGTTTCAAAATACTAGTAGGGGCTCTGATGTGGCTCCTGAGGTTGCAGTGGTATTAGGTTGTGTATGATTGAACAGTTCCAAGCCTTTCAAGATAGGAATCTCAATGAAATCAGTTTGGCATAACTGTGCTTACATAATTATTTTCTAAAGTAATATTAATGCTGATGATTTTTTTTGTCTAAAGCAAATCAAAAAATAATATAAAAAGGTTGCGTATACGGCTTATGAGCCAAATAATTTTTTTATATGTTACAATATCAACATTTATCAGTCTGTCTGCTCCACTCTAATTCTCTTGGGGTATTTTTATGATCTGTTTTACATCTGCTGTTTTTGGTTGTTTCTATTCAGCCTTAAGCATATTACTCTATTGCTCTATTTTGATTAAACAACCCATTTATTTTTTGTGCATTGTCTAGGACTCGTGGCATTACACTTGGCACAAAATTAATTCTTTCTTATTTTATTCCACATTATATTATGTAGACATTTTCTTTCTATTTCAAAAACTTGTTCGAATATCAACCGTTATCTGCTGGCTTACCATTATTATTAGCGTTTTAGGTTTTCTCACCAACTATTTTTTCCCATCAACAAAATGACAATTCATATTTTATACTAATTTTCTCCTAAATTAGAATATGCTCATTTATCTTTTGTGTGAATTTTAGTAATTAATTCTAGAATTGGTTTTAATTTTTTAAGAATATTTGATTTTCGATTCATAAACCCTGCCTCAAGACCCAGTTTATGAGATGTTATTGACAGCTACTTTCAATGTCTAAAGAAAGGCTTAAGGAACAACTTTCCTATTTATGATTTTCTTTCATCGTCTTGATTGGACTCCAGCTCCAATTAAATTAGGCCCTAATAGTGAGTTTTACGCTTTTGCCATACCAGGCGCTGATTTAGATAGTTGGATCAGGCCTTGAACAAGTTTGCTGTTTACATTTGAATAGGACAAACCCAAACATTTCATGTCAAGTTCGGCACAAATTGAGCGACTAGGAATCATATTTGAGAAACTAATTCACAGCCTCTAATTCACAATCAAATAAGTTTAGCCTTAAAAGGGTATTTTACTTCAGGCACGAAACAGGCCCAAACCAGCTCTTCCTGGAATGATAAGGACCTGATCACATCCTTACTGTTTACTTGCTCCGGATGAATCAAAATAAATCTACATAATCATGGGCGAAACCAGAAGAAAATTATTGGTCATGATTTAAACTGTATGACACACTAGTCCACAAATGTTTAGCGGTTACAATTGTACACAATACCAATAGGGGCCAATTGTTAAATCACAATTGTTAGTTCAAAAATTCCTAGTATATTTGAAACAACATCATTGTCAAAACTAGAAAAATATTATCTTATAATAAATCTATCTAATTCTTGAAGAATAAGCTTCTTTAATAAGCTCACTCTGTGTTTAGTCTTCTAGTGTTTAGTCTTTAGTCACTCATCCAACAAAGTGACAATCATTGTATCAGCTTACAGCTGCAAATAACATTAACAGCACTTACAGTCGTTTTTAAAATTTAATTTAATAATTATTATTACAAAATAAAAAACAACTAGTGGTAAAATTAAAATTGAACTAAAGACCTGTAAACTTCATTAAAAAATATTAAAAATTTTGTTAAAAAATTTAATTAATGAAAAAAACAATAAAATTATATTTTTATTCAGTTCCCAGTATGTGGTGATGCATTTTTTAATTTTATCGTACCATAAAAATTGGTGATATTTATTCCTTCAGCTTTTTTTAACGATAAACATTGGTTTTGTGAAAGGGAGTAACAAAACACAACAATAAATTGATGATCCAGAAATACAAAATCTCGAAAGGATTGAAACTCGCATTATGGTTTCATATGAGTAATTGGATGGTTAGTTGTATGAAATAAGTAATAAAATATATTTACGCTTGTTTGTGTTCCTATTGCTCAACAATTTTTATTAAAAAAATATCTAGTAAAAATAAAAACTTATTTTGTAGATATTCATCTTATTGGCAAACGGATCTTATTTCAATTTTATTCTGTTGAAAAATCATTGATTTCTTTCTTTATACGGAAAACAAATATCACAAGAAATAACTTTATCTTTGTTAACAAATGAGATTCACTCGTAAAAGAAAATCTTCCATTAAACATATCCTTAAATAACAATATATCCTCCAAACACAACACCATATACACTCCAAACTATTTGTTATTTTTTACGATCATCTTCAACATAAATATTTTATTTTAATAACCATTTGTAACTGTATACAGTAATTTTATTTGTCATCTAATAAAAACATAACATAACATCTCATATTATATTTGGACGCTTGCTCCAAAACTTCAATTTTTACTATCGTAACACACAACAAAGAGGAAAAACAAAAAAGCTTTCAAACAAAATAAAATCCAAATCATTATTTTTATTACGATAAAGGAAAATAAAATGAAAATTTATATTATATATTTGTGTATAGAGTTTTTTTCCTGATTTAGATCCCAAATTATGTTTTTTTTTGTTTTATTATTACATAAGTCTCCCGAAAACATATAAACAAACAAGAATATATTATGATTATAACTGTCAACATCATCATTTTCATTTCATATGAAACACATGACACCAAAAGAAAAAAACACAAGCATATAGCATATCCATCCAAACTCGTATAAATGTGAAACTTAATTTTAGTTTTATGTTAAAACTTATGAAAGTTAGTGACGATGAAATTATTGGAATAATTAAGCTTTTGAAAGCAAACAAAATAACGATATTAGGACTGAGCGAAAACAGTTTATTAGAATTCATTAAAATAGCCTGGATATTACTATAACACGAACCAACCTAACTCTTTCATAAAAGTTGTGAAATTGCTTGAAAGTTTTATTTAGTTTAATTAATTAAATGAGTCGAAACGTTATTGTAATATGTTGCTACAATGAAAAGTTTTGTGTGAAATTGAGATATCGTGTGTGGAGTAGAATTATAAATTTGAATGGTTTTAGGGTATTTTCAAAGTTGTGTGCTTTTGTACAGTTGTGAATATAATTATTTGAATAATAAAAATATAAATTAACGATTGAAGATACTCGGATGTATAAAGAAATGTAATTGTATGGTCAAGTTCATAAAACAGTTCCAAGAGAACATATAGTTTTTGCTTATTTGTAATTACAGTTTTTACTTTTATCATCCAAGATAGACTATAAAATACCAACAAGAACTTTCTCATCTCATTAAAATCTGTCTTCCTGTAACGAGTAAGCAACCATTTTCTGAAAATTATCGTTGAAGTTTTGAAAAGATAGAAAGATTAAAAATATTGGGCTTGCGATGATTTCATTATAATGGTTGGACATTGTGTACCCCAGAAGTGATCCTGGAAAGGCGAATAAAACAACAATTTTCGATCCAAAAAACTTTGTTCGGATCTAAAAACCCAGACACTGTCGCTTTGGAGGTCCCGTAGGGTCCGTGCTCCATGAAAGTGAATCATAAAAGCTGAAGTCCATTAGTGACGGAACGGAATGAATGAAAGTTGATAGCACAGATGGCAAGCATTAGCCTTTCAGACTAATGCTTATCAGGACTTTACGATCTCGCGAGCTTCCTGTTGGAGTAAAGTTTTAATTTCATTGAGTTAGTTGTGAATGACAGACAAGGCAGGTGTTAAACTTTTTTGGTTATTGGTTTCGCCAATACCGTCCTACCCTGCTTATCTTTCGTTACGAACTGGCTCCGTGGGGAACAGAAACTTTACATTTCTATGCCCGTTGATAAAATTTTTGCCATTGTCTTCCATTTTCAGTTTTTAGAGCATAGTAAAATCCGTGATCGATAACAGAAAGGTTATCGTCTGTCTAATGCAACATCAACACTAACAACTTTTTCTCCGTTGGTATGTACCGACAAGATAACACTGTTGGAAAATGCTAGCCCTTGGCTTTTTGAGCCATTACTAGACCTCATGCGTTTACTGATCGGACTGATGTCATCACCTGAACAGCCTATCTAATGCCCATTAGCAAATTTTTTTATAACCGTTTAGGTTTGAGAAGAGGTTGAGCCTGTCAACCACAACTCTTCCCCTAAATTATTTTTGGATAATATTAAAATAAACTTTTTGAATTTTAAAGTTTTGTTGTGTTTTTTTAATTTTGTTGAAGATTGTGTAATATTTGTAATTTTGTTAGGTAGATTTAAAAAAAAATCTACCAATTGCAATGTACAAAATGTCGGAATTTCGGAAATTTTTGGTGCCAAACGGCTATATGTATAAGATAAGCGGAGACGAAAACGAGCAGCATTCTCACGGTCGCATTTGTTGTACATGTGTGTTCTATTAATCGTGAAAAGTTCGTGAAGAAGTACGTGAATCAGCAAAATTCGACACGTGGTTAAGAAACTAGAGGTTTTTTCTAAACAAGATTAATTTTTTAAAACCGTTATAACGGCCGTTTGGATACTAATATTTAAAAAAAATCAACAAATTTAGAATCTTTGGAATCTTTTTTATCAATTTATTCTATAAATAAACCTCTGCAGTCAGAGGTTCCTGAGTGAGCGCCTCCAACAAAAAAAAAATTTTTTTGAAACAAACGGCACTTTCAAGGTCGCATTTGAAGAGTCAGGCCAGAAACGGTATTTTTCTAAAAATGTGTTTTTTATTAATATCTTGAAAAATTTCTTAAATCAGCCAAATCCGACACATGATTAAGAAACTAGAGGCTTTATACTAGAAAAAATCTGTTTTTTTGATCCGTTATAACGGCCGTTTGTATATTAATATTTTTGAAAACATCAGAAATTTAGAATTTTTGAAACCATTTTTATCGATTTCGATTTGAATAGAAGAAATTAATTTTTTTCTTAGAAGAAAAACTATTTTGATATTTTGCAGTAATTGCACGACATATGATATAGAATAGGTTTGCCGTGTGTTTTTCATATAGTGTCATAAATTGTCACACAATATGTGTAGATTTGATATTTCTTTGTTGCAAAATTGGATAGATGTAGTTTTGCTTATATGTAGCTAATTTTCTTTTTAAAATTTTTTCGATATCTGTTTGTAATTAGTTTGTTTTGTTTAAACTAATCTGATATATCAGATTTTACTTGTGCACCAAATTTTCTGATCTCGAAATCTACCTCGGATTTTTTTTGAATTTAAGTTTTAGAAAAATAATTTTAAATATTTTCTAACTCTTAATTTTTATCTAACGTTTTTTGAAAATTTTGAATTAATAAATTTTTCTGCTTTTTTAAATAGTTTTTATTAGTTTAATTTTTTAGAAAAATATTTTTGAATTTAATGAAAGTTTTCCGATTTCCAAATTTTATTGTAATTTTTTTTTGGAATTTTATTGTTTTTTATTAAATTTTTGAAAATTTTATAATGTTAGGAATTTTGAAAGAATTAATTTCTTGCAATTTTTGAATCTTTAGAATAGTTTAAAATAATTTTGGAAATTTCTTTTTTGTGTTTTTAAAGAAATTTTGTTAATCGTGAATATTTTTGAAATTTTTAATTTTTTTCTGATATTTTTAAATAATGTTATAATTTTTAAAAGTAAGAATTTTGCATTGTTCTTAGAATTATGGTAATTTTTAATTATTATTTTAAAATTTTGGTAAATTTTAATTTTTTGTTAAAATATTTTTTAATTGTTTTTTAAAAATTTTAAGTTTTTTTAAGGTTAGTGTGTGTCTTTTTGGCAAATTTTTTTTGTAAATTTTGAATTTTTAAATAGTTTTATCATGTTTTGTTATTTTGAAATACTTAGAAAATTTTAATTTTTAAGCATTTTTAATATAAATCTTAGTAATTTTACAATTTTTTTTTAATTTTTCTTTAACTAATATTCTATCTTTTTGGTAAATTTTAAAATTTTGGAAATTTTTGTTTCATTAAATTTAAGAAAATTCATTTATAATTTATGGTCATATGTTAATTTTTGAAATTTCAATATTTTATTAAGATTTTATTTTGACAGTATGCTATTAAATAAACTTTTTGATTATTATTGATTTTTATAAGTTACACTAAATTTTGAATATGTTTTGTATATTTTTAATTTTTGAAAATTTATTTCGAAGTTTGTCAAAATGTAGTGTAATTTGTAAATTTAAAAAAAAATTATGTAAAGTTTAAATGTTTTAAAAATTTGTACACTTTGATTGTTTTAAAGTTCTTGAATCCAATGTTTTGTACATTTAAGAATAGTTTTTGGTTTTATTCTTAAATTTTGATATTACTTCGGTCTGAGAGACGTATTACATTCATGAGCTCAAAGTTGTTCGCGGAACGCTTTGCTTCAAATTCAACAGTTTTAGAATCTCCCAAAGAAATACCCCAAACCCAGTCTTCAGAAGTTAATATGAAACAATTACATTTCAAACCCAAAATTGTCGAAAAACTTTTAAGGGGGTTAAACAACAACAAAGCTTCTGGTCTGGACAACATTCCTCCTGTTATTCTAAAAACATTTTCAAAAGAACTTGCACCAACCCTCACCAAAATATTTTATAAATCCTATAAATCTGGTATTTATCCATCCTGCTGGAAGTTGGCCAATGTCCAGCCTGTCCCAAAAAAAGGAACGAAACTTTTTTTTGCATTTTTTGACGTTTTAGGACCTACTGATTCTAAAACAGCAAAATGTATGTCTGTCTGCTGGTCGTCACAACCTACGAAATCTAGAAAACCGCTAGATGGATTTGAAAAATTTTTTTTTGAAAAAATAGTTTATGGTTCTGGATGGTTCCATTTATCAATCGCTGGGAAATGATTTCAAAGTAACTATCACACTGATTAAGAACACAATGGTTAGGAAAGACTTTCTTTATTATGCTATGAACTGTTAACATAAAATATGATTACAAAAAGGTTATTATATTTATCTTTGCAATATTATTACCTTGTTCGATTGTACATCACAATCCAAATTACATTAAGTTAAAATATATAAAAAAATACAATTACAAATGTTGTTGCTGGAGTCACGCTTGCAGAACTAATAAATTAATTTATATATTTTTGATTTGACTTTAGTCGTGCGATCTTCGCGACTCTTTTTCTTCGGTTACGAATTCCTGAACTAAATATATTATTTACGTTCAGTTCTTTATTTTATTTTGAATTTATTTGTAAATTAAATATGAATGAATTTAAATATAATGAATTGTGGGGAAGTCTGCATTTGATACTTTCTAGATGCAGAAGGCACCACAGGAGTCCCCCCTCAAAACGGCCTGCAATACGTTTGAGCCGTAACAAATTGATGCTCTTTTATGAGTTGAAAAAAACGAGAGAACAAAAATATTTACAGAGGAAGGTTAAATCTCACTGTTTTTCTACGCTTTCGTTCATCTTGGTTATCCAGGCCGATCTCGTCCGTTCCCAGGTGTGCTGGCTTAATCCGATCGATGGATATGGTTTGATTATCCCCTTTGATGTTGACAATGAATTGTTTCCGAAGCTTCCGAATAACTTTAAATGGGCCTTCGTAGGGTGGTGACAACCCATTTCTTACTTTGTCAACTCTGACGAAAACGTATTCACAGTTCTCTAGTGATGATGGAATATAAACGTTAGCACGGTTGCTGTTGCGAGTCCTCTGTTGGTCGAATGGATCTAAAATATTCGCGCAGTTTGTCTACAAACTCTGATTGAGACATATTCGATTCAGGTGAATCTATGAAAAACTCACCGGGAACGCGTAAAGATTGACCAATACACCAGCTCAGCTGGACAACATTTAAGGTCGTCCTTGAAAGCAACCCGAATACCTAAAAGAATAATAGGGAGTTCTAAAGACCATTGAACATTATTTTTCGTGCGAAGTGATGCTTTTAATGTTCTGTGAAATCTTTCCACTAATCCATTTGCTTGCGGATGATACGATGTCGTTCGAATTCTATGAACCCCAAGAGAGTTTTGTTAGTTCTTCGAAAAGTCGTGATTCAAACTGGGAACCGCGGTCCGTTGTAATACGGCTCGGAACTCCGAATCTCGAAACATATTCGGAAACAAACGTTTTTGGCAATGGCTGCTGTTGTCATTTCTTTCATAGGATAAGCTTCAGGCCATCTCGTGTATCTGTCCACTAATGTCAAAAGGTATGAATAGCCTTCGGATGGAGGCAGAGGACCCACGACGTCCATGTGTATGTGCTGGAACCTGTGCTCTGGTACTTGAAACTGCCCGTACTCTGATTTTGTGTGACGATTGCACCTTTGACCGTTGACACTCTAGGCATTCTTTTGTCCACTGGTTTATGTCTTTGTTCATGCCTGGCCAGAAATACTTTTCTGTAACTAGTTTCCGTGTGCTTCTCACACCAGGATGAGAAAGTTCATGCAATGAGGCAAATGCGGTTCGACGGATATTCGCTGGTACGTACGGTCGACTTATTCCTGTTCCTACTTCGCAATAAATCCTTAACTGGGTTTCAGGTATGTGTATTGACAATAATTTAAAACTTGTTTTTGTTTGCAATAAAAGACTTTTAAGTTGATCGTCATCACTTTGGGCTTTCGATAAAATTTTAAGTGAAAACTTGCTGGGATCGACCACGGACACCTCGTCTTCTTCCGAAATCCTAGACAATGTATCGGCCACGACGTTATCACACCCTTTTATGTATCTGATATCACTAGTGAATTGTGATATGTACTCAAGATGTCGTGATTGCCTCGGATTTCTTTCCGTTTTTGATGACATGGCGTTAATTAACGGTTTGTGGTCCGTATAAATTCTAAAATCCCTTCCTTCTACACAGTATTTAAAATGTTTTATTGCCAGATAGATAGCTAGCAACTCTCGATCAAAAGCGGCGTATTTTTGCTCTGCGTTCGATAATTTCTTACTGAAAAAACTAAGAGGCTCCCAATTTCCGTTATTAACCCTGCGCTGTTGCAAGACGGCGCCGACAGCTATGCTTGAAGCGTCAGTCATTAAACTCAACTCTGCTGAATCATGCGAGTGGACCAACATACTGGCATTTGCGAGAGATTCTTTTGCTTTCGTGAACATGTGCTGGCAATTCTCGGGCCAAGAAAATTCTTTAGATTTCCCTTTCTTGGGTAGCTTAGCCAAATGTTGATAGATTGGGGCTAATATTTCTGCCAGATGAGGGACAAACCTGTGATAATAATTTATCATACCCAAAAACCTCTGTATTTGACGAATGGTTGTAGGAGTTGGAAATTGTTCAATTATTTTTACCCGGTCTTTTGATGGAAGAATACCGTTTTCGGAAACGTAGTGACTTAAAAATTCGAGATCTGAAACTCCGAATTGGCATTTTTGGACATTAATGGTAATACCGTATTCAGAAAGTCTTTGGAATAATTGATGTAGATGAAGTTTGTGTTCTTCCGAGCTACGACTGAAAATAAGAAGATCGTCAATGTAGACGAACACAAAATCCAATCCACGACACACTTCATTCATAAACCGTTGAAATGATTGACCCGCGTTCCTTAACCCGAACGGCATGCGCATGAATTCATAGAGACCGAATGGAGTTGTTATTGCGGTCTTGTGTATGTCTTCTTCTGCCACAGGTATGTGATGATACGCACGTATAAGATCAATTTTCGAAAAAATTTTACAGCCATATAGATGACTGGAGAAATTTTGGATGTGAGGTATCGGGTACCGGTCAGGTGTTGTTATGGCATTTAATCGCCGAAAATCTCCGCAAGGCCTCCAATCATTCTCGCTTTTTTTAGCAACCATATGTAACGGTGATGAAGCTTGAGACGACGATGGTCTGCAAATGCCGAGGCTGACCATATCATCGAATGCTTGCTTTGCAGCTTTGTGACGAATCGGGTCGAGCCTTCTTGGCCTCGAGAATGGTAACCGGTCCTCTGTTGAGATATAATGTTTAATCGTGTGTGTGACTGGCAGATCAAATCTCGGGTTTTGTGTCAGTGTAGGGAAATTTCTTAGAATTTTATTAAATTCGTTTTCCTCCACCATGTTGACTTTAACAGTTGGGACGTTTACACAAGCGTAAATTGCATCTACCGAAAGAGTGGTCTCAGTATCACGAAGTTGTTTCTTTCTAAGATCTACCACCAAACCGAATCTAGATAAAAAATCTGCTCCGATTATAGGCCGAGAAACGTCTGCGACGGTGAATACATGAGAAAATTCACGACGAAACCCTAAATCTATGTTTAACATCTTTGTTCCATAGGTTTTGATGCTAGAACCGTTAGCAGCTGAAAGTGAATGAGTTGAATCTGGACTATTAGCATTGAAATGTTTGCGTG
The DNA here is from genome assembly GCA_963693315.1 of Diogma glabrata. Classification (NCBI taxonomy): domain Eukaryota; kingdom Metazoa; phylum Arthropoda; class Insecta; order Diptera; family Cylindrotomidae; genus Diogma; species Diogma glabrata. The sequence goes on along the minus strand of OY856187.1, from coordinate 57,816,667 downwards.
GTATGACGGAAATGTCTGCACCGGTATCGATTAAAAATTTTAGTTTAGTTTTGGCATCAAATAAAAATAAACGGCGAGATCGTGTCTCACTACTGGTTGCCGCTGAATCAGCAGTTTCTACTCGTTTTTTGAATCGGCATTTTTCTTAAATTGACATGGCTCGTGACATTGTTGAGCCTTGATTCCAAATTTGTAGTGATACCAACAATATGGTCGATCTTTGCGCGATTGACTACGACCACGACTGCGAAATCGAGAATTTCCTTTGAACGATCTTGACCGAGAACGATTACGCGATTGTGCTAATGACCTGACCTCGTTTAACTCACACTCTAATGCCTTGAATCGGTTCGTCATCTCTGCTACAGCTGAACAGAGTTCCAAAACTGCGTTACTATTGGACGTGCCTGGAAGTGTTGAGTTCCTAAACTCTACTCCGGCGATTTGAGTTAAACTCGAAGTCTCCCAAATCTTATCGGCAATTGATGTTAATTCTGATGGGGTTTTTTTATCGGTTGCTACCAGGGCGACACTGATGTGGGGTGGTAAACGACGCATCCATAACTTTAATAACAATTCTTTTGATACTGAATCGGATGAACCGGCTAGGAGTTCCATCGATCGATAAAACTCTGATGGCTTACGATCCCCCATTTGTGAGTTTGACAAAAGTGATTCCAAACGTCGCTCTTCACTTAATGAATGTCTTTCCACTAAAGCTTTCTTTAATGTCGCGTACATTTGATCGTTCGGTGGTGATTGCATAATGTCTAGAACTGACAAGATAATCTCTTGCGGCAATGAAGCAACAACGTGATCGAATTTCGTTCGATCTTGATTCACACCCCGCAACCCGAACTGCGATTCGGCCTGGATAAACCATGCCGATGGACACGTTGCCCAAAATGATGGTAATTTGACTGCTATCGCCGATATTGTAGAGTTTTCCTTCCCCATGACGTTATTGTTACTTCCCGTATACCCAGGATCGAGCTTTGAAGGGCTATCCATGCGCGAATTTTTATGGACTCGGTAAAAAAAAACTAATTAAAAATGAGAACAAATCACTTCACATCGTTGTTACTTTTGTAATCAAATTTAAATAAAACGTGTTAAAATATTTACGTTTATAAATAAACGTTTATAAATAAACGTTACGTTTATAAAATATTTACGTTTAAAATCTTTTTATAAAACGAATTTATTATCTTGAATATATGCTATTGTAAAAAAATTTTGGTACTACGCGTTGCATATATCCACTATACACACTATTACTATTGTAACCAAATCAAAATATACATACGAAAACTATTTCAGCCACAATTGAGCTGTATTCACAAATATTTTCTCAAAATAGATTTTGATGACGCAATATGCGAGACTCACAACAACCACAAAACACAATAAATGCACAAAATAAAAAATAATGAAGCTATTCACTAAAAAATAATTACAATTATCTTACAATACTATTCTCTTACACGGCATTGAAACAAATTTTACAAATTCTTATATAACTTCATCTTCTGTAACACTATTTTACCAAAATTTTATGAAAATTTACTTTACTTTACTTCCTGTGAAACTATTATAAATAAAATTTATGAGTTTTTACTTTACTTGCTGTAAAACTAATGTTGAGGTTACTGTTCTTACGTTGTTTGAGGTTACAGTTGATTTTCCAAAAAAATAAAATAAACATCCAAGGTAACGGTATGCAAATACAGTTAAAATCGATAGCGTCCCTTAATCATCCGCCATTTGCTTTTCTCAAATTCCTCGCTTTTTATTGTTGTTTTTGTGTGCACAAATGAGCAAAAATGTATATCAATATATAAACTCTTACCTTCCAAAGGTGTACTGTGTACAAACGCTCCAAGTTCTCTTTTGGTCTTTCCTATATGTGATTAGTTCCGTGTCTTTTATTTGTATTAGCTTTTATATTTTCTTGAAATTTTCTTGATTGACTGGATGCTTAACTCACGTCGGTTTCACCACTATGGTTCTGGATGGTTCCATTTATCAATCGCTGGGAAATGATTTCAAAGTAACTATCACACTGATTAAGAACACAATGGTTAGGAAAGACTTTCTTTATTATGCTATGAACTGTTAACATAAAATATGATTACAAAAAGGTTATTATATTTATCTTTGCAATATTATTACCTTGTTCGATTGTACATCACAATCCAAATTACATTAAGTTAAAATATATAAAAAAATACAATTACAAATGTTGTTGCTGGAGTCACGCTTGCAGAACTAATAAATTAATTTATATATTTTTGATTTGACTTTAGTCGTGCGATCTTCGCGACTCTTTTTCTTCGGTTACGAATTCCTGAACTAAATATATTATTTACGTTCAGTTCTTTATTTTATTTTGAATTTATTTGTAAATTAAATATGAATGAATTTAAATATAATGAATTGTGGGGAAGTCTGCATTTGATACTTTCTAGATGCAGAAGGCACCACAGTTTCCTAAATAGAAAGGACAGAAAGCACATCAATCGATAACTGTACCGGAAGTGTGTCAAAACAAGGAAATTTGAATATTTGTTGCTTAGAAAACTATCATTATAAGTGATAACGAGTAGGAACATTAAATTTGGAGAAATCTTGATGGTCGGGATTGGTATGTGAGACAAAAACTAGATTATTGCGTTATAAGTTTGTCAAAAAATATTGTCAAGTGTGTCAAAAGAAAGATTTTTATTTATTTTTTACCCAATTTTTTGGAAGAAAATTAAATTAATTATTTGTTTGAAATGAAATTTTATTAGTATTATTGAGAATAATGGTATTATGAGTTTGTCAAAAAAATGTTGTCAAGTGTGTCAAAAGAAAGATTTTTATTTATTTTTCTACCAAGTTTTTTGGAAAAAAATAAAATTAATTATTTGTTTGAAACGAAATTTTATTACTATTATTGAGAATTATGGCATTATAAATTTGTCAAAAAAATGTTGTCAAGTGTGTCAAAAGAAAGATTTTTATTTATTTTTTTAACCAATTTTATGGAAAAAAATAAAATTACTAATTTGTATGACATAAGAATTTATTATTATTATTGAGAATTATGGAATTATAAGTTTGTCAAAAAAATAATGTCAAGTGTGTCAAAAAATGATTTCATTAATTTTTTTAGCCAAGTTTTTGGAAAAAAAATGTAGCGGTGTTTAGGACGTAAATGTAATTGAAAAGAAATTGGACATGGAAATTTTTGAATTTGTTAAAGTTTTTGAAATATTTTCGGAATTTTGAAAAAAGTTTGTATTTTTGATGCTGTAATAATTTTTGCAATATTTTTAGAATTTTGGAAAAAGTTTTAATATTTGATTTTGTAAGTATTTTTGGAATATTTTTAGAATTTTCAAAAATTTTAAATTTTTGATTTTATTATAATTTTTGGAATTTTGAAAAAAGTTTCAATTTTTGATTTTGTAATAATTTTTGGCATATATTTAGAATTTTGAAAAAGAGTCCGATTTTACTGTAAGTTTTACAATATTTTTGGAATTTTGAAAGAAATATGCATTTGTAATTTTGTATTATTTTCTCGAATCGCTAAATGGAAGGTTTTTGAGTAGTTTGCTGAAAATGTAATTGAAAATGAAATTGGACATGGACATTTTTGAATTTGTTATAGTTTTTCAAATATTTTTTGGAATTTGGAAAAGTTTCAATTTATGATTTTGTAAGAATTTTTGGAATATTTTTAGAATTTTTGAAAAATTTTAAATTTCTGATTTTATTATAATTTTTATAATTTTGCAAAAGATTCAATTTTCTATATTGTTATAATTTTTGCAATATTTTTAGAATTTTGGAAAAAGTGAATTTTAAGACTTTTTAAGAACTAGGAGGGCCCGGCGTGCTTCGCTACGCTTATAAATAAAGTTTTTGGGTAGACCACGCTTATAAATAAAGTTTTTGCGTAGACATTTTGTTGACGTAGAAGCAATGATTTCAAAAAGTGGTAATGAGAAATGCTAGCATATAATTTTTAATTTTTCTTTTTAAATACATGAATGAAAAATAATCAGAACTCTAGCTGATCAGTTCGGATATATGACAAATTAGCGATCAAATAAGTTTTCAAGTAAGCTTATTTGATCTCTAATTTATTTGATCGCTAATTTGTCATATATCCGAACTGATCAGCTAGAGTTCTGATTATTTTTCATTCATATATTTAAAAAGAAAAATTAAAAATTATATGCTAGCATTTCTCATTACCACCTTAACAAAATGTCTACGCAAAAACTTTATTTATAAGCGTGGTCTACGCAAAAACTTTATTTATAAGCGTAGCGAAGCACGCCGGGCCCTCCTAGTATCAATAAACAAAATAATCGAAGTAATATCGAAAACCTTCCATGTACAAAGACAAAAGACGACTGAAATGAAATACACTGAAATTTTATTAGAACGCATACAATACGTACCCACTACCAAAGAAAATATAAAAAAATAACACGATAACACGATTTAACTCAAAACCTCTCACGCATAAGAAAAACTTCAAAATATAATTACGTTTCGAAATGAAATAAATGTACGTTTATTCACTTCTAAGGAAATAAATAAACTGAGAAAAAATAAATATAAAAAAGAAAATAAATTTTTAAGTTTCGTTTTTGTTGTTCGTTGTTCGATAGCTAATATATAAAAAAGAAAATATAAAAAAATAAAATAAAGTTTTAATTTCGTTTTTGTATGTATGCAAACTTATAATGCATATGTATATAAAAAGTTTTTCGTATATAATAACTTTTTTATTTATGATCCGAAAAATCCCAATCCTAATCTCAGACCTAAGTTACAGTAATATCAGTTAGCACTGAAAATTTGAAATCAATCAAAATTCGAATAAAAAAGCCTTGGGCTCCACAAAATTTTGCATTAGCGTATTAATATATAAGATTTTTGGAATATTATTAGAATTGCGAAAAAGTTTAAATTTTTGATTTTATTCTAATTTTTGGAATATTTTTAGATTTTTGAAAAAAAAAATAGAATTTTTGAATTTTATACATATTTTTAGAATTTTGAAAATGGTTTCAATTTTTGATTTTTTTATAATTTTTGCAATTTTGAAAAAAAAAATTTTAAATTTTATATATATTTTTAGAATTTTGAAAGAAGTTTCAATTTTTGATTTTGTAAGAATGTTTTGAATATTTTTAGAATTTTGAAAAATTTTAAATTTTTGATTTTATTATAGTTTTTATAATTTTGGAAAAAGTTTCAATTTTTGATATTGTTATATTTTTTGCAATATTTTTAGAATTTAAGAAAAAGTTTGCATATATAAGAATTTTTGGAATATTATTGGAATTTAGAAAAAGATTAAATTATTGATTTTATTCTAATGTTTGGAATATTTTTAGAATTTTGAAAAAAAAAATGAATTTTTGAATTTTATACATATTTTAAGAATTTTGAAAGTAGTTTCAATTTTTGATTTTGTAAGAGTTTTTTGAATATTTTTTCGAATTTTGGAAAATTTTAAATTTTTGATTTCATTATACTTTTTATAATTTTGGGAAAAGTTACAATTTCTGATTTTCTTATAGTTTTTGCAATATTTTTAGCATTTTTGAAAAAAGTTTTAATCTGTGATTTTGTAATAATTTTTGAAATATTTTTAGAATTTTGTTTGTAAAAGTTTGAAATGTTTATTTTATTTAATTTAACAATATTTTTGGAATTTTGAAAGAAATGTGAATTTGTGATTTTGAAATATTTTTTCGAAACGCTAAATGGAGAGGTTTTTAAGTAGTTTGCTGATTGTATAATATTTTCACTAAATTATGTTAACTTATGATCTGTTATAATTTTCCGACAACGTATTGATGTTTCGTGTTAGTTTTGTAATAGATATCTAAACAGAGACAAAAATACATGTACTTTAACAAAAGGTTATGTTTGATATACATCGCTGCCCAAAACTAAAAACCATGTCTTCATAAAAGTTTTTGCCGAAAACTATATCAAAATCCTTAACCCAGACCGAAGTCTTGATATATCAGAGCTTGAGTTTTCAGCCCCTCCATATTTTTCTTTTTCTTTTTGTGATTTTTTTTTGTATGTTTATGCTGTTCAGTGGGCGAAAGGCCAGATGTCTTGTAAGTCTTGATGCACAGACAAGATTCGTGTGTGGAGATGTGAATTGTTTTATTCGTTGTGTTGTTATATGGGTTGAGGACAAGATTGCAAGTCTTGATGCGCAGCAAACATTTGAATTTTGTGTTTTTTTTTGTTCAAGTTTGAACTGTGATCGAAAGGCAAGATGCTTGTAAGGTTTTTTTTTATGTTTGTTGTTGAGTTGATTTTCTGCAGGTGAAAAGCAGAATACGTAAGTTCTTGAACCACTAACAACATATATTTAGAACCGCAAAGGTAGGAAAGATTTTTCACCCATAATTGAGTGGAAATTCTTGACTACTGCCTGAGGGTTGTGCGTGGTGAAGTAACATAGCCCAGATCTTGTTGCCCAAAGATTTGCCACCATGTAACTCAATCCACCATGGTTATTTCACCTTGTTCCATGAGGTAATGACCCCCATGTGTTACGTTTAAGTAATTTAACTGCCATGGGCTTCGAAAATTCTCTCCGTTGGAGCGTAACCTGTTGGAGGGTAGGAAGAGCGCAAACGAGTTGACGACAAATGGGAAATGGTTGTGTAACTGACGTTCTCTCTATCCCTATACCAACCTATTCATTCTCAACACAGAGTGTTCCGGTGCTAAGTACATATTGGAAATCACTTGAATTTTGTAATTTGAAATAATTTTTCATTTTCTCTAAAACTCCTCAAGGAATTTTTTTTTGTGTTTCGTGCCAGGATTCGAACTCATACCCCTCAGAGACTACTGTTCACACCATCCCAAAGAAATGAAATTTCTAATATGTAATCATAAATATAAGATTCAATTTATGTTAAATATGAAAATGATGAAGTTTCAATTTATAAATTATCTGCACATGAAAATTAAAATATGGTTCGTCATCGCCGCTGTGGCTAAGTTGTGTAAGATACACAGGATTTGAACAGTTGTCTCTGATGAGTGTGAGTTCGAATCTTGGCACGAAACACAAAAAAAATTTTCTAAGGAGTTTTAGAGAAAATGAAAAATTATTTCGAAATACAAAATAGATGGGATTTTCAATATGTACTTAAGCTTAATTGCTCACAAAAAAGGAAAAAGCCAACAGAAGACCACATTATTTGAAGACATTCGGACCACTAAAATTGATTTTCTTCATCAAAAACTTATGGTGACTTTTTTCAACAGTTTTAGTGTGTAGATGTATTAGGCTAGTTGTATAAGTAAGCTAGTCAACGTTTCTATTGACTTGGTTAAATCTGATATCATGTAAAAGCTTGGTTATATCTGATATCATGTGTCTTAGTGTTAAAGTCACTGATAGGGTTCTCAAAACTTCTAAAGATGGGTTTTCATCCCAAAAGCACACGGATCGCAATTCCAACCAAGGATTATCACAACAATTTCAACGATAGATACAACTCCGTTGCTCCGTTTTTAAAACAAAGAAACAGCTGTTACTTGCGCTACTGCTTCAAACGTTCCTCATCATGGCTGGTATTGAAAGAAATCTTGCACCAACAAGAACGTGACCAAAACCTATTCCGCAATATGGAGAAAATTCTTGTAAATAGTTATATGCCGGTAGTAGGCTCTTTTGATGTGTTACGAAATAGGCTGGTGAACAACGAAGCAGTTGTGTAATTCCCTGATTCCCAGTTGTGTAATTCCCTGATGCACTACTTTCCCACACCCATTAAATTTACAGTAACAGAAACTTTCATGGTTGTTTACATATTTCCTTTAACCATATTTTCTTAAACTCAAACAGTAGTTGCCATCTACAATAGTTTTCGTTTAAAAAAAATGAGCATATAATAGCTGTGTGATATTTCTCAATGTAATTTCCTTTATTCAGTTTATATCGTTGATCACTATAGAACTAGCATGGAACAGTTGTACAATAACTTGCGCTATTCCCATGTAGATGTCCTACAATCGTGTCGTAATCCATGTTTCTGTTTATAATTATTCACCAATTTTAATACAGTGAAGACACTTTAAGCGGGTACACATTTACCGAAAGAAAATGTCCTATAAATAAACTTTTTGTGTTTATTGATTTGTGATGTAAAAACGACGAGATTTTGCTTATAAATACGCGATCGAAATGATAGAGGTCTGTCAGTCGATTAATCTCTCGCGAATGTCAAAAGTAATGAATTTCTTTTTGAATTCACGTTTTTTCCTCTTAAAATTAAGTAGTGTAATTTTTAATTAGAGCTTTGTTTTTTTTTTAAATAGTTCAATTAGTTCAATTTCTTTAGCCTAATTCATTAGTGCAATTTAGAAACAATTTTATGTTCCAATTCATTAGTAAAATTAAAAAAAAAATAATGTTTGATATGTTTGTGACGTGATGAAATAGTTCCAACTATATTAATTAAAGTGACCTTGGCGGTGACACCCTCTCAGTCGATTATCTTTCGTGAATGTCAAAAGTGATGCATCAATTTTTGAATTCACGTCTTTTCCTATTAAATTTAAGTAGTGAAAATTTTAATTAATCTTGATTTTATTACTTTAATTAGTTTTAATTCTTTTTACTAGTGCAATTTATTAGTTACAAATTTAGAACAATTTTATATGTTTGTGCCGCGTTAGTTAATTTCACAAAACAAAATAATATATGAAAACTCCCTTAGTCGATTTCTTGTCTGATAATCAACAGCTGTTTGTTTTTGTTGACGTCTACGTGGCGATTGTTGTGGTATAAATTTTTAGTTGCTTTGACCTACAACTAAAAATGCAATTTAGAAGCAAAAAGAAAAAGATATTTCGATCAAAAACTATAGGTAATTTGGCCGATGGCAATTTTTGGGAATGGATTCACTCTCAGTAGACTAGCAGTAGGATATTTATGGAACTGTGATGGAAATTAAGAATTGGTGAGTTATGGCAGACATTTTTTTGTCGTTTTTTGTTTGAAAATCAATATGAATTGAGTGATTGTCTTAAAAACAGAGTTGTTTAGTAGGTGTGAAAAGCAATAGCACAATTTTGATGTTTAAGTTATAATTTTCTATGCCTACCTTGAGTTAAATTAGTGCTTATTTTAGTGAAAAACAAGAAGTATTGTGATGTGCGATGAGCGATTCACAAGAAGGCGAACCGGAATGATGTTAAGAACTGAATAGGAACGAAGTTCCCATTTCATTTGCAAACAAACGATAACTTGAAATTGCTTTACTGGTTACTGGATTAAACTACACCTTGGAACAAGAGGTGTTACGTCGATAGCTGTTTTTGACTAACGGTTCCACTTGGTTGCCGCTATTCGACGATTTATCGAAGTATGATGAGCAGCTAAAAGATTACGAATGGGATTGGGATTAGACAATATCATGGGGTGAGTTTGCTTTTACTTTATTTTATTTTATAATCAAGGTGAATGAATGCGTATGCGTGCGACTGCGGGTGCGTGAATATGTGGAGGTGTGTTGAGGAATTTATTTGGCGATACCGATGTTATTATACTAAATCAACTATCTTGATAACGTTACCCTATTGTTTTAATCAAAATCATAAATTACTATTGAAGTGTAATAAACCTATTTACGTGCTATTTTATTGATATTCTTCATATGTATTACACCTCCAAATAATTTCCGGTTACTTCGAAATTTAATTGCTTAAGAATTCTTATCATAGCAAGAAAACGAAGTCGTTATTGGTTACCACCGTTCAATCTAAGGAGTATTTCATTAGTTTATTTTGATAAACAGTGATTTTAATTATAAATGTTGCCTGAATTGCATTGAATAATAATGGTAGGTAGAGAAATTACAATTTCAAATATTTTATTTACACACTAACCAAAGAACAAAAAAAAATGGAAATTCTAGAGCGTTTGAAAGTTAATCAATGTCGTTGGTATTTTGATCTACGAACATGTGGAGTAATAATAATCATATTTCCTATTATCAATGACATATGGGGTATATTATCATCAATCATTTATGTTTATACATCTCGGGAAGTAAAATACAACCTTCAATAGGCGTATATTGGTATATTAAGAAAAATAAAAGTTCTATGGGAATTTATTGTTTCATTTTATTTTCAGTATCTGCCGTGACTACGTTGATGAAAGTGGTGTATGCAATACATATATGTATGCATGAGAGTATGTATATGGTATGGTATATGTATGCATGAGAGTATGTGGGTACGGTAGATGGTGTGTATGCATGTACGAGTGTGTATATGTGTGTGTGTATGAGTGTCTGAGGTGCGAAAGCGTGTGAATGTGTATCAACTTATAGGGTTGGACGTGGTGATCGTGGTTCCTTAGCAAACGGGGGTCGCCAGAGTCTGTTTACTTCACTTGTTTTTCTTCTTACATCCGTTCTTATCTCGTAATTTGCGTACAAGTTCAGCTATTTATGCTGGAGCAGCAGGTAATCTTCTTTCGACCCCATAGGCTGCAGCTAGTCTAGGGCTAAAAATAATCTCGCTAGGTACGCGACCTGCTGTGCCACTTCGTTGCTGGTCAACGAAGCAGCGCCTCATTACAGATACAGGTTAAAAGCCGTCTTTCGACAATTTATTTTGAATAAAGCTCACTCCTCAATAAACCACAACCAACAAGAGTAACAAATAATTAGTACTCATTTCCAGATGTTTTCTTTGCCAGAATGTCATTAATGCAGATTGCAAAATAAGAACAGAATTGGAATCAGATCATGAACCGTTCATAATCAACTTAAGCCGTTCCATCATAATCAAATTAAAGCCGAAAGAAAACTTAAATCAATTTTACCAAAACGTACTGGTAAAATTTTACCAATTTTACTAAAGTTAAATTCAATAAACTATTTCGACAACTTGAACCTGGAAATAAAAGAATGATCTCCTTCAATGGTATTCAAACTAACAATCTATTTGACCCGATGCTATCTCACGCTTAAACACATTAGACCGCACGGACTGAATCACCTCACAACTTTACTCAAAACACTGATCGGAATGATCTCCATTCCTTTATCGGGTATAGGGTAGGGGATCCACCATACAACGGTTGGTTTTGTCACCATTTTTTCAGTGTTTGTTGGGAGGTAACAATATTCGTTCATGAATGAATTTTGATGACACTTTAGAAAGAGATGCAACTATATGATTAGTTTTTTAGCGACAGTGGACAGTGTGGGATCCCTCGGCCACCTGTTTTTTTGAAAGCTCAATAACATCTGCACCTGACAATCAAATTGGATGAAACTCAGTACGGTTTACAACAGTTCTGCATCCCAACTTCCGGTTTTTCATTTCAGCCAAAAATATTGTTTTGCAATGTTTTGAATTTTTTTCAGTGTCTTTATGCACACTACAGCCTGCAATAATCAAGTGATTATGACGATAAGTTTTAATTAGTTTGAGAATCATTAATGATAATTTTTTGCAACACATTGATAAAATTGGCGGTGGTCTATAACTGCTGACTTTTCTCACTTTGTTTTTAAAGTTTTTTGGGTGCAAACAGACTTCATTCATTAATCAATTTTAATGTCACTTTGAATAAAGATGGAGATTTAAATGACAAAGGGAGCCTCCCAAAGGTTTGTTTATTTGAAACTTCAATAACATCAGTTCCTCTTAATCGATTTTGATTAAACTTGGTACACATGCTTAAAGTATTATTTATAACAGTTCTGCATTCCAACTTCTGGTTTGCAACTATCAGTTAAAAAGTTTTTATCAGGTGTTTATCCCTTTTCACGAGACATTGGTTAAAGGTCTCTAATAATATGAGAACAATTTCATTAGATTTTAGAATACATTGGCTTAGGGATTGAGGGATCCACCATACAATAGGTGGTATTTTCACCATGTTTTCAGTGTTTGTTGGGAGCAAACAACATTACAACTGCACTGCTGCACCCCACGAATTTCTCCACACGAAATCTTTAACATTTGTAAGCCTTTAAGTAATGTTTGTTATGCATATTAGCCAACTATATACCCAGAACATTTTGTTTCTGGAGCTGTGTTGAAGTTAGCCTATGCACCAGCGTCGCTATATTTTTTTTGATATATATGCGGGTGCTAATTTATAATAAAATGTCATACGATTGGAAAAATGGTTGTAAACGCTATGAAAGTTAACCAAAATTTTTGATTAAAAATTTTTTTCTGGCTTTGAAAACTATATTTGAACACGCAAATTGTTTTTATTGTTTCCTTTGAATCTTCATTCCAAGAAGCCGAAGACATCAAGACAGGAGTATCGATCAAGATTTGTTAGGAGAAGGAATGACAACCAGGATGGTAACAACTGTTACTTGATCACGAGAAATGTATGCTATTAAGTAAGTGAATCATTTTATTTTATTTTTAAATTTGATATCTTGATTGTAGTGCTGTGTGTAGAAATATCTTGTTTTCTTCGTATTTTGGGGTCGTCAGAGTTCCAGTTCCTTATATTACTCATAATCCTCATTTCCTCATAAGACTGCATTCCTTAGTGATATTTTAAACACTTATCTGCCAGGATTAATAAAGCACTGATGTGCCACTACCTAATAAGCATGGCTATAAAAATTCAACAAAAAAACAGATAGATTCACACTCAATACTTGACTTCGAACCTTTAAATAGTTAATTACTTCCTGGTAATTAACAATTTAAAATCAACATTTCATATAAACTAAGGCTTTTGCACAAATAACAACCACAAAAAGCACTAAATCAAATTAATAAATAAAAACATAAATAAATGAAGTAATACAAATTCCTCTTATACGCTTCCCTACATTTATTGCTACCAATAAGATAAACGAGGTGTAATCATTCAAATACAACTCTAATAAATGTACAATCTTTTAATAAAATTTCAGAGAAAAAAAACCCACATTCATGTTAAAACCACCCTCACCTAATAAACACCATATATTACAACAACAACAACAACATCAATAAAGCAATGAAAAACGTTCTAAACGAAAGAATCATCCATCATTCTCTCCGTATATATATATTGAAATCGATTTTTGAATCTTTCTATTTGCACATTTTTAGTTTTCACCTATCTATGCCTCTCCCTTCTTACCAATCCTGTTTATATCCTACATTGAATTTATTTCGTTTCACTTCTCAAATTTAGTTCAGTGAAGTTTTGAGTGAAAACATCGGTTATTACATATTAGCTTGAACGTAAACGGATTTAATGGTTTCTTTCTATATATCGTTTTATATCGAATAGTTTTGTTAAAGAAAAGTAATGGAAATTCAATTGCAATAGAGTTTTGATGAAATGTTAAGTGGATTTTGATTGTTTTGGGATTTTGAGAGATAAACCGTATCATACTTTCACGTTTTATGTATTAGATGTTTTTTCCTCAAATTTTTACAAACCATCTGGTTTATGGATTATTGAAGCAATTTTGTTGTGAAATATTGATCTAATGAATAACGATTAACTTGGTCGTTAGAATTGAAAAATGGATTTAATGTTTTACTGATGTTTGATCGGTTAAAAATTTAATTGTCGTTCCAATATTTAAGCATTGAAATTATACTACTTATTTTTTTAATATTCTTGTTTTCAATACAGAGGTCGCCATGTAATATAAGATAGGAGATAAGTATATAATATTTTTTTTGACAAAAGTTAGGAATTTCGAATTTAACCCTTTATTTGTGCTCGTCAATTTTGTTAGTGTATTTTGTGTCCCCATTTTTTTTTTTTTTGCTTTTCTCTTATCGTGCTACTGTTGCATGAAATTTGCTACCGTGTTTTTGTGACAGAGATACCCAGTTTCTTTTGTACTGTTTAGTGTTGAAATTTAGGCCTGGCCGAATTTCAGTAGCTATGCCTGCAATGTCAAAGGGTAAGTCTTTGTCTCAACAAAATGGCCGCAGAGTGAACCAACAGCTTAGCATTGACTTCACCAACATAAGAGGTCTCAATTCGAATCTAAACGAGGTTCATCACTACATCGAAAAAAATAAACCTGACATATTGTTTCTTACCGAAACAATTGTTAGTGGCAAAGCATCGAAGTTGGATCCCGACAAATACCGGATACCTAGTTACGAATTGGAACATTCCTTTTATAACAAGCATGGTGTCTGTGTATTTGTTCGAGATTCACTTTCATGTGTGAGAATTAAGGCCTACGAGTTGAACTCTAAGCACCATAATTCTATAGCACTGAAGATCTCAGGTGTTGATGAAACTATGTTTATAATAGGATTATATAGATCCCCAAATTCTCCCCGAGGATGTCCCTTTTTCGATCAAATATCGGCTAATCTAGACAAGATTACCACGGACTACCCCAAAGCAAGACTGGCCATTCTTGGAGACTTTAATATTCATAATAAAGAATGGCTTAAGTATTCATCGCGCACTGACGACGTAGGAAGACAAGCCGAACTGATACTCGCAGATTATCACGGTTTGACGCAAATGATAGATTGTCCCACTAGAATCGCCGACAATTCACATCATAACAATAATTTGCTGGATCTGTTTTTGACAAACGAACCAGATACTACGAAGACAAAAGTTGAACAACCCCTCGGAACATCAGACCATTTACTAATATCAGCAATAGTGCAATTTACATCACCGACACAAATTAAAGCAAATCCTCGCCGGGTTTGGAACTATAAACGCGCTGACTGGGAGGGACTGAGAAACTTTTATGACGAAACACCTTGGAAAACTATTTGTTGTGTTGATCAAGATCCTAGCACATCGGTAATAAGAATTTCTGAAATCATAAAAGAAGGAATGCGGCGGTTTATTCCAAATCGATTAATCACTCCTAAAACTGAGCCTTGGTTCACACGGGATGTTGATGAGGCAGTGAGGAATAAACGCAAAGCATTCAAGACGTATAACTCAAACAAAACACCTGAAACCCATAGAGCCTATAAGAAAGCCAGAAATATTAGTATATTCAAAATAGACTTGGACAAAGACGCGTTTATCCAGAAGAAAGCAAAGAAATTCGCCGAGCACCCATCTGGCTCACGTAGTTTCTTTCAGGCAGTTAAATCAGTCCAGAGCAATTTTACTCGATCCTCTATTCCAACCTTAGTTCTGAATGACATTCCCGTGAGCGACTCGAAAGAGAAAGCGGATCATTGGGTCGTATTTTCGCAGAAAACTCAAACATAGTTGAACCCCCCCATTCTCCTACACTCATTCCCCCAGTTGTAACGAAAATGAAACCAATTATTTTTCGTTGCAATATTGTACGGAAAATGCTTCTTTCTATCAATATCAACAAATCTGCTGGCCCAGACGGTATTCCACCCCTCATTCTTAAAAACTTTGCTAGGCAACTAGCTCCAATTTTAACAAAAATTTTCTATTTATCTTATAAAACCGGAATATTTCCCGATTCTTGGAAGCTGGCCAGCGTTCAACCCATATCAAAGAAAGGCAGTAAGATAGACCCTAACAATTATAGACCAATTGCAATTCTGTCGGTTTTAGCTAAAATATTTGAAAAATATGTTAACTACAATTTGATAGATTATTTGGAAATGTCGCAAATTATTGATGATAAGCAGTATGGTTTTCGTAGAAGTCATGCAACAGGTGATCTGTTAGCCTACGTATCCCATCTCTGGAACAAATCGCTGGAAAACCACGGTGAAACATTCAGTATTTCACTTGAAATTTCTAAAGCATTTGATAAAGTGTGGCATAAAAATCTTATAGCTAAATTAAAATCTTATGGCATAGACCATCTTACTGTCTCATGGATTCATAGTTTTCTTACAGGTCGCCAATTTCATGTTAATTTAGATGGTATCACATCCAATATTTTCACAACCAATGCTGGGGTTCCCCAAGGTTCGGCACTCTCACCAACCTTGTTTCTTCTATACATTAATGACTTACTTATTTCCACAGTGCACCCAATCCATAGTTTTGCTGATGACAGCACATTACATGCATCACATGCATCTCCTAAATTTCGATCTCATACTGCAGTTACCACTGATAGAGAGTTGCTAATTGATTCCATCAACAAAGATCTGGAGCGTATAATGGAATGGGGTGATCGTAATCTCGTTTCATTTAATCCAACCAAAACCAAATTATGCCGTCTTTCACGAATGGAGCGACATAAAAATTTTCCTATTAAAATAAACCAAGAGGAATTGCGTGAGGTTGAATCAGTTAGACTTCTTGGAGTGGATATTCAAAATAACCTGAAATGGAATAAACATGTGTTCAACCTCGCTAAATCTGCAATGCAAAAATTAGGATTCTTGAGTCGATGTAAAAAGTATTTCAATCCCGAGCAAATTTTGCTAATCTTCAAGTCCTTTATTCGTCCATGTATGGAGTACTGCTGTCATGTTTGGGGAGGTGCTTGTCAGTCAACAATAAATTGTTTAGACTCTGTACAGAGAAAAGCAATACGGTTGATTGGTAATACCGAACTAACGGACCAGCTTGATTCACTCCAGCACAGAAGAAATGTGGCTGAATTGTCAATATACTATAAATATAACTTTAGCGAATTCTCCTCTAAGGAAATTCAAAATATTCTTCCATCGTGTGCGCAGTATAATCGACAAACAAGAGCTGCCGAGTTATACCATCCATTTGTTTTACAAATACCTCGTTGTAGAACTGTGTCCTTCCAAACCGACTATTTCAATAGAGTGGCCAAATTATGGAACTCATTGCCCTCCTCTGTATTTCCCGATGAATTTTCTCCTCAGGCATTTAAAGAAAATGTCCATTATCATTTAAAAAAATTAGTATAGTTATCCCTATATCCCCATTCCTTCCATTCCTTTATAGTTGACATGGTATCTTCGGATATTCAAAGAGTCTAAATAATGAATATTTCATATTTAGTGTGCTAAACATGTCTAACTAATTAATAAAAAAAAAAAAAAAAAAAATACTCAGTTTTCAAATTAAAGTTTTTTTGTAATGCAAAAACAGTTCTAACATCGAGCTTTGATACTATCTTAAAGTATTCTGAAAAATGGTTTTCAAATTTTTGTATCAATACCAATTTTAACTAAATCGCCATTAATCCAGTTTTACCTTAACGTACGTAACAAATTGTACTTTCATGGCAGAGAAAGTGGGGATTTTTTGATTAATTAATTGCTGGTAGAAGCTTCTTTCAGTAATCGAAAGATCTGATTATCGGAAGAGTTTCTTCAGGAATTAGGAGTCGTCCTTGAGAACTCGGTACACTAAGTGCTAATGGGTTCAAATGCCAAAGCTTTAAAAATCAAAAAAAAATTTCAGTTGGATTATGGATTTTATTGTAATTAATTTGAAATTTATCTGTTTAGATAAAATAACCAATATGAGGCTGACTCCTAACAAACCACCTTGCATTGGTTCTGACGTCTTTTGTAATTATTTTATTCTTCAATTTACCTGTAAAATTATTTTATTCAAATAAAACCAAAAATTATGAAAATCTAGCAAATTGCTTACAATAATGTTAATAAAAAATAACGAATAATAATTATTCATTCAAAACATTTAATTTAAAAACAAACCAAGCCCACATTCTTACAGTTTCATTGGTTGATGGATGTAAACTTTATGTGGGCTAATCCTGCAAGCTCAATCAATATTCTATTCAAATATCTCAGAGAAAAACTGGAAATTTTTAAAGTGCTAGATTCATTTTTATAAAGTGAAACGTGAAAGATTTAAGAATATTTTATTTTGAAATTTCAAATTGAGACGGAAATTGAAATGGATTTGTTATTTACAAGTTTATTTAAATTTAATAATTAACGATATTTTTACTGAAATAAAGTTCACGTTAGAAGAGAGTGAATTTTAGTGAGTTCCAATTCAAGTTGATCCATAACCACTCCATTAATCAAAACAATTAGTCATGAAGTTGAACATTCATGCGGCTCAATGAAACATTTTTCCAACGAATAGCTGAATTCAACAATATCATGTGTTGTTAAGTTTTGGTTGTCGGCTTACTGTTATGAGCGAGACAATAATATAAATATTTTTTTTAAATTTAGAAGATTAATTGATTGCAAATGAAATGAACAGTAAGATTCTTAGTCAATGGTTTGGTAACCTGAGCTTCCACTCAGGTAAATTATTGGGTATTTCATTAGGTTTTGGTTCTACACGGATATATAGTTTTCCATCCAAATATTTAGCCAACGGAAAATCTTTAGGGGAGATTCAGAGTTTAAGTGTCGTTTCTGTGTAGTCTTTATGTCGAAAACCTTTGTTGTCAAGCTTTGCATCGTCAGCGTGAGGAGTTAGAGCTTCTGAAAATTTTTCGTGTGATCGTTAAGCCGAAAGCATCAGGGAATATGTTTTGGATCCCCTTTTGATGAACTATGGTAAAGTCCATATGCTAAAGTTTTAGTTTCCACCTAGCCAGAGGCCACTCAAACCGGTTTGTGACTCCGGCTACTTGAAACTCGAGTGGTCGGTCACCATTGTAAAATTTTGACTCTCAGCAACGGAAGCTAATTTCCTCAACCTAAGAATTGCCTCAAAACGCTTATACTTTGTTGAGTTTCTTTGACATGCAGGCTTTCAGATACTCTTAGCTCTCATTATCAACTTTGAACAAGACACTACTGACCCCTGTCAGGATAGCGTCATACCAAATGAAAAACTCTGAAACAAAATTGGGATTGATTATTACTGGAGCTGACGTCAACAAAGCCGACAAACATTTTGTGCATGGGCACGAGTCTATGTACATTTCGTGCACCTTTTTAGGGTTATAATTTTTAATTTTTTTTAATATTTTAGTGTATATTTTAAGTTTAGTTTAAAATTGAGCACGTATTTGAGCACTAACGTCATGGCAATTGGTTTTAATTTAGTATTTTTAAATCATGTATTTAAACATGTATACAAAATGTGCATAGAACTTTCATTCATAAATACAAAAGTATTTGATGTATTACTCTTATGACTAGGATCTTCTAATATGTTAAAAACTTTTCTTAGACATATATTTTTGGTAAGGTGATTACGGCAAATGAAGCTTGCAGTCCTATTTTTACGTTAAAAAGGAAAATATACCTATGTGTGTGATAGTATTTGTAAATGAGGTGTTCATTTTTAAATTAAAAAAAATTAGAAATCCAAAAATTTAAATGTTTTGGCTTACATATAAACAATAATATTAATTTTCCACAATTTTTTAATATAAAAAAATTAATTTCAATATTAGCAAACCGACATGAAACATGACCATCAAAATATATTAATTATAGTGTTTTTGAATCACTAAAATAAATTATTCAAAGTGCCCGTTTGTTTTTTGTGTATGTTTTCATTAGCTTCACAACAAACTTTTTTACACATAATTTTAGATATAAATATATTCAAATTTGTGAATTTATTATTATCTAAAAGTTAAACCAGTCATTTTAGAAAATATGAAACTACTTTTTCACTCTCCATTTTTTTATTCTTTGTTTAGTATTCTTATCATTAAATAAATTTTGTTTCGCTCGATTTTTATTATTTGTAAAACATGTGGCTAACATTTGTGTACATATATGTGCTTAACGACATGTGCATGGTATGGTGGACGTCATGTGTAGACATATATTTTGCACAATTTTTTCACGGAGATTTTGTAACATGTGCAATTGATTTTGTAACATGTACGTTTCACGCACTTTTTTCAAAAATGTTTTACGGAAGAGTGTTTAGATTTTTAAACACTAATTAGGGCTTCGAAAGGTCAAATTTGCTTTGTCGTTGTTTTATTCAATAGATCGGTTATTAGTGTTACAATGCTCGCATAATTTGGGATAAACCTCTGGTACCATGCCCAGCACACCCAGCAGACGGGCTGGGCTTGCTTTACTGTAGTTGAAGCTGGAAGTTGTAGCAACCGCACGTACAATACAAAAAAAAATTTTAAATGAGTGTTTTTCAACCATGGGCTCATTCGTGTTAATTGATAGTGTCCAGATTCTGTTGTAAATGCAGTTTTTTTCGATCATTTAAATCAAGTGAAATCTGATAGTACCCATTGGCTAGATCCATGATAATAAAATAATTTCTTTTACCCAGTTGCTCAAGAATATCTGTGACGTTAGGCAACGGATAGCCATCTCCAATCGTTATATCATTGAGACGACGATAATCAACGATAATGCGCCATTTCTTTTTGTAGTTTGCTGCTTTCTTTGGTACGCATAATAGTGGGAAGTTCTAAGGTGACTCAGAATCTTTAATAATTTCATCCATTTTAATTTGACTGACTTGACGATTTATTTTATCTGTGGTGAATTGACGATAAGGTTTTATGTAAATGTGCTATTATTTTGAAAACGTACATTTTTTTGTTGATTTTTAAATTGTTGAATTTTAAAAAATCTGAAATTTTGATATTTTGTTGGTATGACGAAAGGAAAAAAGTTATTTCTGCTTTTATTTATTGTGTACTCTGAATCGGAGTTATGCGCGGTTGAATTTTTGAGTCTTTTTCACGTAGTTTCGGTAATGGTGTCAATGTTTTGTTAATAGATGTGATTTACGAATATTTTTGCACACAGGGAGAAAAATTATTGAATAAGCGAAATATGTAAGTTGGAAATTAATAATTTTTCTCTTTTCCGCTAGGCGGCGCGTTAAACCTTGCTTTACTTCAAAGCTCATATCTCAAAAAGTCCCTTTTTTTTTGTTTTTCACAAATTTTAAAGTAAACATATGCAGCTATGAAATTGAGAAATAAAAAGTCAGCAATTCAATATGGATTTTTTCTTACGATTTTTTAAAGTTTGGTATATGAAAAATTCACATGTGTTTTTTTATTAAGTTAATAATCCTGTACTAAATGTGGAGCTAATAAATTAAACATTTCATATTTTAACACCTGCAATAAATTTGAACCATTTTCTGTGTATTTCTGATTGAGAAACAGGTTTTTATTCAGAATAAGAATTGGAGATCCCAATGATCGAAGATTTTGTTATAATTTCAACATCACCAACACTAACATTAGGAAAAAACATTATAAAAATATTTGTTATATAAACATTATAATTTAATCAATATTATAAATAAATACATTAAAAAATTAATTTATATAATTCTTTTTGCCTTTAAATTGAAACATTTATGATCATCAGAAAAAGAAAACATTTTAGAAATTATTGTATCGGGTGTAGTGTTATCCGGTAAAAAACAGTGGAATCCTTGAGTTCCACTTACGGTTTTAATGTTCGAAAACCGCATCGAAAGAAATTGCTCCTGTAATTCGATATCTCCTGAAGACACATATGAAAACTTCATAACGTGGTTGGTTTTTTTCGACCGAATTTCCACCCATTCAAATAATTGCCTTACTGTTGATATTTTTTCTCCTCTAAGCGAAGCTCTCCGGGCTTCTCTTTTAAGTGTTCCTTCAATCCCTTCGGATGGACCCTTTCCTTGAGCAGTTGCAAAGAAATTCCATTCTGCAGGTATTTTAAAATCATCAATATGTTTGCAGAGATTTATGAAATTCTTCTTATTTTTATATTGAACTGCTGAGCCATCAGTAAAATATAAAATTTTTTTGATGCTTGGATATATTTCTTGCTGTTTTTCAATGAATTCAATACACCTTTCCTAATATTTATGAACTGCAACTGTGTTATGCATTAAATGATCAGATATCATGACAAAAGATGAGACCTCTAGTTTATCATTACATGATTTGTAGTAAATTACGATTGGGTGGATTGTGGCTTGAACTTTATTGAACTTTATTGTGCAGCTTGTATCTCATTCTGCGTTATCATTGAGTATCATGGATACGTTGATTTGACCAAAATTTACGTGGTAGAGTTGTCAACAAAAATATTTGTTTTGATTTACAGCTGGCATCTTTAAATTCCTTTTTTAGGTTCATAAGCCATAATGTATATTCACATTCCTCGTTTGGTGATAACACTTTAACTGAATCTACTTGAAATATTCTTTGACTTATTGCCGATGTGACACTTGCAATTTTTTTATAACTTCATGTTGTAATATTTTTTTCTTTGATAAGAGATTTGGCTAACATTCCAAGAACATTGTTAATATCTTCTAAAGTGTTATTAAGTAGTTCAGGAACTGGTGGAGATATAGTATCAACCGAAACTGGTGATGGATCTAAAGATGCTGGAGTTATTTGAATATTTTCGTTCGTTGGAACATTTTCAACATCCTGATTTAAAGAAATAATTTCACTATCGATAGTTTCCGAACATGAAAGCTGCTGTAGAAAATATTAGTTGCATATGCATTTTTATTCATTTTAATAAAATAGTTAAATTTACCTTATTTTTATAGATATAAGTGCCACATGTTTCACATATAAACTGCTCATCACGCAAAGTAAAATTTAGGGTCGCAGCTTTTTGAATAACAGCTGGTGTGACCACTTTTTTTGATATCCGCTTATGATTTTTGAGACCGTACAAGTTACAGCACAATTTGAAAGGCATTTCTATTATTATCTTTTCTAAACGTTATGTGTTCTAAATATTTTTGAATATACTTACTATAAGGCAATCACATCAATATATATATATACCTTTTAAATAGTTTTGACATAGGTAGAATCAGGTAAAATTAGGTAGGTACAATTTAATATATTTTGATTGGATGCAAGCAAAATTTTTCCCAAACCGTTTGTGGGCGTCATTAGAAATTTTAAATGTTAAAATTATGAGTCTCTAATGAGATTTTAATTAGTAAAAAGGGGCTGAATAGACATTTTTTAAAATGAATAAACATTTTACACACCCTTTTAATAATTTAAACTCCTTTATTTTACCACTTAACTTAAATTAATTTTTAAAAAGTTTTTAACCATTTAACCGCACAGAAAATGGTTCAAATTTATTGCAGGTGTTAAAATATGAAATGTTTAGTTTATTAGCTCCACATTTAGTACAGGATTATTAACTTAATAAAAAAACACATGTGAATTTTTCATATACCAAACTTTAAAAAATCGTAAGAAAAAATCCATATTGAATTGCTGACTTTTTATTTCTCAATTTCATAGCTGCATATGTTTACTTTAAAATTTGTGAAAAACAAAAAAAAGGGACTTTTGAGATATGAGCTTTGAAGTAAAGCAAGGTTTAACGCGCCGCCTTGAGGAAAGAGAAAAATTATTAATTTCCAACTTACATATTTCGATTATTCAATAATTTTTCTCCCTATGTGCAAAAATATACGTAAATCACATGAAATTTATGGGATCTATTAACAAAACATTGACACCATTACCAAAACTACGTGAAAAAGACTCAAAAATTCAACCGCGCATAACTCCGATTCAGAGTTCACCAAAATTAAAAGCAGAAATAACTTTTTTCCTTTCGTCAATGTCAACAATATATCAAAATTTCAGATTTTTAAAAAATAGTTGTTTTTTTGTCGATGTACGTTTTCAAAATAATAGCCCAAATAGGACTTCCATTTGAAATGTATTAATTTTACTAGGTGTTATATTTGCAACTGAAACCTTGTCGCCATCTGGGAGAAATATATCATTGTATTAGCAACATATTTTAATAATTGAATCTTTTACAAAATCTTTAAAATGTTCGGTATTTAGTCTATTTTCCAGGATTTCTAAACGATCAGAAATATTATCGTTTGTTTATTATATATAAAAATATCGAAAAAAAAATCGAAACTGGGGACTTCAATGGACGGAACAGAATCCTTGTTTTTTCATGTTTCTGAGACCGGTCAAAGGTGAAATCAAGCGTCTTGGAGTCATCAGACTCACTGCATGCTAG
Organism: Diogma glabrata; assembly: GCA_963693315.1. Classification (NCBI taxonomy): domain Eukaryota; kingdom Metazoa; phylum Arthropoda; class Insecta; order Diptera; family Cylindrotomidae; genus Diogma; species Diogma glabrata. The sequence goes on along the minus strand of OY856187.1, from coordinate 57,792,811 downwards.
TTCACTGACAAAGGAAGAAATGATAACAAGAGCCTCTCAGAAATCGATCTCCAGGTAAAGTTATTCACAATATGGAATTGCATAGATTTAGTGAAGTCATTAAGTATTACAGATAGAGCGACATATCCCAAAATTTGATTTGATTTATTGCACCATCCGCAGTGTGAGCTGCCGGCAGCCGCACTCCAATTCGGCGTTTAAACTCAAAACAGGATGACAAGTAATAACATTTCGTTAAAAAACATCCGCCCTGCCGTTGTCGTATCTTTTGCGTTGGTCCGCCTTCGTAAGCTTCCAGATATAGATTTTCATCATCTAAGCCAGAAGTGGAGTTATGCATCTATTGCATTTCACTAATCCCAAGATAACATATGGTTCTAGTTTTAACTGGTGTTGATCATAGTCGTTTAAACCTTTGGCACCATGTACGAAGTTTTTCTATCTCCAGTTTCCCTATCTCTGAAGTGACTATCTCCAGTCTCCAGTAAGTAGACGTACGCAATTTGAGTCATAACTACTAAAATTCCTTCGGTCTTCTCGGTATCCCACGCTTGGCATCGCTGGTACAAAATTAGCTCAAACCTGTGGAAACTGTTAGTAGGGTAGCATAGCCATCGGTGAACTATTAAACAATTCTTCGGTTTGTATAGCTAAACCTAAATTCAACCAAGCAAAGTCCGCCACCCTCTGATTGTGTTGTTGTTGGTATGTTATTCTTAAGGAATGGCCGTTGTTGCTCCAACTCACGCACTCCCTCTCTCAGGGTTGAACGGGTGTTGGTGTTTTATTTTTATTTTTATTTTTTTTAACAATATAGATTTTTATATAAAAGTTTGGTACGAAGAAAAAGAAAATTTATTTATTGAGCTATGTGAGACATTTTGTCAGTAGAACTTAATACTCTCCGATCTACCAATATTGCGATGGTTGTAACACTACAGTATCATAACAGATCAAATTTGATTGTTTGTATAGTGTGACACTCTGTATCATGGCTACAACAACATAATAACATTTATTTGCGTGATAATCTTTTTCTATTTAGCTATGTATGGCATAAGTTAGTGATGAAATTTATTTTACAATCAACTTATGATTCCAAAAATGAACTAAAATTTATGAAAATTGGTAAAATATTTTGTTGACTTAACAGACAAACGAAATTCCTGTTCGAGTTACATTCTGTTATACTAATGAATAATGACACACAAAATTTGTGTCTTTCATGTAATTAAGAAGAATTCAAAAAACGAAACTTGTTTTTTACGACGTTTGCGATTTTATATTGTCCATTAAGCTAAAAAAAGGCATGGTCCTTCTAGTCGGATTATAGACATAGCCTAAAGATTCCATAAGTTAATTGTCAACATAAGCACGTTGCTTAAAAATTATTCTACAGGAAGTTGAAATAAAAGATGTTGATGCAGTACCAGGGATTAAAACGGTTAATTGAAACAGTCAAAACCATGAGATTAATCTAATGTGCAACTAATCCAACCAAACAAAAAATAATATACAACTTCAAACAAAAACGAATAGTTTTTGATGGAGCGACAATCCAATTTGAGGCCTTAGTGCACCATCTTACTTGGCTGTCTAGTAAATAAAAGTACGATTACAAAGAACTGAAACGTTATTAAATGAATTAAATACCGTAAAGCAATCGATATTGGAATCAAAATTCGATGACATTAAGTCAGCAAGATGAATTTGAGGAAAATTATCTTACTGCAGCTATACTGAGTTTCGAAAAATGGATCGTGGGATTTCAATGAGAGTTAAGGAGAACAAAGACGTGGATGTAAAACTGTCGAGAATCAATATCGCGGTGAGCAATCAAACGGTGTTTCAACTGCCTGAGCTAAATGTATACCGTGTTCCATGTTAATCCAAAAACCGATATCATTTTTGTAAACTAAGGCATAATTTTCTATAACACACAGATGACGAGATTATAAGTGTATCCAGCAATAAAGACTCTAATACTCCGATACTAATCAGCTAACATCATCAAGCAATATGAGGACAATAAATACAATCATATCGAAGAATTATAGTGAGAGAAAAAAACGTCTACATTGTATTGCTCAACTCCGGTTCTTAATCTTCGTTAATAACTGAAGCATTAGTACTAGAGCATTCAAATCCGAATATTTGAGTATTCGAATATCCGATTAATTTGGTTATATTTTAAGAATTCGTTATTCGAATATTTATACGCGAATATTCGGATATTTTTTATCTTCCAAAATATAATGGTTTTCCATCCCATCATTCCTTTTTCAAACTTCGAAACTAAGAACTTTCAATATTTTAAGGAAAATAATTTTATTACAAAAAATGCTTGACTTAGCGAAAAAAATTCAACACTTATGATAGTCGAAGGCATATGCAAATTCTTATTTACTTCTCTAACGGAACTGAACAGTGATTAAAGTAAAATCTTACTCAACGAAATTAGGAAACGAATGGATCAGAAAAGAAACAAAACAACCTTAATAACCTTATTGCTATATCTTGACACTGGAGTTATACCACAATCGAACGAATATTTCGATTACGCAAAGAAAACTTCTGTGGTGTAAACTTTCTCGCCTCCTCAGCCTTCCAAGATGTACCAGATCATAGCGATGGAAACAGTGATACCAGTTGCAGGTATCTTGTAATATAAATGACGCACTTGCAGTCAACAAACAAAGTAAAAATATGTTGCAACAAAAGCTGCAACTAGCGATTAGCTCAATTACCGATTCCATGACACGAGATACAGTAACAGTGGTAATGAAAACCGCCGTTAATACATAGCTTAAAAAAACATTTTTGTTATTTAAATTCGTTCAAAAAAGAACAGATAGATTAGACAATTTAAATAATGCTCTATTGACTATCAGCCTCACTTCAACAAAAACTGAAAGGGGTTTATATCCCCCCTACCGCGGGATATCTAAAAGTAGCCTAAAATTTAAACATATAAATGCACTCTCTTTTTTAAATGCATATTTCAAGAAAATAAAATGCATAATATGTTAAACCTGTTTGATTTTATTCATAGCTCTTAGTACTTCTTTTACTATTCGAATACTAACCGAATATTCGGATATTTAAGGAAAAAGTTATTCGATATTCGGATAACTCAAAATGTCGAATAATTGAATGCTCTAATTAGTACCAAGGTTGGGCTTGCAGTGTAGAAATGGAAGGGTATTCATTCAAGGGCTCTCAGATGAAAACCTTGTGATGATCAAAGGCAAAGTAGATTTATTGATAACTCTTCATGTCCTAAGGTTTAGTTGTCAATGTAAACCATCCCATATTACCCCCCATTATTACCCTCATATTGCATCCCATATTATTAGCATTATATGCTCAAATACAACATAAAGAATAGATTTGTTACTTGTCGCAGGCAAATTTTTTGAAATTAATAAGTCTAAACAGTTAAAATATGTCAACAACCAAATGCATGCCTAAATTACCTAGATTGGATGGATACTGTGTTATGTCGTAGACTGGTGATCGATGACGCAGTTATATAAAATCCCTGGTTTAGACATACACCATTTCCTCCTACGTATTAAAATTGCCTTCGCGAGAGTTTCCATTGTCGTTTTTCATTCTGTCCTGTACACATGGTCATATACTCAATTCATGGTCATCATTTATTACAGTTTCCGCCACACCAATTTGGTACCATTAAAATAGTTGTGTACTATTAGTCCAATTTAGTTTCCCTTGCCCAATATATAATCATTGATCGCTATAAAATTTGTTATTCTAAAACGGTCGAGTAATATCATTAATCCATAATCATGTTTAATTCATGTCATTTTTTTTAGAAAACTTTTTCAATTTCTATTACAAACTAGCAATTCGTATTTCTTAATGGGTTATATAAAATTAACGATATAACGACAATCAAATTTCCTCAAATAAACTGCATTATCATTTTGGTTATGAATTGCTTATAAATAGCGGTTAACACCTAGTCTCGCTCTCTTATATTTTCTTGTCATTCCACACGATTATTTCGTTGGTGATTTTTTGACAGATTGTTGTTTTTGGGTGCGGTTTTGCTGTCGGTGAAATATATTTCCAGAAAATAAACATCAAAAAAACAAATACTGATCAATCTATTTTCGCTAATTCGATGTGGATTAAGGTTTCGGATTGGAATTTTGCTGAGATTCTAAGGCGGTGAAAGAAAGAAAGATATACTCGATATACCAATTCCTTCGGGATCATGGATAATTGCTTCGATTTAGCATTTTGTGTGAGTACCATTTTTTTTTCGATCAATATTGAACCGCAAGGCCCAAATAAACCAAGAAAAACATAAAAGAAACAAAAAAAAAAATATTTATTGTTGTGTTTGTACTTTTTTTTGTCTGAAGTATAATCAGTTTTTGTGACTTCAAAGCTCAAAACCAATTAAATTAGTGAATTAACTTACTAACTTTAGAAACTTTGTTTAAGAAGCTCAATTTCTTTGTGTGATAACATAACCATTACCATAGTTAGAATATAGTTGATAAGTCTTAGTGAATTAGCAGTGATATTAGTCAATTGATTTAGATACGCACCACATTTTTATTGTATTAGTGGGGTTAGAGTGGCGTATGGATTTTACCAATAAGAAACTGTAGAAAACCATTGTAATTAATGCTGTGAATGCGAATAATTAATTAAATGAAATATATTCTAACAGAAATTATAGAACGAAAATAATCATTTAAATGTCTGCCGTTAATATCTTCGTTCATATCTGCTGATGATTCATTACCGAATGGGAGTAGTATATTATACAACCTGTGTTAACCTTCATTGCAACTTACATGATCCAATATTGGAATTAGCCTTGTACGGTTATTGGTACTTATCTCGATTTTTGTGTTGATGGTACATTACCGGAACTGGACGAGTATAAACCATCGGCGTTAACATTTATTTCAACATCCTGATTATTAATAATTACATTTATTTTAACGTGGTTGATTCTGTACTGCAATTTGATTATTATATATCAACTTCCGTCACCATTGTTTTCAACTTACATGATCCAAACCGGAAATTAACTTCGCCTGGATATTTATACTTATCTCGAGTTTTCTTTGTTGATGATTCCGGAATTGGAATATTATCTACTAGCTGCGTAACCGTTATTACAACATAGCTGATTGGTAATACTCATATTTGTTTTACCGTCGAGGAATCTACCGATATTGAAATATTATATACCACCTACGTTAACATTTATTGCACCATAGCTGATTATTAATACTTCCATTTATTTTAAGGTTGAGGAATGTCTGCCGATAGTGAAATATTATATACAATTCCATATTGGAATTAAACATCGCCTGGATATTAATACGTACATTTATTTCAATGTTGAGGATTCTTTACTGGAATTTGAATAATATAAATTTCAACCTACCTGATTCGATACTGGAATTGTGTAAGGATATTCATACTCGCCTGTTGTGATTCATAAATAGTATACACATACATCTACCAACCTCCACTCGTTGCTGGAAGTCACAGCCGACGTGTGAATTGATTAATTGTTCAATCGACCATATGTTTAGTGGAAATGGTTGGCTGATCCGAACCGGAGGGTAAGACGCAAGGGATTGAGGAAAAAACATGGAGTGGTCGTATATCTTTTTATATTTAGGGGTATGTATGGATGAATGCTTGTATGCGAGTATGCTTGGGGGTGTGCAAATGGGAGTGAATGATGTAAATACATTAGGTAAATACATCACATTTTGCATGCATCTCATCGCGAATATGAATTTTCTTCCACGATCAAAATAATATATTTATATTATAGGGATCTTTATTTTTTTTGAAGGCAGGAATCATTCCTCCATGACTGTTACTACCAAATAATCATTTATTAACAGATCGATAGGAACTAAAAATCATCCACTAACTTGGACCAGAAATAGCCAAAGCGTAGTCCCATTTTTTTACTGTGGTAAAGTTGAACGGGAATTGATAGTGATAAGCCAATGATCCTTAATCGATATATTTTTTTTGTTGTGGATTTGTGTACGAGGTTTCGACATAACTTATGCGAAGCGCGATGACAATGGAAATGGAGATTGGTCTGTTTGTGAGAATATTCAACTAAGTATTTTTTGTTGGAAACGCTCATGAAGTTAAGCGTTATGTGGATCCCGTCAATATTACTATCAAGCATTGGGTGATACAATGCGTTTATAAAATAAAGACAAAGCTAAATATTTCCATGGTATTAAATTTTATTCTAGTTGTTGATCCAACATCATTAGATTCATGTTGAAACCTGATTATAATTACCTATACGGACATGGATGTGTATATATGTGTGTGCCTGTGCGTGTAGGTGTGAGGGTGCGTGAGTGCTTGGTTGTGAGAGCGTGTGAATGAATGCTGTGAAGTGAAGGGTTGGACGTGTCGATCGTGGTTCTTTCGCAAACGGGGGTCGCCAGAAACTCATTCTTTCACTTGTTTTTTTTTCTTTCCGTATATATCATGTATTTCGCGTACATTACGATTATTTGTGTTGAAGTAGCAGGATTTCTTACTCGATCCCAGGGCAGCCGCTAGTCAGGGGCAAAAAAAAATAACCTCGCTTGGTACGCGACCTGCTATGCCGCTTCATTGGCTCGCCAGTGAATCAGCGCTTCATTACAACTGACGGGTGCTCTTCCATCTGATCAAAAATTTTTTCAGCGTAATAACATTAATATTGCAATGGAAAGTTTAGACACAAATATTCCAAGAATGTGTTCAAAACAAATGTTCCAATGAATGTGTTCAAAACAAACTAACAAATTTGGTCAGATTATCATTTAAGAAGGAGATAATACCATATTAAATGAATTATTCCATGTCGCCGTTCAAAGACTCAATAGTTTCGATTAACAGTTTAAAAGAAACAAGGAATTTCAAATCCAATATACAGAATTTATGTTAAAATATGAACGGTTGAATCATATGATAGAAGTGAAGCGATCATATCAGCGGCGTGATTTTGTATATCTAGCGTACCATGGAATTGCAAGGGATTGATTAAAGACATCTAAAATTTGAGTTGTCTTCAACGCCACAGCCAAGTAAGTTCAGGATTTTGCTCAACGATAACTTATATTAACGGGTATACTGAAACTAAATTTATTCAGTGGTTTTCTAACATACGTTTTTGACTGCAGAAAAAATGGTATATATCACCGATGCTCAAGAAATGTATTGGCGGATTTAGGTCCATCCAATAAATTGACATAATCAGAGAAAAAAAATCATTAAACATTACAAGGTACAAGCCTTGATATACGTAATAACACGAGCTCCTTATTTAGCCACCAGGATTATAAAGCATATCGCAGCAGTTAATAGAGTTCGATTTCTAATTGTTTCGGAAACCTTATCCCAAAATATTTATATGGACGAATTACTAACCGTACTTGTAGAGGTATTTTATCTACATATAATATTATGACTAAACTTTACATAACAAAAAAAATTATTATTTATATTAGAAATATGTATTATTAGTTGACATTGAATGACGCAACAAAGCAATTAGCTGAGAAAATATTGAAATATTTGTTGACTGAATATTTTTATGTTTGTTAACATGGATTATTTTAATTTAAACGTCGAAACTGAAATAAAATAGCAAATCATTCGAGATTTTCTTTAATTCTGAATATTCTTGTTCTAGAGTAAAAGTTGAAATAAGCTCGTTGTTACAACATAATCCACCATTGTCCTCGACTGACTTACCAACGCACCAAGTTAATAGAAATAATTGTTGCTAATAGGATTAGTGAAATTTTGTAAACACTCCCCAGATCCAAGTGGGACCATTTTCGTCCAAATTGAATATAGCAGAATGCGCTCCAAGAGATTTAAATCTAATAGAACTTAAAGGTAGAATCAGATAAATCCCAGAAAAAAGTCTCATAGCTTCCATAACAGATTAAATAATTGACAGGCTATACAGAAAATAAATCTCCGTTTTTGGAACAAATGGCATCAAGAGTACATTACATCCTTGTAAAGCGGAGGAAAATGGACAAAAGATATGAAGTATAATATGCTTGTCGATGATGTGATGGTACTCAAGGATGTAAATCAATGTAATAGTAGTATTTTCGGGAGCAGCTATAATATTCTGTTATATTAATGAGTAATTACGTACAAAATTTGGGTCCTGAACAGTTGAAATGCGTAATGAAAATGCTGCGTAATGAAAAGTTCCAAATTATACAATCCATTGCGCTAAACGAAGACAATGCCGTAATTAAATTCTTTTTAGAGAAACTCAAAATCAGAAACAACTTGCTACCTTATCTAGATTAGCTATCGATTTAATTATTTTGGGAGAATTTTATTAGACCAACAAAATTTAATAACCCTCGATAAAATAAATGCTACCAAAGCAGCAACATTAGATTACCAAACTTTGTAAAAAATGTAAAAAATCAAATTTTCACACGACTTGTTTTTGTTTAAAAAAAAGGAATCGATTTCATTCTCTTTAATGTTCGCATTAAATGTAAACAAATTTTTGAAATTCTCTTCATGTTATCACACATTACTGATTGAACGATTTTCTACAAAAAAGTTCAAACGATGAAAAATATTCTAATTGATTGAACATGTTTTTTTAATATATCTTTAGGATCAATAATTTAATTTTAATGTCATATTTATATTTAAATGTTAAAATTTTCCGAATTTCAGTATCTCATTTTTTGCAAAATAATAACCAAAACCATCTAAATTCCCTCATGGTGTTTCTCAACTTTGAGTTACAACAACATCTATAAATTCAATTATTTACATTAATTATTCAATCTGTGTTTCTCTTAAAACAAAATTTTGTTTTTTTTTTTGACTCTACATACATATGTGCATCAAAATCCAGGATTTCGTTTTTCATGATCTCCGATACAATGCCTCATTTAATTTATCATATCATTTCCAGAACATCAAACTTAATTTCATAATAATTTTCTATTGTCCTTTAAATACAATAACTTGTATTGTTTTTTTGTAATTCCAATTAAAAATTAATTACCTTACATTAAGCTTAATGTTCGGTACAAAAGTTTTTAAATGAAATTCGTTATTGTGATAGAATTTTAATATAAAAATTGTCTGGGATTTATTATTTTGGTTGAAGCTTAAACTTTTTTGACAAAATTTTTGTTTTAATAATATTAAAATAATTAAATTAAAAGATTATCTGAAATTATTATTTTAATTTTAAAATTTTAATTTAAAGAAAATAATATTTGAAAACGATGATGACACCAGAATGCAAAAAAAATTGTTCTATTTAAAAAACAGTGCTAGAAGCTTGATTAGTTTTAGTAAAATGGTCTTATATTTTATACGTTGAATCTTCGTCAACACTCGTTTAATTGATAACAGTTCGTTAAGTAAAAAATTAAAAATTCTACAAAAGTACTTGTCATAACTTTCTAACATTTTTGATATTACAGTACTTTGCAGCACTTACAAACTGACGGGAACGTGTTAATACAATGAATAGATTTTTAATTTTCCAATTTAATAAACGTCATAAAGTAAAATTTGTTTTCAAGGTAAGTGCATGAAATCCACTATATGATGAAAAACGTCATCTACGCAAGTGAAAAAGTCGAGATTCGAACTTGACCATTTTTCTGAAACTTGGCATATGTTATAACTGGAAACTTGGCTTATTTTACGACTACGACTTATTTTACAATTTTTTTAAAGTGAATGGTTTGAGCATAGGGGGTACTCCAACATGCATGAAAAATGAAAATTAGTTAGACGTTTGAAAAAAAATTAATTAATATTTTTTGTAATTAAAAAAACGTTCTTAAAGGTGGCGCTAGGGTCGAAGATCAATTGGAATTTAATTCATTTTTTCCTTGAAAATAGTTCTATCTTTGCTCTAAAATATACCAAATTTACAAAGAGTCTATAATTATTGTTCTTGAGATATTTAGTTTTAAAGATTTTTAGTACGACTAAAATTCTAATTTTTCAACATTTTTTCAAACAACTTCCATTAACAAAAAATGTTAAATTCAATTAAATTTTTACTTTTTGTTTTTTTAAATATAGTTCTATCCTTACTTTAAAATATATCAAATTTACAAAGAGGCGTTAATTCGTGTTCTTGAGATATTTAATTTTAAAGTTTGTGGTCCAACTAAAATTCGAATTTTTCAACACTTTTTATAACTTCAATGGTTAAAATTTTTTGTTGATAAAACTTGTTCGAAAAAATAATGAACAATTAGAATTTTAGACGGATTAAAAATCTTTAAAATTCAATATCTCAAAAAGAAAAATTAAAACCTCTTTGTAAATTTGGAATATTTTAGAATAAAGATAGAACTTTTTTCATGAAAAAAATTTATTAAATTCCAATTGATCTTCGACCCTCATCTTTAAAAATATTTTTTAATATTTTTATTTAAAAATAATTACAAAAAATATTAATTAATTATTTTTCAAACGAATAACTAATCATCTATCAAACAAAAAAAATTTTGCTGAAATCGGTTCAGCAGTTCTTGAGCAATTTAATTTCAAAGTTACATCGGATTGGCAGAATTTTCATTTTTTATGCATGTTGGGATGCCCCCTATGCTCAAACTATGCACTTTAAAAAAATTTTAAAATAAGTTGTATGTTTTATTTTGTCCATACTACTTATATGCCAAGTTTCAGGTAATTCAAAATTGGTCAAGTTTGCACAACGCGGTCTAGAACACGTTTTTCATTTGTTGAATTTCTTTAACTCCATTGAATAAATAGACGTATCTAATTCCCAACACTCTTGGACGAATTTTCCACCTAACAAATCTTATTTATTAATCTTTCTTATTAAATGAGCAATAATTAATTGTAAATTGATTTGTAAACTTTTCTTGACTATAATTTTTTATGAAAATTGGCATACTACCATTTTCTAGTGTGAAAAAACGATCTAGATAGGTCACGACTTTGGGAAAAGTCGTTCAGGGCTTTAATTAAGGAAAAACATTTTTCTTATGAATGACGTCACAAATACTTGGAATAATTATAATAAATTTTGTTGAAGATGAGTGTCTGTGCTAAATATTTTAAAACGCACATTACAATTTAATTTGATTGTCGATAGTATAGAATTAGTCCAGGAAAATTAGTCAAATAAGGGCAAGTATCTCGGAATGAGAGATAGTCGGCTATAAACTTGTATAAACCTTTATTTTGGCACCCTAAATCTTGTCTCAAAACCTACTTATCGTAGGGTGTCCGCGACTACAGAAATTCCAAGGTCAAAAGTCAACAAATCAATTTTTTACACATTTATTGCAAATATCTCGTTTCCTATGGGCTTTATGCTATTTATATATTAAATATTGTAGAAGATTATATTCTCTACAACTTTTGTTTAAACATTTTTTTAATTATTGAGCTATTTTCGAGATAGAGGGCAGAGTGCGCGCAGTGTTTAACTATTTAGAGTTATTGAGGTGATTGGTTTTTGAAACAGCTATTGCTGAATCTAAACGTCAAAAAACTGCTGTTATAATAAGGGTATATGTAAATACTGAAATATACTGTTCCAAAAATTTTGATAAATATCCTCGTTCTATAAAACACATTTTGTTTCTGCACGCAATAAGTGGTTGTGACTCGGCTTCTGCGCTCTTTAGATAAGGAAAAAAAACTTTTGTAAAAACACTCGAGAAACTTCCGAATTTGGGTCAAATTGCTGCGGCATTTGACGAAGAAAACTGCCCGGTTCAATCATTATTTAAGAATGGAATGCGAACCTTGTTGGCAATCTATAATGCTCCAAAATCTGAGGACTGTGAGGACTATGCACAGTTCATCAAGTTAGCAAAACTGCATAAACCTGTGCAGTTATCAAATCTTCCACCAAAGGGTGCAGCAGCTCACCAACATTTCAACCGTGTTTATTATCAAGTTCAGACTTGGTTAGGGCATGATTTAGAACCACAGAATTGGGGTTGGATAATGCGTGATGAATTTCTGGATGCTGTTATGACAATCCACCAGCTCCAGAAGAATTGCTTAACACAATATTCTGCAACTGCAAGAATGGTTGTGGGTCGCGGTGTGGATGTAGGAAAGCAAGGTTACAGTGCTCTTTAGCTTGCGGCCAGTGTAATGGGTAATCAATGAAGACGGTACTTTTGATCCCGAAGTCCTGGAATAACAGACAAATGATGTTAAAGACGAGAACACAGAGGAATTTGAAATTTTACAGCGACTGGAAGACAATGATGAAGAAGAAGAAAATTGAAATTAGAATTTGTAGTTCTTATTATTATTATTCAATTTTTTAAATTTCAACGTTCATCAATGTATGGAATGGATTTTTCAATAAAAACATTAATTAAAAATTAAAAAATAATCAAAGTATTTCCCTTAATAACTTTATAATTACACGAGTAGGTAAGTGTTATTAAGTGAATAGATACTGAATTATTGAAAAAAAATATTAATTGCAGATTATTTAGAACTATATATTAATCAATAATTTATAAAGTTTATACAGCATGTTTTGAATCGGGACTACAGGTTAACCTCGAATGATTCTCTAAATAGTTAAACACTGCGCGCGCTCTGCCCTCTATCTTGAAAATGGTTCAATATATAAAAAAATGTTTAAACAAAAGTTGTAGAGAATATAATCTTCTACAATATTTAATATATAAATAGCATAAAGCCCATAGGAAACGAGATATTTGCAATAAATGTGTAAAAAATTGATTTGTTGACTTTTGACCTTGGAATTTCTGTAGTCGCGGACACCCTACGATAAGTAGGTTTTGAGACAAGATTTAGGGTGCCAAAATAAAGGTTTATACAAGATTATAGCCGACTATCTCTCATTCCGAGGTGAAACCCTAATATTCCTGGACTAAATAATTTGTCGGTATAAAAATGCAATCAATGCATTATAAGTCAAAAAAATATTGTTAAGTGTGTCATCAGAATGAATAATGGAATTTTGAAAAATGCTTGTATTTTTAATTTTGTTATAATTTTTGGAATATTTTTGGAATTTTGAAAAAGTTTGTGTTTTTGATATAAGTTTTGCAATATTTTTATGAGTTTTGAAAAAAGTTAAAATTTGTGAATTAAAATTTTAGAATTTTGATTTTTGGTTTTATTATAATTTTTGGAATTTTGCAAAAAGTTTGAATTTTTTATTTTGTTATAATTTTTGCAATACTTTGACAATTTTGAAAAAAGTTTCAATTTTTGATTTTGTAATAAATTTTGGAATATTTTAAGAATTTTTGAAAAAAGTTTGAGTTTTTGATTTTATTATAATTTTTAGAATATTTTGGAAATATTGAAAGAAATTTGAATTTTTGATTTTGTAATATTTTCTCGAAACGCTAAATGGAGAGGTTTTTGAGTAGTTTGCCGAGTGTATCATCTTTTCAATAAATTATATTAATTTATGATCTGTAATTTTTGTAATATAATAATTTTCGGCAACGTTTTGATGTTACGTGTTAGTTTTGTAATAAATATCTAAACAGAGATAAAAATACTTGTAATTTTGTTAAAGTTTTATGTTTATCAAATACATCGCTGCCCAAAACTAAAAACAATTTCCTAGTAAAAGTTTATGCCGAAAACTATATAAAAAATTCTTAACCCAGCCGAAATCTTGATATCTCAGAGCATGAGATCTCAACCCCTCCATTTATTGACATTTAGTTTTTCAGCAGTAATTATTTTATCAAAAACCAAAAATAATAAGTTTTTCGGCAAACGGCTGTAAAATTTAACTATACTGCTGCTAGGGAGTTAGTTAAAGTCTTACTTTTTTTACTGCGGCTGCAAAAGTAACGGCATATAAATTTTATACTACGGTGGCTGTAAAGTAGCATTTGTTATTTGTTATTTTTTCAAACAAATTGTATAGCTATGACAACAAATAATAAGTTGATTCTCATTGGATTATGATATTTTGAATTATTGTATGTTACTATGACAGCAAAACATAACAAACAGTTTCATTGGATAGTGAAATTTGGAATTATTGTATAACTATAACAACAAAATAACAACTATTTCCACTGGATTATGAAATGTTGATAAGACTGCTTTGATAAAAAAATTTTATACATATAAATTTAAATATTTTTTTCTCTTTTTTGACAGTAGTTATGACGATAAAAATTCATATTTATTAAAATTTTGATGTGTTAATTTCATATTTATAAAAAATTTAAACGTCTGCCGAAAAATAGTGTATTGAATTCGGAGCTAAAGTGACTTTTTGTGTATCGTCTATAATTGTCGACTTCCATACGATCGGCCGTCAAACTATAGACTCAACACAAAAAGTATCACTTTAGCTCATAATTAAATAATTTACTATTGTGAAATAAAAATATATATTAATTTTTAAGTTGTTTTAAAATAAGTTGTTAGAACTTTATTTTTGTAAAACGAAAACAAAAAATAAACATAAAAAAAATAATAATTAGAAATAAAAAAAATTCCAGTGCAAAAACTCTAACTGAAGCAAAGAATAATATATTGTATTACGAGGACAGAATATATGAATATTTAACGAGTTTGACGATTTAAAACACGAGCGTATAGAGTATACCGAGTTCATTCGAGTAAATATTATATTTCTGTGCGGATTTTATAATATAAATTTTTCTACAACTAGAAATAAATTATAAATGAACTAGAAGTAATCGTATCTAGATAATTTGTTAAATCGTAGCGAGCAAGACTCAACGAAGTTTTTGAACGAATTTTTTACGCGTTTTTTTGATCCCGTCTCTTGTATAAACTATCACCTGTATTTTTTTTATGGTTATATGTTATTTAATAACACAGCCACACACACAAAAAAAATGCCGGGTCTAGGTTCTGACTATGTTTTGTTATATGTTTTGGCTGAATCTGAATTCAGCCTCTGTTTAACATCCTACAAAATTTACTAACACCATTAAAACCGATAAAGCAAATTAATTTTAATTCTTAACTTATTTGAATTCTTAACCAAAACTAATAACTCCGTAGTCCTAAGTCAAACCCTATAAACTTGTGACCTCTTAGCTATTTAATCCCGTAAAACAACCAAAAATAAATTTCAGCTTGGAGGTTATGCAAATATTATTTTTTTGAGGTAGCTGAATCCGAACTCAATCGCGGTTTGGCCACAGCACGTCCGGGTTCAAACATTATCTAAAAAACCGCAACACCTTATCCACTAAAATAATTAAACCCGATAATCCTAAGCAATTTTAACACTAAAACCTAGTAATACATCAACTTTTTAACAAAATGTATAACCCCGTAACCCTTGCAAACCCCCTAACACTATAACTTCATGACCTCATGACCCAATAGCCGCGTAAAACAGTAACAAAAAAAATTCAGTCTGGGGCCTGACTATGTATAATGTATGTTTTTGAAGCGGCTCAATCCAATTCAACATCGGTTTGGTCGATTAAAAAACCTCAAAGATCTACTACAACCATTAAACCTGATAACCCTAAACGAGTTTAACCTAAAACCCGGTAGTTCAGCGATTTTATAACTAAATTTATAACCCCGTAACCCTTTACTTTAAACCCCTTACCCTACAACCTCATGATTACCTTACAGCACAATAACCCGTAAAATAGTTACAAAAACAAATTTCATACTGGGGGTATAGGCATTATATGTTTTTGGGTCGCTGCAGACGAGTTTGAGGTTGGTTTGACTCCATCTAATCAGGATTTGAACATAACATAAAAAAAAACCAACAATTACAGGAAAAAAGTTTTATTTTGCCTGACGATTAGAACACAAATTCTATGTGATTTCGGGATCACTTAAACCAACAACCTTGATAAATACAAACGGTCGACAGCAACCACAGATATTTATGTAATCACTATTAATAGTGTGAACATTTTTGCTGTTTGTTCCGCAATTGCATGCACATTTGGCGTAACAATTGATTTATATTATTATTGAAGTGAAAACTTCTTTAGCCGCGTTATGAAATTTTGTATGGTGTTAAATTTATATATTTGCGTCATCAAGTTTTATATGCATTTTTGAAGAACAAAAATATATTTTTTAAATCATTTCTATCTATCTATATTTTTTAAATTAAATCTATCTATCATTTCTTAACGTTTCAAATGGCGTTGTGGATATCGTGCTCGACTGATGTTCTGTAGGTAGTGAGTTCAATTCCTGGTGTGGTACATATTTTTTTATTGTTTTTTTTCTAATTTTTATTAGATACCATTTAAATTATTTTTTTTATTCATGAATTCATAAAAATAATAAAAATTTCTTTATACGAATTTTAAAAAATTGATCTATAACGCAGTTTTTAAAGGTATATATTGCTACTGTCTTTTGCAATTTGCATTCGAGTCATCATGCTAAATAAATATTGCATACATATAAAATTGAAAGTTGTTTGTCCTTTATGCATTAATACATTAATCATCATGAAAATTTGGGAAGTTGTTGTGTACACTTAATATGCTTTTTATTTAACTATCGTTTTAAACAGTAGTTTGATTTGATCAATGTTTTTTCTTGTTGAACATAATTTTTATGAAATTAAAAATAACGTAAGAAAGAAAGTATAACCTGAAACAATTACATTTGTATATCAAAATTATATGTGTTGGAATTTAACATGATGTTACAAATTATATAATTTTCACCAAATATGTTGTTAATTTGGAATTGTATATAATACATGTTTCTAAAATTAAGTGAAGACTTAAAACTTGTAACTTGATACTAGATAGCATCGATTTTAAGCTCACAATTACGAGACGGATTTCGCATAAATTCTATACAAAGAAGCATAACTTATGTATGATTAAGCATGAATGGCAATCATGATAAATAAATTAATTAAAAATGGAGGAACTTAGTCAATAGTGATTTGCAAACGGCAACAATGCGCATTAATACCAATGAATTTGCATAGCTTTTGGCAGGAAGATTTGTAAAATTTAAACTTGTTGATCTATGGGTGTGACAACCACACGTGCTTTAGTCCCTGCTATTGGCATATGAGTTATCTTGAGATATCGTATACCACTGGCAACAGCAATGCAATCTCATTAGCCAAAGTGATATCTTAGGGGTGCTGGTGGATGAAGGATTTTCAATCAACGATATCATCCCTTACTCTAAGTTTTATAAAATGTGTTTGGTAGTAGAAATTACAAGGTGTGTCACAACAACACATAAAAAACTTTTAAGAACAAGGTCCCACAGCAACATGGTTTCTAAGGTGTTGATAGACGCACATTTTTATATGATATGTTTTGATTATTTTAAATATAAAAATGTATATAATAGTTGCTTGGAATACTGATAGATGTGAAACCCAGAATAATTTTAATGATTTTAATTTAAACATTCTGAAATTTTAATTTACGATGCTAAAATAATTGGAAGATACAAAAAAACACAGCTTTTTCACAGATTTAAGTTTTCACTTCTGTCGGCAGTCCTTAACACTGCTTTCTTCTTTTTTGTTCCACAATTGCCTTTAACTTTGGTGCAACGACTGGTTTACTATATTGTTCTTGTTTTTATTTACCAATTACTTGTTTAGATGCAACGATTGTATTTATTTATCCTAACCATATTCACGGATGACTAATGTGAAAGAAGTATGGAGGTGTGGATCATTTACAAATAATGGGGGGAGTCAAATTCTTTTTATTTTAGTAATTATATTTCATGTGATGGTGGTGATGGTCTTGGTTTATCGGGCTTTTGCGGTCGCCAGAGTTTCTGTTCTTTCTCCATTTGAGTCAGTTTTCTTATGAAATTTTTACGTGCAAATCAGCATTTGTGATGAGTTGAGAAGACATTTTCGAGCTTGCTGACTGAGACTAGTTGGAATTTTAATCTCCATGCACGTTACTCCTTAGATGTTCCTGATTTTGATTTTATTATCAGGAACCCACGGTGTTCATTTTACTGGCCGCTTGTAATGTAGGTTTTTCTGGTAGACCGTGAAGGTCTACCATTTGGTCACGCACGCCAAAAACCTGCCGCTAGCTCATAGAGCGAAGGTTCTCGACCAACCTCACTAACAAGAAATTTTAAAATAAACACAAAAAAAATTCGCGTGCAAAAAACAAAAAAAAACCATGGTTCAGTGGAAGGGATGGTCCGCCCTGTCACAACTCTCCCCAAGCAATTTGACCTAGCCCATCATTGTAACCTTAAACCGGTAAGATAAAGTTATGGAAAGATAAAATAAAAATACTACTTCCCTGCCCAAGCGATGTTCATCTGAATATCCAATAATGTAGTAATTAGGTGATATCGGTTAGTCCCTTAATTTTTTTTTAAGTATAATTGAAGGTGCTGATTTCTCAGTTCACTGTAATGTACACTCCTCTTTTGGGTTATCCATATATTCTCCCGACATTATAATTTCAATTTTCAACACCCACAATTCATATTGGGTTGCATATAAGGTGAACCCCAACTCATAATGAAACAACACATTTGATATTATTCATATTGCCTTAAATTTTATTAACGGTTCATTAAACCATCATGGTGCACATTAGTCATATTATTTTTACTTTGCCACTTAGCACAATAAGTTTATCCACATCAACTTGTAACATTTATTTTACATATATATTTCTTTTTTTTTTTGTATACTTAATCTTAGGTAACACAAACAAACTTTTCTTTTAAATCATTACACAAAAAAAATTAAATCGATAAATGTTATAAACACCAAACTTGTAATAGTTTCTTAATTTTTGTGTTTTTTTCAAATTAATTTCCAAAATTAAAACAAAACTCAATGGCAAACAAAAAAACTTTAAACTAACCATAATTCCGACTCAAACCAGGGATTACGACGAACCCTTTTAACTACTCAACCCCAACTGCCTACTTTCACTCCTAATCACCAACCGTTTCTATCACCAAAAACCCACCAACTCACTAATAATTCAAAAAAACAATTCATAAAAATTTTCCTCGCACGAAAAAAAATTTCGTCAGCATAAATTTTCTTTTATTTTATTAATTCTTAAATTTCTTTCATATTTAAGTAAAAAAAATATGCAGAAAATTAATAAAAAAAACAGCTTATTACCGGAAGTGTTGGATGTACGTTGGAATGTTTAACCAGTTGTGTTGTTACACAAACCGGTTGAAAAGTGAGTGAAAAATTAAGATCTATAGTATATTACTATAGAATGGAAAATGCAAGTACACCCAAAATTTAAAATCTTGCCCATTACACGCTAAATCTGCGCTTCTAAACGTCTGTTAAATAAAAACTACCTGTATCTGTTATACGATGATTACGAAATCGCTTCGTTGTTCACGGTCACCACGTGGCAGTGCTTTTGATACAGACAGACTCAAGTGAGTCTGGATATGTTGGTCGATCTACATGAAAAACTGACAAAAAATGTAAAAAAATCCTTTTTTGCTTGATCTCCGGACAAGAAAACTTTTTTTAGTAGCTGTTGGAGTTTTATGAGGTTCTATCAAAACTTAGACGTGCTGGAGTCAAAAATAGGTCAAAATCAGGTTATTGGCCCTAAAAACATAAAATTTACATAGTCAAACGGTGGTGTGTAATAGAGCATGCAATCCATATATTTTTAGATTAGATAAAAATTACTTAATATAACCGTATCGTTGTTATGAAGTTGTTTAGTATAAGTAATTATAAAATTTGATTGACAAAGGAAGCTAAAAGAATGTTTTAATTTGTAAAAGGAAAAAAATTCCAATAATTAAAAACGGAAAAGAAATAATGGACAATTTTTCCTCAACGGGGGGAAAATTCTAAACTGGAATGGACTTCTCAACAAAAGATGAAAAAAAAAAATTGACGATCAAGAGAGTTGTGCAATCTGAAACGGTAACTCCCGCACGATTTATATTTTGTTATAGAATAAAAACGTGCTTTAGACCGAGTTGAGAAATTTCAACCATTTTTGATTTTCTTGAAACTCGGCATATAAGTAGTATGGATAAAATAAAAAAAGAGGGCAGTGTTAGGGACTGCCGACAGAGGGGAAAACTTAAATCTGTGAAATAGCTTTGTTTTTTTTGTATTTTCCAAATATTGTAGCATCGCAAATTAAAATTTCAGAATGTTTAAATTAAAATCAATAAAATTATTCTGGGTTTCACATCTATCTGCATTCCAAGCAACTATTGTATACATTTTTATATTTAAAATAATCAAAACATATCCTATAAAAATTTGCGTCTATCAACACCTTAGAAAACATGTTGTTGTGGGACCTTGTTCTTAAAAGTTTTTATGTGTTGTTGTGACACACCTTGTAATTTCTACTACCAAACACATTTTATTTAAAAAAAATAGCGTATCATCAAAGAATATTCCATAACTTAGAGTAAGGGATGGTATCGTTGATTGAAAATACTTCATCCACAAGCACTAAGATATCACTTTGGCTAATGAGATTGCATTGTTGTTGCCAGTAGTATACGATATCTCAAGATAACTCATATGCCAATAGCAGGGACTAAAGCACACGAGGTTGTCACACTTATAGATCAACAAGTTTAAATTTTACAAATCTTCCTGCGGAAAGCTATGCAAATTCATTGGTATTAATGCGCATTGTTGCCGTTTGCAAATCACTATCGGCTAAGTTCCTCCATTTTAAATAAATTTATTTATCATGATTGCCATTCATGCTTAATCATACATAAGCTATGCTTCTTTGTATAGAATTTATGCGATTTCCGTCTCGTAATTGTGAGCTTAAAATCGATATAATCGATGTTATCAAGTATCAAGTTACAAGTATTAAGTCTTCACTTAATTTTAGAAACATGTATTATATACAATTCCAAATTAACAACATATTTGGTGAAAATTATATAATTTGTAACATCATGTTAAATTCCAACACATATAATTTTTATATACAAATGTAATTGTTTCAGGTCTTTTTTACGTTATTTTTAAATTCATAAAAATTATGTTCAACAAAAAAAAAACATTGATCAAAGCAAACAACCGTTTAAAACGATAGTTAGAAAAATACAAATTAAGTGTACACAACAACTTCCCAAATTTTCATGATGATTAATGTATTAATGCATAAAGGACAAACAACTTTCAATTTTATATGTATGCAATATTTATTTAGCATGATGACTCGAATGCAAATTGCATAAGACAGTAGCAATATAACTTTAAAAAACTGCGATATAGATCAATTTTTTAAAATTCGTATAAAGAAATTTTTATTATTTTTATGAATTCATTAATAAAAAAAAAAATTTTAATGGTATCTAATAAAAATTAAAAAAAAAACAATAAAAAAATATGTACCACACCAGGAATTGAACGCACTACCTACAGAACATCAGTCGAGCAGGATATCCACAACGCCATTTGAAACGTTAAGAAATGATAGATAGATTTAATTTAAAAAATATAGATAGATAGAAATGATTTAAAAGATATATTTTTGTTCTTCAAAAATGGATATAAAACTTGATGACGCAAATATACAAATTTTACTCCATACAAAATTTCATAACGCGGCTAAAGAAGCTTTCACTTAAAACTTATTTTAGAATATTTTTAAAGTTTGGTAAACCCCAACATGCATGAAAAATGAAAATTTTTCGAAGCAGGGGTAACTTTGAAATTAAATTGCTCAAGAACAGCTATACTGATTTCATCAAAATTTTTTTTGTTATTAAAATATTTAAAAAAAACTGTTTTAAAAATGGCGCATTTTTGTTTTTTTAAAAAAAGTTCTATTTTTACTCTAAAATATTTCAAGTTTACAAAGAGGCTTAAAATTGTGTTCTTGAGATATTTATTTTTAAAAATTTTTAGTACGACTAAAATCCTAATTTTTCATCATTTTTTCGAACAATTATTACCAACAAAAAATTTAAACACTGAAGTTCAAAAAAATGATAAAAAGTTTGAATTCTAGTCAGACTAAAATCTTTAAAATAAAATATTTATCTATCTATCTTTCAAAGTTCATATTGTTGTCTAGCCGTATGTATCAACCAGAATACCAGAATACGTACGACATAGTAGGGTTTGCAAAATTACCGACATTTTTATTTACCGGTAATACGGTAAAAAACTTTTACAAACCAGTTAACCGGTAATTTAGCGAAATAATAAACTTTGATCTAACTTTTTAAAATTATTAGTTCAAGCAAACTATTTATAACTTAAATTGGCGTGTAATAATAAATAATAACATATTTGAAGAAGAAAATTTAAAAATAATTTAAATCTTGTAATTTTTTAAGATTTTGGTTATTAAAATATTGGCGTAAGAAACACGTTGTCTCTAAATTGTTATCATACAAGTTTGTTATCGACCTTAGTTTAGTGCAAATCATACCAGCTGCTGCAAACGCACGTTCGAATTCGACACTCGTTGCTCGTATGGTAAATAATTTATTAAAAGCTTCTCTAAATATTTGCCACGAATGCTTTCGGTTTCAGATCCATAATTTAAAGCAAAATGTTCAATTAATTCAACAATTTCTTTTATCAAGGGTTTTTTTGCTTTTTTTTTTTTTTTTTTAATAAGAAGTGTTTTGTAGTAGGAATTACAAAATGTGTCACAACAACACATAGATACCTTTTAAGACGTAGGTCCCACAACAACATGCGTCTTGAGGTATAGGTCTACGCTTTTTTTAAATCTTTGTGGATTGAAGGCACTCGAGACTATTGATTCGGGCAAAGCATTCCATGTGTACGATGTACCACAAAGAAATCTCTTTGCATTCTATTACTATGACAGTGAGTAATCTCGACAGTTTGACCGCCCGCACAAACCGATTGACGAGTAAAACGGGGAAAAACATATGTCTGAGGCATTATGGACCTGATTTCATCCGAGCACTGCTGGTGACGATATTTATAAAAAACAACGAGATCAACAACAGTGCGACGATGTTGCAGGGAATCAAGACCTAATGTTAAATCTCGATCACCAACAATTCGTATAGCTCGCTTTTGAACAGAGTCCAAAAGAGCCAGGATAGTAACAGATGCAGCGCCCCAAACTTGACAACAATACTCCATACAGGGACGAATATAGGACTTATAAATGTGGAGTAATTGATGCGAAGTAAAATATTTTTTACATCTATTGAGGAGGCCGAGTTTTCTTGACGCGCTCTTTGCCATGGCCATTATATGATCGTTCCAGAGTAAGTCATTGGATATTGTGACTCCCAATAAACGAATGCTTTTACATTCGTCTATTTGGTCGTCACACATATTAATTGAAATATCGTTGGGAAACTCGGTCTTTGATCTGGAAACAATCAATAGCTGTGTTTTGGTGGAATTAAAATTGACCAAATTTTTGTCACCCCAATCGGCGACTTTTTTTAGGTCCTCGTTTACATTTATGGCAGCGTCTCTCCGGACGGGATTTATTCGTTCATGCATTTTACTCTTTGAAGATAGGGGGACGAATGACTTGTGCAGTGTACTATCATCTGCAAAACTATTTATTGGGTTACTGGTGATTTGCAACAGCTCGTTGATATAAATTAAAAATAAAGTGGGAGATAAAACTGAGCCTTGGGGTACACCAACGTTAAATAATTTGGACTCAGAAGAAAAGCCATCTATAGATACCGAGATGTATCGGTTAGACAGAAAATTTTGAATCAAATTCACGACTGCGGGATGAAAACCGTACGCAACGAGCTTGTTGATCAAGTTGGCATGCCAAATTCGATCAAATGCTTTTGAGATGTCTAATGCGATCACGTAGGTTTCACCACCTTTCTCAAGTATGCTATTCCAAATATGTGCCACATAGTTCAATAGATCGGTTGTTGATCTTTTGTTTTTAAAACCGTATTGGCTGTCAGATATCAAATGGTTGTCTTCCAAAAATTTGGATATGTGTGAATTAATATAGTGCTCGTATATTTTAGACATAACTGGGAGTAAGGCTATTGGTCTATAATTTGAAATATCACATTTCGTTTCTTTTTTTGGGACAGGCTGGACATTGGCCAACTTCCAGCAGGAAGGATAAATACCAGATTTATAGGATTTATAAAATATTTTGGTGAGGGTTGGTGCAAGTTCTTTTGAAAATGTTTTTAGAATAACAGGAGGAATGTTGCCCAGACCAGAAGCTTTGTTGTTGTTTAACCCCCTTAAAAGTTTTTCGACAATTTTGGGTTTGAAATGTAATTGTTTCATATTAACTCCTGAAGACTGGATTTGGGGCATTTCTTTAGGAGTTTCTAAGACTGTTGAATTTGAAGCAAAGCGTTCCGCGAACAATGTAGCTTTTCTTGCAGGGTCAGTAATGATTGAGTCACCATCAATGATAGGAGGGATAGAAGATTTAGTACCACAATTTAAAGAATTAATGGCACTGTAAAAACTTTTGTCAGAAATTGACATACTCGAAAGTTTTGCCGCTTTCGCTCTGTCAATCTCTGCTTTTTCGTTTTCAATTATCTGGTTTGATATTTTATTAGCCTTTAAATATTGGGATCGATTGACAGAGTTCTTTTTATGAATCCAAATATTAAATAATCTACGTTTGTTTCTAAGAGCCAATTTGGCTGCTTTCGAAAACAAATATTTTTGTTGGGGTTTCATTATTGAAAAGGGAACGAATTTGTTAAGAAATATTTTAAAGCATACATTACATACTTTAATGGCATTTAAATTATTGAAATAGTGCAAAATATTTGAAATATGTCCCTTATTTAATACGTATATATCTAACGAAAACTCCGTTAAGTTCTTTGAATGGAATGTTTGAAATATGAGCGTTTTTTGTGAACTAAGTTCATCTAACATAAAGCGAACTAACTTTATCTAACATTTATTGTTATATCAGAAACATATAGATTTACGTCATATCGACACTGTCCTTACAGCAACTATATTAGGGGCAAGAGCTTATGACTATAAGTTAAACGATTTCGCTGTCTGAAAAGTTATATCAGATTGAATGGTAATTGAACTTATCCTGATTACACGTTCAACTTCACAAAATCTTTCTAATATTGCAAAAAGGCTGCTCGATCTAGAATCTAGAATCAAGAAAGTTGTTTTTATCATATCTTTACCATGTTTTTGTAGGTTGTCTTTCTTTATTGGTAATTTACGAAACATCACAACTTTCCTAATTTTTGCTATTACCGAAATTATTTCGTCATACTAAACATAATATACAAATAATACTGCAAAATATTCTTCATCTTCCAAAGGTCTGTTTCTTCAAAAGATCTATTTCTTCTACATGAATATTGCTGATGCTTCTTAAATAAAATATTTATAACCGTTATATGAATGAAATAAACACAATTGACGATAAACATTAATCAAAACTTCTATACTTTTCTCCTAATGGCAGCATCATCAGCCGTAATTGAATCAATAGTCTATTAAGTTTGAACATTTAAACATTTTTTTCAACAGCGGTAAACATTTATCAGATGGTAAGAACCAGATACCAAAAGCTGAATTTGCCATGAACGAACGAATATCATGTATCTGCGATTTTTTACTTATGGTAAACTATTAGAATATTAAATAAGATTATCTCACCGTATCTTGTGAGTGGATTCTTTCTTGGATTTTTTCATGTCTTAAATATGTTTGGTTAGGCTCAGTTATTATTAAAAATTAATTAATTTTCTTCCAAATATCATAATTATTAATTTATTAGCATAATAAGCATATATATATATAAGTTTGTTTAATTTTTACCGCAACCGGAAAACTTACAAATTGACCGGTTTTTTGATAATGTATTTTTGGGTGATTGACCGGCTAACCGGTAAACCGGTCAACGGGTAATGCAAACCCTATGACATAGACAGCCCAAAATCTGGACTTATGAATTAAATCTCGTTTTCAGAAAAATAACAATAGTACAAGACATTCCGGGAGGACCCAAAACAACACCGAATTACGCGAAAAATCCCAATTTATAACTTTTGTTCAATCAATAACAAAAAAAAATCGTTAATGTCAAGTTTCATTCACTTTTCATCCCTACTATAGCTTTTTCAAAGATAAGGACGGAGCTCATATTATCAATCCCCACCGTCCACAAGCAACAACCGTTTCACAGCCAGAAACAGTGTCGTAATATATTACGTAAATAACTTTTTGTAGTGAATTAGCACAACACTAGATTTGATGTAATGATTATTTAAAAAAATATATTAAACGCTCATGCGTACACTGAATCCTTAGATTAGCAGTGGAAAATGAAAGTGACTCAGTAATAACAAGGATGAGGTAGTATAGAAATACACGAATCGCAGAAATACGAGTCGACTTTGGCGAAGCTTCGTAGTTGGTCCGCGAGGGAGCCGGCTGCGAATAAGTTAATTGTCCTACCCACTGATATTTTCTGACCTTTCTCTAATATTTTTTGACGGGGAAGCTGATTACGAAAGGATATTTTGTAATTTATGATAAGAATGTGGGTTTTGAATCGGGCTTGATGTTGAATAATTTTTTTTTAACGATTCGACACCTTTTTCATTCTCTTTTCATTCCGTTTCTGGCAGCACAGGTTACACACCACACTGCTGTTTGGTGACCAGAGAAAAATTGGGATTGGTAGCCATAGTCACTAAAACTGAACTATTGGGTCACAAAAATATAGCTCGTCGAAGAAGAAGAGGGTGCTAAATGAATTAATAGTACACAGCGTTTACTCATTCCTCGGTGGTTGTAGTATTGATCACTTTGCTGTCTTTTATTATGAATTTTGTTTCCAGCATTCTGGTACATTTTTCTGATTAGATCAATTATTTTCTTCACGATGTCCATTTCGTGAAGTGATTTCCAGATAGCATATTTTTTTTTGTAAAACTAGCAAACACATCTAATATTTAAAAAAAAATCTTTATGACAAAAAATTTAAGTATAGAAATCTGATCAAGTTATAAAAATCATAGTTGAAATATTTTCAAAGTGATATGTTGAAATAAAAAATTTATATCTAAAATATCCTATAGTCAATAAATGCTTTTGGTTTTGTATAATTTCAATTCAAGCTATGATTTTACCATTGCTGTTAATATGATTAAAAATAATAATTCAAAACTTGCACTATGAAGTTTTTAGTTTTCACGTCATTACTACAAAGTATCTCCCAAATTGCAAATAATTGAAAACAAAAATATAACGTTGATCCACCATCCATTCGAATCAAAATGCCATTCTATGTTTTGAAATGCAGAAATAAATTTGATTAAAATTCAAAAACACCTTTATGAAGTGCCATAATGTGAACAAGATCATTAAAAATGTAACATTAAAATATGTTAAAAAGCTTCGGTATTCAAAGTCGAAGCTTTTTAACATATTATTTGTTTTATATTACAGTTTCAGGAATGTTGAAATGTTTTGCAGAATAAAAATTATTTAATTAAAACTTCAACATACAACAGATTGGTTTGAGTTATAATCTAAAAAAAATAATGAAATCAAGGAAAATTTGAATATCCTTAGTATCTTCGAAGCTTTTTCAAAAATATGAAAAACGTCAATTGGTTATTTTTAATTAACGTAATTTTAATTCATGATTTTATTTTTATTTGAGTACCAGAATATTCAGCAAGTAGACTTATGTTTGGGAAATTTTTTATTATTTATTCGTTTTTTACAACTACTTTTCTTACCAGGTGATTGTTGATTTATTTATTATTCAAAAGATTTATATTACATTACCATAGGATAAATTAAATGAATTTATCTTTTAGGTTTCTCAAAATTTTATGAAGGATACAGTATTTTTAATTAAGTGTTAATTTATAAAATAAAATTTGTTCTTTTATATAATTTCAATTCAACATAAAAATAGGAGAAAAATGAAAAGAAATATTTTTCGCTGAGCTTTTGTTCCATCTAATATTTTACATTTTTTACTTCTATAGCACCGGAATTAACTCCAAAAGTGGAACATAATGCGTAGTTAATCTTAATTAAATCAACAGTTAGTGTCACAACCACTAATGATGAAAGAAGATTAATTTAAAATGAGAAATAAGACAAAATTTTTGAAATAATATACTAATCATATAACAAACATGCCAGTCAATAGAAAAGCTTAAGATCGGGGATGGGTTAATAAAAACCAAAAAGAAAATATAAAAGGATTGAAAGGAAAAGGAATTTGTAATAGGGAGATCCAATTAATTTGGGCACCTACTGTTAGCTTTGCTTCGATGTTGAAGTGAAGATGACAAATTAAGATACAAATTTGGTTTCCAATGATCATCTTTCTTTCCAATGATCCTTAGCTCTAGATGGAGCACCACTGGACACCAAGATTGGATAAAAATCTGTCATCTTTACCTCAACAAAATAATTGGCTATTTGGATAATTTAAAATGTTATGCCCTAATAAATTAAAATTCAAACAGGCTGACATTGTGAATTAAACTGAACTAAATCCAGATGATCAACAAAAATCTTGCGAAAAGATTGAGTCTTACCTAATGCACTTTGCATTTCATTTAGGCCGTGCATGCAACTCTCAAACATATGGTAAGGAAGAATTTTTGTACAGACCTTGCGGAAAGTTTACAAACGTACCTTAAGGATCCGGTTAGGTTAACTTAAACCACTCGATTGAAGCAACTAGACTAGTTGAAATTCAGGTCAATATTGGTGCGATGCTTCTATATTTTTATTTAGCATATGGTTTTTTTTGTGACACATTAAAAATTAAACTTAAAAAATTGGTAGACTCTTCTATGAAATCTACCTAAAACAAAACATGGATACACATTAAATGAACTTAAAATCGATTTGATTGCGCGTCTTTTAAGTAAAAATTAAAAAGTAAAATATTTGAACATTGGGCAGTACATTTGAACATTAGATGTTTACATCGAGCGAGTCTTTCCATGCTACTACATTGGGAGTTGCCAAATGGATGTCTGAGATGTTGCCATTGTAACGTCGAATTGGACACACAGTTGCAATGTGTTTTATAGTTTGTGGTAGAGCGCCGCAGTCACACTCAGGGGACTCTGAAATGCCCCACTTGTAGAAAGAATCAGCACAACGTCCATGATTCGTTCTTATTCGGTTTAATGTAGTCCAGGTATGACGTGGCAAATCGAAACCAGGTTGGGTAGAAGTCGGGTTAGTAATAGAAAGGCCAGTTGTGTTGTAATGTTGCCAGGAGGTGTCCCAGGCATCCAAGATATTAAAATTAGTTGCCACCAGGTTGCTGGCAGTTTTATGTGGAGGTTTTCTTGAATTCAATCGACAACGAGTGTGGTCACCGTAATATTCGTGCAAGGGTAACGTGATGTTGTTGGTTACCTTTTTATGTTCACGCATGAGAGCATTGTTGTCGAATTGTCGATCTTTGCCGAAATTATGCTGCAATTTCAACAATTAATTTTGCAAGCTTCCGATCTTTCACAACAATGTAAGGACTTATAAGGTCAAAGTGACAGCATCCTCTTAATTAATGGTGACCGTATCCTCCTCACATATACATGACCATGCAGCTGGTTTGTCACAACAGCCTCTTGCACTTCGTTCTCCTTCTTTAAACTCTTTGTTTTATCATCCTCAGTCGAAATCACTTATGCTTACTAATTTGGGAAATGTTCACAAATGAAATACAAGTTTTAATGACTCAACAACCGGATTTCTTATTGAAATATTCTGTTATGAGGATGTTTTATCAGTTGCAACTGTGTTTGATACATTTTTGCTCAACCATAATATATATAATTATTGAAACATAGATTGCGAACGCATCGATTTCGATATTTAAAGTAATTATAAATACTGGAATTTACCTGATATTTTGGGGAGTTCTGAGTAAATGGTTGATGAGCTGTCATTATAATGTTGATGAGTTGTGAGTATAATCAGAGAAAAATCAATGTTATTTATTTTTTTGTAATTAGAAAAAATTTTAATCTCATCCAAAAAATAATAAAACAAAAAAATTCATTTGTTAGTGAGGTCAATTGTGATCATACTAGAAAAATATACAAAATGCCGTGCAATTTTTAAAATCAAGGTTAGTTAAATTGTGATAATATAAATTAAAATATACTAAAATGCCGCAATTTACAAAATCAAGGTTAGCTCAATTGTGATAGTATCAAATAATTTTTTTTATTTGCCATGTAATTATTTAAAATGCCATGTAATTATTTAAAGAACAATCATTAAAATTATTCATCTCAGAATGGGATGATTACATTACAATTAGTCAAAATTTACCTCTAGTGAATTAATCAATTAGCTTATGTGGTGTCTGTAGGATATATATAGTAAATAAAAAAATTATTTAAGTTGTTTGTTCAAAAAGAAATAAAAGTTGATTGAACATAATACATAACCTTAACAATCGTGGTTTCGTTTTTTTTAGTGTTTCTTTTTTATTGTTTTGCATGGCTAAATGTAAACTGTTGAATTACAAAAATAAAAAGGTCACCCATAACTAATTGAACATTATTTTTTTTATATAAATCAACTATCTGTTATATGAAAACTATTTAAGAAGGGGAAAATTTGCTTTTGATGAAAAGATTGCAAAGGAAGTTCATTAAACGTAAATCTTATAAATATTCAACGATCTGTTTAGCATTCCGGCACAATAATTTCATAGATTTAACATCAATTCATGATTGTTGCTGATTATTACTGAATATGTGTTTTATGATTTTTATTCAATCGCCTTAGCATTTTTGAGCCAACAATTCCATCGAATTATCAACAATTTATGATTATTACTGATTATGGCCGACTTTTGCTGATTATTGCTAATTATTATTGTATGATTATTGTTGATTATTATGGTATAACTATGGCTGATTGTTACTGATCATCATTTTTTTTTGAGTATCGTTCAACGATTTGTCATATTTTGGATTGCCGTTCTACAATCACAAGTTTGGCGCAACCAACTCAAATTATTTAAGGTAGTTGATAGTTAATATCATAATAGGCTAAGAATAAGGAAGGTGGAGAGAATTGGGATCTGCAAAAATCATGGAGTGACAATCTTATGTTGTATTACTATATTTATGTTCTGGTATTTGTTTGGCCTTTAATCTTACCTAATGTCTTACAAAATACCATGTAATAATGGGGTGTTCGTGACGGTCACGGCTTCTTCATCATTGAGGGTCGCCAGAGTCTCCTTTTTGCACTTTTCTCTTTGTTATTGATCTACATAATTTTTGAAATACGCGCACACAGTTTATTTGTGCTGGGGTGGCAGGTTCAGTTCCTCAAACCCACATACTGAAGCTAGTTCAGGGTTATTAACCTCGCTAGGTGCGCGGCCTGCCTCTACTGATCCATTGGTGTTTCCAATGGGCCCAGTTTTCCATTACAATTCTTATTTCCAAATGATATGGTATTCCTGACGTGGAGTTAGTAAATGGTATTGGATTTTATTAAATGGTACAGCAGCTGATTTTACTGGAACTACATAAAGCGCACAAAAACAACGAAATCGATAGATTTGGGACAAAGCTCTCTTGCTAGGATTTCAAGATCGACAAACAGACTCTGACATTAAGTAAACCTTAGAGTTTTGAAAACAGAAAGTTGAAAAGTCATTTTTAGAATTCTTAAACGACATTTTAGCTATTGTTTAGCAACTTAAGATTCCATCAATGGATGATAACATTTTGGGCGCACTCGTAAGAAACATGTGTTTGGGTTTATAAGTTGATCTTGTTGGAGGAACCTTCCCTTCAATCTCTGCATAACGTGGTCGTTGTTTGTCAATTGAAGATACGTGAATCCGAATAATACATATTCCGGAACATACTCTACACCCAAGTAAGCGTTTAGTCAATGAAATGACATACTATGATGAGCCTATTCCCATTTCTGAGGTGATGTCAACCATTAATATCCAGCCAGGTTCATCAATTTCTGCATTAAAGCTAACTTTTGTAAACCGATTAAATCACTTACCAAGCCCTTGGTATGTTTACTCCCGCCATCGACCTCAACATTAAAATGTTGGCATTATTATATGCCAAAATATTGTTTTATGAACTGTCCACTACAATCACAATCCAATACGTTAAAAGCACACTAAACTAAGTGTAACAACAAATTGGAAAACATGAAGCAGGAAGTGAGATTTTCTGCATCCAACGAAAATCCGGAACCTCGTTAAATAATAATCTTTCAACAAATATTTCCACAGCATCCGAATCAAATATTTCAATTTTCCTTTGGTAAACATAATAGAAATCCGTTTATAAGCGATACACCTAAGATAAACACCACCCATTTTTAGACTCTCCTTTTAATGACCATCAAATACATACATCAAACCTAACCATTTAAAAACATATTTTGCGTTTTTTAATTGCATAACTGACCTGCTTGATAGTGGGACTAGCATCAGCGGTCTTGGCGCCAATGCACAAAAGTTCTAAAAAAATATGACGAACTGTTGGACCCGTTTTTAAAGCAGTTTTCCACCCCCTCTGGCAACAAACAACGAACTATCGAGCTACATCAACAGTAAAGTAACTTTTAAAAACAAAACCAAGACTATGATTGCTTATATTGTGCAAGATCTTTATCCAGGCATTGATTTTTGGACCAAATTTGGTTTGAAGCCAATGTTGGTCAATGAAATTGTTGCTGAAAACATTCCAGATCTCAGTTTGAGTAATATACACAAACTTTTAATACAGCAACAAACAAGACTCGATTTTTTAATTAAATAATCTCCTTGTTATAACAAGGGTGAACCAATCTTTTTACAACGCCTTTATGATGTTTTACCAGTGATACAAAACAGCCTGGTGTCCCACAATGGCCATGCTTCGTAAGGAAAATGGGAAGTATCGCAGTTGTCCCGAAGCTCCACAATTGAAAAACGTTACCAGAGAGGATGCATATCCTCTTCCTTTATTTGACGGTTTTCTAAGTAGACTTCAAGCAACGAAAAACATCTCCAGCATTAACTTAAAAAATGCATTTTGGCAAATCCCACTAGATAGACCATCACAAGATAAGACTGCATTCGGCACCAGATCGTCCCTTGTACCACATGGTGATGACCATGGCTATTTAGTTTCTGCAACACTTGGCCGACTTATGCATAAAGTGATCCCGTATCATCTCCACGAACGTATTTTTGTTTACTTGATTTAATTGTTACTTATGCGTTTTTCGATGAGCATTTGACGTTGTTATCTGATGTCGCAAATCGTCTTAAATGTGCTGGCTTGACCATCAATGTCGAAAAAAGTTGAAAAGTAATATCTAGCCTATGTAATTGGTGATGGTGACCTTAAAATAAATTTCAAGAAAGTCAGAGCTATAACCGAAAACCAGTTCCAACAATACAGCAACAAATTCGAAGGTTCATCGGAATAAGTGGTTAGTAAAAGAGATTTATAAACAATTATATTCAACCCTCGCGTCTGCTTTCACCAAACTGCTTAAAAATTCAAGGAAATTGCAATAGAACGATGAAACAAAGTCTGTCTTTGAAAAACTAAACTCATCTGTTGTATCAGCCTCAGTTTTGGTAAAACGCAAACTCAACTCAAAGTGATTTTTTATTCAATTCGATGCATCAAAAATAGGAGCAGGAAGTGTGCTTTTGCAGCATAACGAGCATAAAGAAGAAAATCCGATTGCTTTTCTGTCGCATAAACATAATAACATAATGCAGCACAGACAAATTGAATAACCGAGCTACAGTGTTTAGCGGCTGTTTTAAGTGTGTAAGAGTTCAGAGCATATTTGAAAGGATTTTCGTTTACAACTATATTAGATCATTCGAGCTTAAAATATCTAATGTCGCAAAAAGGCCTTTCGGACGGCTAAAAGACCCTAAGAATGGCTTAAAAGATTCTGAATTATTTCCACTAAATATCGACTTATGTTATGATGCATTCTATGAGACTGAATACCAAAACATGGTTAAAACTGTTCGGACTAATCCAAACAATAATAACTTAGTCCAACGTGATTGTGAAATATACATAAACCATATGCCCGACTAGGAATTAGGCAGAGTTTCGTTTAATTTTTCCAAAAATCCTTAGTGTTGTCAAATCTTAAAAGTGCGCACAACCCTCCTTTCTCTGTATTTTCAGGGACCGTTAGGACTCTAAGGAAAACTAAGCGGTTTCTCTACTTGAAAAATTTGCGAAGTGAAGTACCAAATTATGTAACACGAAGTCCTATGGGAATCTGAACAACAACCGTAAGACCCTGGCAGCGTATTTATGTAGATTTTATGGGTTCCTATTAAAGATCTAAACATGAAAACACTGCTTTAATTGTTGTGTTGGACAACAATTCTTGGTTTGTACAAGTTTGAGCAGTTTGTAAAGATACTACAAAGATACTAGTTAAATATTAAAAAATCATATATTCAGTGAATTTGAAATCCCTGAAATCTTTTTTTCAGACAATGGACGTCAATTTGAGTCATACTAGCTAAAAGAACTATTAAATTGCTATGGAGTATCGTACTGAAATGATTGGACTTTTATAAACACCAACGGAAATCCACTCCTGGAAAATAACTTATTTTCATCAAATTTAAAAATTTCTAATCCAAATTTTCATTTCCATGTATCATCTCAATAAATATTTCTATACAAACGAGAAAATATTCCCCTCCAAATACAAACAACCATTCATTTTATGTATAAATGCACAACTGTATTCTGTACACACACACATTCTATTCTGTATTCTGTACACACAATAATATGATTAAGCTTTACATAACAAGAACTTCTATTTTGGCATAAACAAGTAGTATTAATTGATATTGTGTGACGCAACAACGCAATTAACTAAAAAAACGTTTAAAGTATTATTGACTAGCTTGTAGCACCAAAGGACGGAACCGAAACAAACTAGCTAGCTATTGGCGAATTTATTTCAATATGAAAATTATTATTTTAGTATAATCTTAAAAAAATCCGCCGTTACAGCACATGTTAACTCCTAAATATGCTCCTCAAGCTTACACCTCCAAGAGAGATAACCGCTCAATCTTGGCAGCTATACGATAATATTTTAAAATATAGGTAGTAATATTCGTGGGATACCAGTTCATTCAGATGTTTGGTTAGTCCATAAAACGATCTATGTCCGTAATAGTGTTGATGACAAAGATGACCACAGACCTTGGGCTGATCATTTGCAAGAGATCACTTGTGCGCTTTGTTATAACACTCACGATGTGACTGGTTATTCTCCTCATTATTTGGTTTTCGACCAACACTATTACGAACATAGATCGTTTTTTGAATTAACCAAACATCTTTATGAACTTTTATCCAACGAACTTTACAATGTACAGCAGTTAGTATCAGATGCTCCAAAAAAGTTATTGCACAACTTCAAAGTGGCCTATATCAAAACTGCTGCCCGTTATAATCTGCGGAGCAATGCTAGAAAATTTAACATTGGAGATAAATTGTTTGTAAGTTTAATTTTTATTTCACGAAAGGAATGCTGTTTTTATCCATAAGTCAATAGGTAATACTTTATTCCAGCTAAACGATACCGATGACAAAATTATGGATGTGTACGACATTTAAGATATAAAGTATTACTTTACCTACCATAGAGCCGACTTTAAGGCATTATCAGGTCTGGGTCGTCCCCACGATGTTACAATGGATAAAATCATTAAATTTTTTAACCAAAAAAGAATTGTTTAAAATTACTAAAAATCTGTCATCTTCACATCAAAATTGATGCGAAGCTCTAATATTATGCTGAAATTTTAACAGAATCGTACCAATATTTTTTACACAAATCACTAAAACACAATAATTTTTTTTATTGGAAAATGCGTTTTTGTACTGATAATTGTTTATACAAAAAAAATTGTAATAAATAAAAATTACAAAAATAATTTTTTAACTCACCAAAATTGTGCACCAACCAATCCTTTCCTCATTCTTGGTAAATCTGTTTGAGACCATGGTGAACGATACCATGGTTCCACTTTATCTAATCCAAACGTAAAATTAACATATTCTAAACGATTATGTGCAAATCGTCTAATATTCCATGGCAAATCATTATGGCCATCAATTAACGGTGTATCACGTAAAATTTTTTCCACTAAACTAACCCGTTGCTCATGTGAATTACGATCCAATTGATTACCATATAAAAAATGTATAACTATTCCAATTAAAATTATGCTTATAGTTAATATAAAAAGAAATACAAGTAAACATAAAAAATTCTTTTTAACAACTCGTTGATTTTTCTGCGGATGTTGATGGTTTGTTTGATGGGAATGGGTATTACCACTACTATTCCCGGTACTACAAGTACTTGACGGTTGTTGAGTTTGGTTTGCTATTTGTGTATGACAATGTTGTGTTGATGAACGTTGTGATGTTGATATTGAAAGTTCGGTATTCGATATTGAATCGGGTAAAACGGTTGGATTGTATGAATGTTCTGTGACATCGGGTAAATCCCCAAACGTTGTCTGAAATTAGAGAAACAAAAAACATAATTAAAATTTTTTGCTTGACATTTTTATTATTAATTAATTTACACCACTTTCACAGAAACGAATTTTCTTTTTTTATTTTTCCAACCAACGTTAAAAAAATTGTTTGCTAAATGTCAGCGAAGTGTTTTCCCTTTTCTCATTCTTTAGTTAAACCGGTAACGTAACTATGGCTGAGAATATTTAAATTTCTTTATTATTTTTGTAAGGAAGTAAAGATTATTTACTGGTGCGATAAATTTATAAAAAAAAAATTAAAAGAGGAAAAATTAATTAATGAGTTTTTATTTAACGTCCAAAATAAATATTTTTTATTTTGTTATCGTTGTTAGACGTCTTCATGAATTTTGATTATTTAACGAATTTTTTCGTTGTTGTTTATTCATTGTAATTTAAAGCAAGCATGCCGTAGGTTCAAAGTGTAACATAAAATTTAAATTTACTATTTTCTTGTTGCTGAATGGAAATATTATAAATTAGCTCAAAGGTAAATACAATATTTACATTGTAGATCAAACGATGAGAAAAAGCTAGTGAATGTAATTCAATACATTTTATTTATATTTTTATAATTAGTTTCCTGTAATAAATTATTATTTATATCGATTTCCAAAAACTAATTAGAAATATTTAGTTATCTCTTATAGTCTTACTATCCATTGATATATGTAGCAAAAGGATGCACTTAAAATTATTGACGACGTTAATGCAAGAACTAACTTCACCACAGCTCTGGAAACAAAAAGTTCAGCAGTTTATGCTCATCAAATACTTCAACTAAAGGTTATCTTTTGTTATAGAGTCCGCGTAGCTCTAATTATAAAAAACAGTTGGTCCGGTGGCTTCCACCACTTTGACCATTATTGCTTGAAAGCTTTTCAGTTTCTTCGCACTTAAATCTCCATATTTTGCTTAAGTTTCATCAAAATTAGTTTATTAAAGAAATCTGTAGTATCTGTGTAACACACACATAATCTGTTTTACGCATAACAAAATTAATACAAAAATACCGGAAATGACACCTTCGGAATTGAACTGAGAACTGCTACAAATCATACTTTAAGCATATTTAAACGCTTGGGATCTTGATGAAACTTTTGTATTTAATGAAGTGACCATATTTAAGCATAGGTTAAGGACACCATTGACCAGAGGAGGGTTCTTGAATAATTTAGTATATATGCGGACCAAAATGTTTTGTGGAATAGAAAAATAGTATCATATATATAATACAGAAGAAACGAAAAAGCGTAGCCATATCTTAGAAAAGGAGAAAATGCGGAAAGGAAAGAAGAGAATATAAAAAAATTAAACGATTAAAAAAAAATAAACTAAACAACAAACCAAATTTAAATTGTAATATTTTCAATTTAGTTTATGCTTTGCTTGCGGAGTGGATAGACGTATTATTTTGGATTTAATTTATTTCAGGCTTAAAAAAATATTTGTTTTAAAATTTCAGCTGTTTAAATTAATTTTTCACTTTCTTTTTTCGGAAAATTAAAAACAAAATTCATGCATAAAATTCATGCAAAAAAAATTATTTTAAGTTTCCTTTCTTCTGAATCTTAACTTTTATTTTAGTCATAATTTTCTTTGTTTTTTAATACATATTTTCTATTGATTAGAAATTAAAGAAACAATTCATGAAATTGATTTGTTCTTTCTTTGCAAAACAAGATAGAGAAATATTTCATAATAACCGTGTTCGATTTGACTGAATTATCTGAAATGAATATATTAAGCATAATATGTAAAATGTATTTTAGCTAGAACATAAAAAACGTTTCGTTGTCATTGTCGATGTAGTGGGTTGTGAGAAAGGTTTGGGGTTCAACGCGAACCCTATATTTATTTTTTATCGATTTTGTCTACTTTTTTATAGAACATTAAAATTATTCCTTTTTATTCATAAAAATTCCACTTACGGCATTTAAATTTTTCGATAAAGTAGTGTTTTAAAATTATTGCTATAATGCCTTTTAGCCGTTTCGTTCAAATTTATATCATTTCGATATTTATAAGAAAATTAATTATTTATATGACAGATAGTGCTAAAACTCATACAATATTTGTTTTCCTTGCATCAGTTTTGCATAGTTTCATTTTCTGTAAATAAAATAAGAAAAAACAAAAGCTGCTATTTCAGTATTTTCTTATTATTATTAATTCCAACCATTTGTGATTGATCGTATAAAGATTTATAGTACATATTCACCTCACGATGGCTTTTAATAGAATTATAGTTAAGCTGAAGGTGCACACAGAATAGATTAGAAGAGATTGGATTGTGATGGATAGCATCTAGTAGTTGCATCAAAGCCGGATGAAAATAGGTGTGGGGGGGTTACACCCCCTAGATGTAATATAATTGCTTAAGTTTGCCACACATTCTTTGATTTTCCTCAAATTTTTTACTGTAAAAAAGAGAATAGAAACGTTTTTCCAAACGGCTGTAAAGTTTAACTTTACTTCAGCTAAGGAGAAGGTTAAAGTCTAACTTTTTGAAGTATAATCAAAGCGGCTGTAAAGTAACGCAATTTTTATTTTTTTTTACGAGGGCAGTAAAGTCATGTCATATTTTTACGGCAGCAGAAAATGTTGCCATTTTTTCACATTTTTACGATATTTGTTATTTTTCTCAATCGATATAAAACCCTTAAAAACAATTTCAGCCAAATCAAGAATGTGTCGATCAGAAAAGTGTTTGGTTTGTAAAAGAATGACCTACAGTTCTCGTTTGAGTGAATTTTTTTTAGAGTGGTTAAAAAGGTCATGGAGTTTTTTGCAAGAATTTATTAAATTATATTCTACACATAAATAGCCTTCTAGGTCTCAACACTTAACTGTAGTTTTTTTAAGGTCATTCATTCACATCATTGAGTTAAGTTCATTAACATCATTTAAGTGGCTGCGCCAAGATATTGAGTGGCCTTTAAAGATTTGAAGTCCATTGTTCCCCGATATCTTTGTGCGCAGATAAGTATTATCTATATCTCACTTATGAGTATCAGGTAGCTTGTGGTGACTTAGCCGATACTAAGAGAGGGTTTACTTTAAACGTTTAATACTCTTACCGATGATAAAGTTGTACTAAGGGCACTGCTAGACCGTATACTGAAGCCAAAGAAGGGGATTTATGAATATATTGTCGAGATCAGTGCCCTAAATAGACGATTAGCCCAAAGGGACCCATTTGAAATAGTCAGAGATGATATGACGAATGATTTTAAAAACGCATCATTGGTAGCAGATGTAGCTCCGCTGGAATACCTAGGGATATTGTGTCAAAAGTTTGAGAAGCTATGATCATTCCAGCAAACAACGTCAAGGAAAACTTGTCAACCCTTGTCAACACCATCCAGAACAACTGGTGAAAATAGAATGACTCGGAAGAAGATGAACCGATGCAATATTCAACCATACGTTGAAGCCAATGAAGCCCAACCACGAATACCAGACCTGATATGGATAAAAGATCAGTTATGCCACCACCACCGCCTAGGAACGATCATCCAATATGCTAAAGGTGCAAGAACTTAGGTCATATCGTTCAAGATTGTCTACAAAACCACCAAAAACTCAATTGCTATAAATGCGGAAAGCCTGATGTCACTTTTCTCAGATGCACCAACTGTCATCGGTAGCTGCGTTTAATTTTTTGGATGCGAATTCGGTAATCGGGAGCTGTACCCTCGAATCAGATATTCCCATCACCACCAGTCCAAATGAAGATGCGTCAACTGTCACCGAACGTGATCCACCGCCACATAAGCAATAGACACATTATCGCCAATTACAAGCGAAAAATCGGCAATTAAGCCTTGCCCATTAACAAGTGCACACAATGAACCAAATTCCACTTCGGTTCAAGTTCCGATTCGTCAAAAGTTTTTAAAAGTGCCTCGAACGTTTTAATCTGAGGATGCGAAAAATTATCAATAATTCATTTGTCGTTTCTATTATTTCTGAAATAAATTATTCTAGAGCGCTTGCTTACGATATTTTTGATAAAATAGTATATAGACTTCTGGATAGTGGAGCCGCTATCAGCATTCTAGCAAAAAAATTCTTTGTTAAACAACGTCCGCATTACGTATTGTAAATTTTCATCTTTCATCCCCACAGTGGGTGGCACACGTAACCAAATCTTGGGATATGTCGACGCTTCCACCTCTTTACTGGTTTCACAAAATCCTTTTGTTTCTATGTTGTCCCAAGCCTGAGCAAAGTAGTGTACCTGGTCATCGATTTCCGGACAGATTTTGGTTTCACTCCTTTATTTATTGGTGATCTTATTTCGAGTGAACGAACTCAAGATTAAACCCTTCAATATCTCGATGATCCATTTGCCGAAGACCTTCATTACACGGAACAAATAGCGACCATCAAATCCAACGTGCAACAAAATTTGTTAGCTGCAATCAAGAAGCCCTATTAACAGTATCATTTACGAACGCAATCTCGACCACAGACTTATAGGCCACAACAACGAGAAACTTATCGGCTACGACAACATCGCCTAAGTGGTGCTGTGAATAAATGTTCGGCCAAGCTGGCTTCACAATTTTTATCAGCCATAATAGAATGTAAGATTGGTAAGGTCCTGTACGTGGTACTATCCAGTAAGAGTGTTAGGTAGTTTTTTTATTTTCGGAGGAAATTGCAATACGTATTAGGAGATTATAACTCAAATCTGCCTTCAGTTCCACATGCTGAACACGGCTACCAAGTATGGGACTTCGGTTGATGGTTATGTAAGGCAGCTTTTACATTCTTTACATCCTTACTTTCTTACCCTATTTATGTATCTCCTCGGTTTGTACCTCGGTGCACCTCTCCTCGGTTTGTATCATTTGACTCATGTGTACATACTTACCAACTTTATGCTGCGACTTTGTGTGTCTCAACTGGGGGATTTTATTCGAGACATGCCAGATGAAATGGCCAGTGATATGCAGGTGTTTTTTTTACCGTCCATAATTTTTTTATTCAACTTATTAATTTTTCATCATTATACAATTTGCTGTAAATATCTCGTTGTGAGCTTTCATCAGATCAATTCATAGTCTTTCTCATGGTATTTACAAAGTTGGTCTGCTTAATTAACTATCAAATAGCGTTATGTTTTTGTTCAACGCTATCCTCATTCAATTAAGTTTTGTTATGCCCAACTAATTCTGTGAGGTGTACATTTTCTTTTGCGTCGAAATCAAACAAACAAATAACACATTAATTGTACCAACTTTCCGTGACATCAAATAACCTAAGAATCATTTAATGATAATAACTAACATACGCAGTGTTTCACTGTAAATAAAAGAAAGAAGAGAAAAATAAACAATATTCATTCTTTTATTATTACTATAATTCTTTATTGTTTCACCGTCTACGATTCCTATTGGTGGTGTACAACAAATGAGATTCCAAGCTTTAGATCAAGAATTTAATTATTTTTATTTATATATTTCGGTCCTTTTTGGGACCCTCTTCAGTAAAGTTTTTTTATAAAACTTATTACTAACTCTATTTGGAACTTAATACTCTGGGTATTAACTCTGAGTATTAACTACAATGAGTATTAAGTTCAAAATAGAGTTAGCAACAAGTTTTAAAAAAAAACTTTACGGAAAAAAAGTACCGAATTATTATACTAAAAATAACAATATTTTTTAGATCAAAATGGCTTGGAATTTCATTTGTGGTTGCACAGCACCAACGGAAATCGTAGAAGGTGAAACAATTTTATCGCTTAGATCAGTTTCAGTGTACACCCGGAAACGTGTATACATTGAACAGCAAAAACTAATTCACTACTTCTTTATTTTTCTCTCTGCCTTCCTCTGTATTTCCCGATGAATTTTCCCCTCAGGCATTTAAAGAAAATGTCCATCATCATTTAAAAAAATTAGTATAGTTATCCCTATATCCCCATTCCTTCCATTTTCCTCATCTCCTTCCTTTATAGTTGACATGGTATCTTCGGATATTCAAAGAGTCTAAATAATGAATATTTCATATTTAGTGTGCTAAACATGTCTAACTAATTAATAAAAAAAAAAAAAAAAAATATATAGTTAGTACTATATTGCAAACGTTGGTAAATTCATTTTCGTTTCTTGTTTTTTTTTTTTTAACGTGAGAAGGATGCATCTTTTTGTTGCTCAGAACTTGCAATATGTATAGGTTGATTCATTTAATTTGAAATTAAAAGATTCGCAATGTAATATTGGATTTTCTTTTGTAATTTGGATAACCTTTTGCTATGAGTCAAATATTTATTTTTTCTGAAATGAGCTGAATATAAAACAATTTAAGAGCTTAACAGAAATTTTTTTGGATTCCAAGTCGTTGTATGTAACAATTTGGTTGCTTTTTATCGGTTGAGTTTTAACTTTGGTAGTAAAAAAGGAATATTTACATTAAAAAGCGAATTATTAAAATAAAAATTTTGAATTTGTTTAGTTTTTCCAACATTTGATAATAGAAAAAAAGGAAAAAAAAAACTAAATTTTAATAGTTAGTTTTGGATAGAAGTGTAATAACATTAATTTTTGGTTGCTGTGTGGTTGATTATGGGACACGAACTGTATTTACCGTGGAAATAACGAGTGCAGATGCAGCAATACTTCTTGGTAAGGACCGCATGTATCCCACAATTTTTGGTGCAATATTGCATAGAACGTGGTTTGTTTCTAAACGATGAAACGTTGTTAACCATTGCTTCTCTATTGTGATTTTTATTAAACCCATACTCTTCCGTTTCCCTGCATGCCGTGTATTTTATACAAAAATCGAGACTTTTTCAAAACGCTGTGGTACGGGATAAATCACTAAAAATGAAAAATCGGGACGTCTGATCACCTTAGTATATGACCCAGGTTCACTTTAAAATGGAAGATCTGGATTCCTTTCAAATTTGACAAAATGGCGTGGGTCTTCTAAACATCTTTATGTTTCAATCTTCAGTAGCTTATAATCCTGGAAAAATAGTATCATATATATAATACAGAAGAAACGAAAAAGCGTAGCCATATCTTAGAAAAGGAGAAAATGCGGAAAGGAAAGAAGAGAATATAAAAAAATTAAACGATTAAAAAAAAATAAACTAAACAACAAACCAAATTTAAATTTTAATATTTTCAATTTAGTTTATGCTTTGCTTGCGGAGTGGATAGACGTATTATTTTGGATTTAATTTATTTCAGGCTTAAAAAAATATTTGTTTTAAAATTTCAGCTGTTTAAATTAATTTTTCACTTTCTTTTTTCGGAAAATTAAAAACAAAATTCATGCATAAAATTCATGCAAAAAAAATTATTTTAAGTTTCCTTTCTTCTGAATCTTAACTTTTATTTTAGTCATAATTTTCTTTGTTTTTTAATACATATTTTCTATTGATTAGAAATTAAAGAAACAATTCATGAAATTGATTTGTTCTTTCTTTGCAAAACAAGATAGAGAAATATTTCATAATAACCGTGTTCGATTTGACTGAATTATCTGAAATGAATATATTAAGCATAATATGTAAAATGTATTTTAGCTAGAACATAAAAAACGTTTCGTTGTCATTGTCGATGTAGTGGGTTGTGAGAAAGGTTTGGGGTTCAACGCGAACCCTATATTT
This sequence comes from Diogma glabrata, assembly GCA_963693315.1. Classification (NCBI taxonomy): domain Eukaryota; kingdom Metazoa; phylum Arthropoda; class Insecta; order Diptera; family Cylindrotomidae; genus Diogma; species Diogma glabrata. The sequence goes on along the minus strand of OY856187.1, from coordinate 57,748,627 downwards.
ATTTTTTATCGATTTTGTCTACTTTTTTATAGAACATTAAAATTATTCCTTTTTATTCATAAAAATTCCACTTACGGCATTTAAATTTTTCGATAAAGTAGTGTTTTAAAATTATTGCTATAATGCCTTTTAGCCGTTTCGTTCAAATTTATATCATTTCGATATTTATAAGAAAATTAATTATTTATATGACAGATAGTGCTAAAACTCATACAATATTTGTTTTCCTTGCATCAGTTTTGCATAGTTTCATTTTCTGTAAATAAAATAAGAAAAAACAAAAGCTGCTATTTCAGTATTTTCTTATTATTATTAATTCCAACCATTTGTGATTGATCGTATAAAAATTTATAGTACATATTCACCTCACGATGGCTTTTAATAGAATTATAGTTAAGCTGAAGGTGCACACAGAATAGATTAGAAGAGATTGGATTGTGATGGATAGCATCTAGTAGTTGCATCAAAGCCGGATGAAAATAGGTGTGGGGGGGTTACACCCCCTAGATGTAATATAATTGCTTAAGTTTGCCACACATTCTTTGATTTTCCTCAAATTTTTTACTGTAAAAAAGAGAATAGAAACGTTTTTCCAAACGGCTGTAAAGTTTAACTTTACTTCAGCTAAGGAGAAGGTTAAAGTCTAACTTTTTGAAGTATAATCAAAGCGGCTGTAAAGTAACGCAATTTTTATTTTTTTTTACGAGGGCAGTAAAGTCATGTCATATTTTTACGGCAGCAGAAAATGTTGCCATTTTTTCACATTTTTACGATATTTGTTATTTTTCTCAATCGATATAAAACCCTTAAAAACAATTTCAGCCAAATCAAGAATGTGTCGATCAGAAAAGTGTTTGGTTTGTAAAAGAATGACCTACAGTTCTCGTTTGAGTGAATTTTTTTTAGAGTGGTTAAAAAGGTCATGGAGTTTTTTGCAAGAATTTATTAAATTATATTCTACACATAAATAGCCTTCTAGGTCTCAACACTTAACTGTAGTTTTTTTAAGGTCATTCATTCACATCATTGAGTTAAGTTCATTAACATCATTTAAGTGGCTGCGCCAAGATATTGAGTGGCCTTTAAAGATTTGAAGTCCATTGTTCCCCGATATCTTTGTGCGCAGATAAGTATTATCTATATCTCACTTATGAGTATCAGGTAGCTTGTGGTGACTTAGCCGATACTAAGAGAGGGTTTACTTTAAACGTTTAATACTCTTACCGATGATAAAGTTGTACTAAGGGCACTGCTAGACCGTATACTGAAGCCAAAGAAGGGGATTTATGAATATATTGTCGAGATCAGTGCCCTAAATAGACGATTAGCCCAAAGGGACCCATTTGAAATAGTCAGAGATGATATGACGAATGATTTTAAAAACGCATCATTGGTAGCAGATGTAGCTCCGCTGGAATACCTAGGGATATTGTGTCAAAAGTTTGAGAAGCTATGATCATTCCAGCAAACAACGTCAAGAAAAACTTGTCAACCCTTGTCAACACCATCCAGAACAACTGGTGAAAATAGAATGACTCGGAAGAAGATGAACCGATGCAATATTCAACCATACGTTGAAGCCAATGAAGCCCAACCACGAATACCAGACCTGATATGGATAAAAGATCAGTTATGCCACCACCACCGCCTAGGAACGATCATCCAATATGCTAAAGGTGCAAGAACTTAGGTCATATCGTTCAAGATTGTCTACAAAACCACCAAAAACTCAATTGCTATAAATGCGGAAAGCCTGATGTCACTTTTCTCAGATGCACCAACTGTCATCGGTAGCTGCGTTTAATTTTTTGGATGCGAATTCGGTAATCGGGAGCTGTACCCTCGAATCAGATATTCCCATCACCACCAGTCCAAATGAAGATGCGTCAACTGTCACCGAACGTGATCCACCGCCACATAAGCAATAGACACATTATCGCCAATTACAAGCGAAAAATCGGCAATTAAGCCTTGCCCATTAACAAGTGCACACAATGAACCAAATTCCACTTCGGTTCAAGTTCCGATTCGTCAAAAGTTTTTAAAAGCGCCTCGAACGTTTTAATCTGAGGATGCGAAAAATTATCAATAATTCATTTGTCGTTTCTATTATTTCTGAAATAAATTATTCTAGAGCGCTTGCTTACGATATTTTTGATAAAATAGTATATAGACTTCTGGATAGTGGAGCCGCTATCAGCATTCTAACAAAAAAATTCTTTGTTAAACAACGTCCGCATTACGTATTGTAAATTTTCATCTTTCATCCCCACAGTGGGTGGCACACGTAACCAAATCTTGGGATATGTCGACGCTTCCACCTCTTTACTGGTTTCACAAAATCCTTTTGTTTCTATGTTGTCCCAAGCCTGAGCAAAGTAGTGTACCTGGTCATCGATTTCCGGACAGATTTTGGTTTCACTCCTTTATTTATTGGTGATCTTATTTCGAGTGAACGAACTCAAGATTAAACCCTTCAATATCTCGATGATCCAATTGCCGAAGACCTTCATTACACGGAACAAATAGCGACCATCAAATCCAACGTGCAACAAAATTTGTTAGCTGCAATCAAGAAGCCCTATTAACAGTATCATTTACGAACGCAATCTCGACCACAGACTTATAGGCCACAACAACGAGAAACTTATCGGCTACGACAACATCGCCTAAGTGGTGCTGTGAATAAATGTTCGGCCAAGCTGGCTTCACAATTTTTATCAGCCATAATAGAATGTAAGATTGGTAAGGTCCTGTACGTGGTACTATCCAGTAAGAGTGTTAGGTAGTTTTTTTATTTTCGGAGGAAATTGCAATACGTATTAGGAGATTATAACTCAAATCTGCCTTCAGTTCCACATGCTGAACACGGCTACCAAGTATGGGACTTCGGTTGATGGTTATGTAAGGCAGCTTTTACATTCTTTACATCCTTACTTTCTTACCCTATTTATGTATCTCCTCGGTTTGTACCTCGGTGCACCTCTCCTCGGTTTGTATCATTTGACTCATGTGTACATACTTACCAACTTTATGCTGCGACTTTGTGTGTCTCAACTGGGGGATTTTATTCGAGACATGCCAGATGAAATGGCCAGTGATATGCAGGTGTTTTTTTTACCGTCCATAATTTTTTTATTCAACTTATTAATTTTTCATCATTATACAATTTGCTGTAAATATCTCGTTGTGAGCTTTCATCAGATCAATTCATAGTCTTTCTCATGGTATTTACAAAGTTGGTCTGCTTAATTAACTATCAAATAGCGTTATGTTTTTGTTCAACGCTATCCTCATTCAATTAAGTTTTGTTATGCCCAACTAATTCTGTGAGGTGTACATTTTCTTTTGCGTCGAAATCAAACAAACAAATAACACATTAATTGTACCAACTTTCCGTGACATCAAATAACCTAAGAATCATTTAATGATAATAACTAACATACGCAGTGTTTCACTGTAAATAAAAGAAAGAAGAGAAAAATAAACAATATTCATTCTTTTATTATTACTATAATTCTTTATTGTTTCACCGTCTACGATTCCTATTGGTGGTGTACAACAAATGAGATTCCAAGCTTTAGATCAAGAATTTAATTATTTTTATTTATATATTTCGGTCCTTTTTGGGACCCTCTTCAGTAAAGTTTTTTTATAAAACTTATTACTAACTCTATTTGGAACTTAATACTCTGGGTATTAACTCTGAGTATTAACTACAATGAGTATTAAGTTCAAAATAGAGTTAGCAACAAGTTTTAAAAAAAAACTTTACGGAAAAAAAGTACCGAATTATTATACTAAAAATAACAATATTTTTTAGATCAAAATGGCTTGGAATTTCATTTGTGGTTGCACAGCACCAACGGAAATCGTAGAAGGTGAAACAATTTTATCGCTTAGATCAGTTTCAGTGTACACCCGGAAACGTGTATACATTGAACAGCAAAAACTAATTCACTACTTCTTTATTTTTCTCTCTGCCTTCCTCTGTATTTCCCGATGAATTTTCCCCTCAGGCATTTAAAGAAAATGTCCATCATCATTTAAAAAAATTAGTATAGTTATCCCTATATCCCCATTCCTTCCATTTTCCTCATCTCCTTCCTTTATAGTTGACATGGTATCTTCGGATATTCAAAGAGTCTAAATAATGAATATTTCATATTTAGTGTGCTAAACATGTCTAACTAATTAATAAAAAAAAAAAAAAAAATATATAGTTAGTACTATATTGCAAACGTTGGTAAATTCATTTTCGTTTCTTGTTTTTTTTTTTTTAACGTGAGAAGGATGCATCTTTTTGTTGCTCAGAACTTGCAATATGTATAGGTTGATTCATTTAATTTGAAATTAAAAGATTCGCAATGTAATATTGGATTTTCTTTTGTAATTTGGATAACCTTTTGCTATGAGTCAAATATTTATTTTTTCTGAAATGAGCTGAATATAAAACAATTTAAGAGCTTAACAGAAATTTTTTTGGATTCCAAGTGTTGTATGTAACAATTTGGTTGCTTTTTATCGGTTGAGTTTTAACTTTGGTAGTAAAAAAGGAATATTTACATTAAAAAGCGAATTATTAAAATAAAAATTTTGAATTTGTTTAGTTTTTCCAACATTTGATAATAGAAAAAAAGGAAAAAAAAAACTAAATTTTAATAGTTAGTTTTGGATAGAAGTGTAATAACATTAATTTTTGGTTGCTGTGTGGTTGATTATGGGACACGAACTGTATTTACCGTGGAAATAACGAGTGCAGATGCAGCAATACTTCTTGGTAAGGACCGCATGTATCCCACAATTTTTGGTGCAATATTGCATAGAACGTGGTTTGTTTCTAAACGATGAAACGTTGTTAACCATTGCTTCTCTATTGTGATTTTTATTAAACCCATACTCTTCCGTTTCCCTGCATGCCGTGTATTTTATACAAAAATCGAGACTTTTTCAAAACGCTGTGGTACGGGATAAATCACTAAATATGAAAAATCGGGACGTCTGATCACCTTAGTATATGACCCAGGTTCACTTTAAAATGGAAGATCTGGATTCCTTTCAAATTTGACAAAATGGCGTGGGTCTTCTAAACATCTTTATGTTTCAATCTTCAGTAGCTTATAATCCTGGATTTCAATCTTATTGAAACTTGGTATATAAGGTTTTTGTAGCGTTTCCAATATTTCTGCAGACAATCGACCAACCCACTTCCGGTAAAAGTTTTTTTTTTGCGTTGTTAATCCCTTCTAAAGTCTACAGTCAATCGATTACAAATCGATTTCCCAATTAAAAGCCATGAGTAAAAGTTATTGAAGATTGGAACTTAAAGATGTTCAGGAGACCATCGCCAATTTGTTCAATTTTGAAATGAATCAACATCTTCTATTTTAGAATTTATCTGTATCGTATACCAAAGTTTCTTCATGATACTATTCGTTTTTGCTCACTATCCACCCACCCACGCAAACACTATCCACCCACAGCCACCCTCAGCCATACACATTTATTATTTAGATAGATGATGGTATAAAACAAAAGAAAAAAAAATGGGGTATGTTAGATTTTTTGATTGAAAGCTGGTGGTTTAGTAACTATAGTCATAGTTCAAATGTCCATAGGTTTTGTTTTTAGTAAAAGCAAAATATTATTTTGGAAAGTAGCACTACTTAGTTTTCACTTCTAGTTAATAATTTTTTTTGTTTTTTGGGTATGCTAGCTTTTCAGTTCAAGCCATTTTGGATTTTAACCTCAATACAAAGCCTGAAATATATTTCAGTTGGCGGTGAATGACAACAAAAAGGTGTATTGAGCATAATGAGACAAACACCTGTTCTGGAAAGAAATTCACCTCGTGAATTTTTAAGTTGTGCTACCTACCTACTCCCAAAAACGGGTGATTAATTTTTGATCCGTTGAGAAATGCTAAACGCCTAAACACTTCTTTTTTATTCAATGTGTTTTTAGTAGATTTTAAAATATTTGCCAAAATACCATGCTTTCTGAGGCGTTAATGGACATATTTTTTTATTTTCATTTTTTAAAAAATGAATTAGTTAACTTTAATTAATTCTAACACATAAAAAATATAACATAGGCCGAATACTATAAATTAATTAAAATTGGTAACGCGAGGCAGCAAAAACATTCTGTTGACATTCTGTTAAGAGAAATAAACCATTGTTAGGGGTAAATAGTTGGTCTAAATGACAATTGTATACGCCACCAAAGGTGGATAGGGTAAACAAGCATGAGTTAATAGACCATCACAATGTGGTTTAAAAGGCTTGACTCTTGACTGATTTTTTCAACACAATTAAATTGGAATAGCGGTTAGCCATTTTGTGGTCGGAAAGTTGGACAATACCAGCCATACCAAGCCAACGCTTCCTGAAACCGTTTCACAGCTTTATTTTACTTTTTGGATGTGGCAAACTACCATAAAAATGTATATTTCGTTTCTTCGATGATAGGGTGGGGGACTTTTAATTGATTTCAGTAATATAACTTTTTAATTTTTAATTTTATTTTTTTATCGATGGGAATAGATGCGAATAGAAGCAATTTATCAGCGTTCTCAGCATTCTGCTAAAACATTGAAAACTGTATTGATTGCTGTACTCTATGATTGCTCGGTAGCGTGAACCCACTACATTTTTCAAGAATCGATGCTTATTGTAGTTCATATATATATCGACAGCAACAATATTCGTTGCAAATATTTAGAGTAAGCTTTTAATAAATTAGTTACCAACCATACGAACAACAAGTTTCGAATTCGAGCGTGAGTTTGCAGCAACTGAGTCTGATTTGCACTAAACTAAGGTCAAACTAGAATGATAACAATTTAGAGACGTGTTTCTTACGCCAATATTTTAATAACCATTACCTTGAAAAATTTCAAGATTTAATTTATTTTTAAATTAAAGTTATAAATAGTTCGCTTAAACTAATAATTTACAATAGTTAGATCAATGTGCAATTTTTGCATGGGGAAAAATTTATATAATTGAGTAATTGTCACGCTAAATAAATATTAAAAATAAAATAAATATTTGAAGAGAGTGAAATAAATTGTAATCATTTGTTATTTTATTATTTCTTATTCTCTTTTTCTTGATTTATAGTTTGATTGTTTTTTTAATTTATTTTCTTCCGGTTTATAACAAAGTTTAGGTGAGGTAATGTAAGTAAAGATTTTTTAGCATTTTTATGTACAACAAAAAAAAATTGTGTTCGTCATATTTGATTTATGTGCTTTTTTATACTTTTTGATAAAGTAAGCGCAATTGATAGTTCGAATAACCTAATTATTTTTGAAATTAATGATAATATATGATTAATAATTTTATTCTCGTTCTCTTGATTCATATTTTGGTTTTTGTTTAGTTTGATGTTTTTATCGATTAATAACAGTGTGTAAGTGTGGTAAAGGATGTAAAGGTTTTGTTATAGACGATAAAACCACAGCTATTTCACAGTTTTAAGTTTTCACTTCTGTTGGCAGTCATTAAGGCCGCTTTCTTTATTTCTAAGAAATGTAGTACTACAACATCGATACGTACTAAAATAATCATAGAAGTAGCAACGTATTAAAATTATTCTAAAACAGGGATGAAAAACTGAAATCAATATTATTATTTGGTTTATATTTTAAATAAAAGAATGAAGAAAAGCATCAACATTTTTAGCTATTGTAAAATAAATAACCGACAAATCAATATTGTCACCAAAAATTTTCTAAAATAATTCAAACCTTTCGTAAACAAACAAAAAACAACATAAATTTAATTTTTCCCACTCAGAACAAATACAGTAAACTCAATTCTTACAATCACTATGTAACTCCAACAACATCAACATCTTAATCAAAACAACACAACATTACAAAATAGAACTAATGATGACTTCAAGGTTTGATTCAATTATTTTATTAGATCAACTTGTAAATATGAACATCTTCCAAATGAACTTAAAATTTTCTTTTCAAACTAAATTTTCTTACACAATTTCATTTTCTAAATAAAATAGAAAAGCAAACAGAAGAATCATGTAATAATATTTACGACAAAAGTGTGATAATTCGAAATCTATCTAACAAAAGAAAAGAAAACAACAAAAAACAAAAATGAAATTTAAGGGAAAATTATTTTGAGACCTGGTTGTTGTTGTTGTTTTTATTTTGTTACGTTGAACTTATTTTATATATAAATTTCCGACTTTTCTTTTGAATTTCCTTTTTTTATGTATTTTATCTTAAAGTTATTTGTTTTAATAATTTATTGAAAATTTACTGTAGATTTTTATGTCCATTGTTATGGTTGAAATCTAATTAAATTTGTTGGTTCAGTGGCTACAATTATTAACTAGGATTCGTTAAAGGTAGAAAAGCAACTGTTGTTTTTGTTTTACGAAGATTTAAGATTCTTTATATTATGATATTTTTTGTATTTAATTTTCAATTAAAATTTTATGAGTGGAAGATAAAAACAAATAATAATAATTTAAACGAGTAAATGTAGATTGTGTAGGAACGATACTTGCTTGGCTAGAGTTTTGTGGTGAACATGGAAACGATATTCTGATTGATCCTTCCTCTACTCTTAAAAGTAGTGGTCCTAATTTATATTTTATTCACTATGATTGGCTGATAAAAATAAGAATGGAAGATTGAATCAAATACAAATTATAAGAGTGAGTGAAACATTTTAACTTTTAAATGTAATAATTAAATTTCAAGTGGTGTGGGTGATGGTCTAGGTACCACAGACTTTATAGGTAGTCCGAGTCCATATTCAATGCTTATTTGAAAAAGTCTTCTGATGAAACTTTTGCGTGCAATTAAGCATTTGTGATTGGCTGAGTAAAATCATAATCGAACTCACAGACGGCAGTTAGTCGAAAATTTAATCTTAAGGCACGCAACTCCCCAATTGTTCCGAATGGTGATTCCATTATCAGAAATATACAGTGTTCAATGCAATAATAACCAAACAAAATGGTTATATTGATTTAATTGAATGAAAAAAAATTAAAACATGTTAAAGTGTTAACCCTACCAATGGTGGATTGGAATTCTTTAAATTCAAAATAGTTAAACTTTAACGACATTCGAAGAGTTGACTATTATATTGGAACCGCCATTTTGATTTTTGAAAACCTAACAGCAGATTTGTACTCATCAAGCTTAAGGACCTAAGAAATGTTTTAGTTGTTTTAATAAAATCTTAAACCCAACTAACTACGAATAAATTAAACGCTAAATAGTAGATTCGTAACGGTAACGATAATTAATCGATAACGGTAGATCTTAAAAAAACTATCACAGGGATTTAGTTGATTTCATTTTTAAATATAAATCAGAAGTATTATCCGGGCAAACAAAACTCAAATCACTTCTTGCACTTTATTAATGTTTCTCTATTTCTCATTCTTTGGAGCCGGGGTGGGTAGTGGAACAAAACACAATATATCCACTACTTCAATCTTTTAATTGAACGATAAATTTTCTAACTATCGAAGTGTATCTTTCTTCACAAAACAAATTTCTTTAAATTAATACTTACTTTTCTTTCTTTATGATAAAAATGGAACCAATATTGTTTCTTTATTATTTCACTATTTATTATTATAAAAAAAATTAATTTATTTTGATTAGATAGGATAATACTATTATACAATAACTTTGAACACTACCATTTGTTGTCCCACTTTCCAAAAAAAAAACAGAAAACAACAACCAACTGGTCATTCCGACTTTCCAAACCCCAACTAACTGAAAACTAGCCAATTTCGATGGCATGAGCCAAAAAAAAAACTCGTCAGCATACATTTTATTTTATATAAAAATTATGTATGTTGTTATTCATTAATTCTCTCCAAACTTTCATATTTAGGTGAAAACAATAAAATAAAAGTTGATATGAGACTACTTCCTGTAGTATTACATATGATTCGGAATGTTTTAGATAATTGTGTTTGTTTTTTTAAAAACAGGTGGGTTAAAATGTCATAGAAAATATACATTTATTTTTGAATAATTTATAGTATAGTACTATAGGTAGGCTGGGAAATTGAAGTACACCTGATAAAGAATATCTTGCCCATTATACGACAGGGCGAAAGGAGGAAGTCCGGCTGACTACAATCACCCTAAGAATCATTGAAAAAATCAAGAAATAAAATAAGAGCTAGGATCGAACTAAAACCCCGTGATGAACTCCAATGCTCTACCGACTGAACTAGCCGGGCCAGACAAAACAAAATCAAATTAAAACCAAAAAAAAAAAATAAAGAGGTAAAAGAACAAAAATAAGGACACTACAATAACATAAGGAGCAAAAATTACAAATATATATAGCCAAAAATAAATTGAAGAAAAACTTGAGTAGGAAACGAGAAAACCGATGTGGTGGCAACAGAAAAAAACACAAAATCCAAAAGCAAAAAAAATTAACTTATGCAACTGATCAACTGGATGAGTGTTTCGATGAAATCGATAAATGACCAGAGAGAGGACAGATGTAGTCTAACAATGGTTCAGAAAGGGTTAGCATTTTGCGCGTTCTGACTGCGCGTCAGAACTAACATGACATCTTGCCCCTCTACCGACAGAACAACACAATTTCGTATTTTCGTACAACGCACACCTCATAAAAATATTCAAACCAAACAAAGAGAACAAAACTAAACAAATCAAATATATCGAAATAAAACTAACGGAATTGTCTACTCGTCGGAACTTACTAAGAACAGAACAAAATTGAACAAAAAAAACCTCAAACACAAATGTTGTCTGCGCGTCAGGACTTATAGGACTTGCCCTCCGCCCACAGAACAATACAGAAATACTAAAGTTTATACAAAAAAATAAAAAGAAATTCAAAAATAAAATACAAAGAGATAAAAATTATCAAAATTTAAGAAAAGAAAGCAAATTTTTCAAATTCATAAAAAATATAAAATTCAAATGGAAGACATGAATGTAGGACACAAGCTGGGCCATGTTCAAACAGTTAATTTTCAGAGCATACAAATTACAAAATACGCTACAGAGGACCGGCGAGAAGTCAAGGAAAGATGTTATAATGACTAAGAATGTGTCAGCCGAAAACGGATTGAAAGAACAACAACCTAAAAAATAACAAGCTTAGGTACGAAAATTAATTTGACCCCGGAATACATTGGTGGAATTATTGTCACAAGTTGACAAAGAAAATAAAGGTAAACAACTAACAATATGAAGATTTCAGAAAAATCAGAACAAAATCAAAAAACATTCCAAGATTTCGATAATACAAAAAAATTCAATTAAAATTAAGAATTCAAAAATAATAAAAAAATTAAAACAACTCAGCGCAATTCAAAATTTCTAATCGAATTTCATAACAAAAACCATAAAAAATTAAATAATCTAAAATAAAAATAAACTTCTTCCAAAAAATTTTGAAAATAAAATAAAGAAAAAACAATAAAACAGACTTGAGTTGGATGTGGGTAGTTGAACGCAATAGTTGAAGTTCGGCAGTTCTCGAGTTCAACTTCAAAATCAATTTTTATAAATTCAAAAATACGCAAAAATTTCAAAAACTAAAAAATTTAAAATAACTAAAAAAATTAAAAGATCTTAAAAATACGAAAAAATCAAACATTCCTAAATATCAAAAAAATTCTAAATATTGAGCTGGTTGTTGTAGGTCGAGTAGTTAAGCTGAATTCAAATTAAAAAAATTCATCAAAAAACCCAAAAAATTCCAAACAAATTCAAAAAATTAAAATTGACGAGAATTTTAAGATATTCTGAAATTTAAAATTATCAAAATTTTATCAAAAATTATCAAAATTATCAAAAATTAACAAAAATTTCCAAACAAAATTTTGCAAAAAAACTAAAAGTTTTTCAGATAGATCAAAAAATCATACAAATTTCTAAAATAGATATAAAAATATAAAATTATAAAATAAGTTAACTTAAACAATATTTCAAACAAAAAATAATTTAAAAACTAACAACAACAAAAAATACAAACATGCAAAATCTAAAAACTAATATAAATTTTTTAAAATTATGAAACTTAAAATTACAAAAATAAATTTAAAATTACAAAAATTAAAAAAAAAATTATCAAAAATTTACCAAGAACATTAACGCTAAGAACATTACAAAACAAACACTCTATAATTATATAATTTACATATAATAAAAACTTTAATTTTTCAATTAATTCAAAGAATTAAGAATAAAATTAACATAAAAAATATCCAAAAAAAATTCAAAAATTCGATAGATTTCAAAAAAACTTTATTATTTATAAAAAATAAAATTATAAAAATCAATTTAAAATTTTCAAAAAAAATTACACAATTTCAGAAAAAAAAATAGTTACATAAAATATAATCACCAAAATTCAAAGAAAACTACTTCCAATATTTTCAAAAAAGTTACTAAAAATTTTTAAAATTCTTAAATTAATTACTGATCTTAAAAGCATAAAAATTTCAAAATCGTAAAATTATCTAGACTATGTACTTAAATAAAAAAAAATTCTCCAAAATACTAAAATGTAAAAAAATTAAACATAATAAAAAATGTCCAAATTATTCACCAAAATTTTCAATAAAATACAAAAATTAGTTCAATATTTTCAACAAAAAAAACTAATTTGGGGTAGTTTTGTGGCTGACATTTCAACCACTTCCAAAAGCTTTGTGGTTATAAAAATTTAAATAAACTAAAGCACTTTACTAGGCTGTTCCGGCGATGACATCAGATCGGCAATATATCTATAAATCTATAGCTATCATAAACTTACTAAATTAGAATGATAGCAGAATTTTTGCTTCCATAAATTCTTTATCTTTAAACCCAACTCAACTCTTAACAATTTTGAGAATCATTTTTTCAAAATCAATTCCCAACTCGCGGTTCAGCTACCAACCACCAAATGTCTGATTTAAAAAAAAAAACAAATTCAAAATCCATGGCATGAGCCAAAAAGAAGATTGTCAGCATAAATTTACTTGTACAAAATTATTTATTTTGTAATTGATGGAAAATCGAATAAAGACGCAGATAACATAAGAAATTTTAACCCGACGTTTTCCGAAGTTTTTGAAACTTCGGTAATTGCTAGCATAATAAAAAAATTATTCCGTATTTTTTTTCACTAATTTTGACACAGGAGGGCATGAAATTTTCATAACATTTAGTGACAATCAAACATTAAAATTTATTAAAATTGGAAACATGTTATTCGATTTGAGTAAATTTTTTTTAGTTGGAAAGGTAGTAAATGTAAACTTTATAAAATAATTTTTTTTATTAAGTCTTATTTATTACCTTCTAAATAAAAAAAGATCAATAGAATCGAGAAACCAGTTTTTAGTAAATGGTAAAAAGTACAAAAAAAATCAAACGAATAATATATTCAAATGCCTTTTTCTCAAAAATTACTCATGTCTGTAATTTTAGTATGTTGTGAGTAAATAATAAACCTTTAGAACAAAAAAAGGCACGACTATGATAAGTGTGGCAAGGCCTAGATTTATTTTTTTATTACTAAGCTCCAAAAATTAAGAGAAAACGTTTCTACCAAAAATTTGTGAGCTTCTTGGTTCACGAGATATAGGCATTTGAAAAAAGCCTAATATGGGCTATATGGGGTAGCTCGTATCGTGTTGAAGGTGGTACCATTGAAAAGGTCTTCACAATACAAGCGGGGAAGGAAGGGGTGGCGCTACCCCTCCCTTCCCTTTCCCTCTCCAGAAAAAATGCATCAAAAATGCTAAACTTTAACACTAACAACTTTTTCCAGGGATGAGACCGGGGAAATTTTTCACTTGATTTGAGCTTGTCTTGTAAAGACCTTTCCAATGATACCACTTTCGACACGATCCTAGCTACCCCCATTTACCCTATGTTAGCCTTTTTTGCAAATGCCTATATCTCGTGAACCAAGAAGCTCACAATTTTTGGTAGATCATTTTTCTCTTAATTTTTGGAGCTTAGTAATAAAAAAATAAATTTAGGCCGTGCCACACTTATCATAGTCTCCCTAAAAATGATAATGATCTTCTAAAGTCATCAACATTATGTTTGATTATCATTAAATTTGTGACAAAACTAGTGAAAAATAAAAAAATAAAAACAGATCTTAATTGTTTTTATTATACTAACGATTACCGAAGTTTTAAAAACATTGGAAAAGGTCAGGTTCACATCATCGGCGTTTGATTCGATTTTCCATCAATTGTGAATTCTTCTTCACTTTTTTCATAATCAGGTGGACAAAAACAGATTTAATACTGACTTCTTGTGTCAAATGTAGAAAGAATAAGTGTGTTGCACACAACATATGTTAAAAGTATTTTATAAATAATAATACTATAAAGTTAATAATAATACTATAATGTTTTGCTACGTTTGGTCCATTAGCTAGTCATTCTCGCTAATAACATTGTGCGACAGCCCAAATCCGCTGGGGATCTGACTACCGGGAAAAGTTATATCGGTCAAAAAAAGTTATACGTGTCCCGGTGTTTCGCTGGGTCACGTC